>JALIGW010000052.1:3449303-3686803 GCA_023053685.1 Diadophis punctatus similis | reverse complement strand
GGGACTGGAGGCTAAAACATATGAAGAACGGTTGCAGGAACTGGGTATGTCTAGTCTAATGAAAAGAAGGAATAGGGATGAAATGATAGCAGTCTTCCAATATCTCAGGGGCTGCCACAAAGAAGAGGGAATCAAGCTATTCTCCAAAGCAGGGTAGAACAAAGCTTGTTCTCCAGGGTAGAACAAGAAGCAATGGATGGAAACTAAACAAGGAGAGAAGCAACTTAGAACTAAGGAGAAATTTCCTGACAGTTAGAACAATTAATCAGTAGAACGGCTTGCCTCCAGAAGTTGTAAATGCTCCAACACTGGAAGTTTTAAAAAAGAGATTGGATAACCATTTGTCTGAACTGGTGTAGGGTTTCCTGCCTGACCAGGGGGTTGGACTAGAAGACCTCCAAAGTCCCTTCAAACTCTGTTATTCCAATTTTAACCAGCACTAAAAACTAGCCTGATGTGACCCAAATCTGACCCATAGTAATAGTAACAGAGTTGGAAGGGACCTTGGAGGTCTTCTAGTAAAACCCCCTGCTTAGGCAGGAAACCCTACACTACTTCAGACATTGTGGAAAGAATAGAGGTATCCCCTTTCCTTCTAGGGGGATCTGGAAAGAAATCATACACAACTTCTTAAAATGAGGGAATGCCAAAATATCCAGGCATCTTAGTGATATGCATTGGAAAGAGAAATGCATTTATAATTTATTGTAAAAGAAATAAATCAAATTTTAAAAAATCAAGTGTAGTTTGTATTGAAAATTCCCCTCTGTACATTTTATTAGCAATTGTGCATTTTAAAAAGCATTTAAACGTTCACCGCTTATTCTCTCATCAACAACAAAATAATGATCTCCGACAGGAATCGCCATATTTTTTTTAATTAGGCCAAAACATCAAAGATTGCATGGAAGACGGTTTCAATTCAAGAACAATAAACATATCTTGAACCCAAGGGGATTGGCACAAGGATAATAATGGCTGTGTGTTTGCTGCAAGTCAGAGCCATTGCTACCAGTTGTCTCCTGATCTTAATCTCTGCCAGAATATCTGTTCAAACCCTGATGATATTAAGACACACATTTGCACTCTCGTGGATCTCCAAATACCCAATGGTGGATTTTTCTGATTAGGTGCACTCTCAGATATAAACCTTGAATAAATAGGATTAACTATTGGAATAATAGAAACTTCCCTCTGGGGTAGGATAGGAGAGGATGGAATAGAGAATTTTCAAGAGTGAAGATGTTGCTCCTCCTGGTATTCCTGGTGAAGGAAATAGAGACTCTGAGATGTCCTGCAAGTGATGCTTTCCTTGTTCCACATGAGTGGTACCAGCCTGGGGACCTCATCATTGGTGGGATAGTGTCCCACACCTATTACAACCTTTATGAAATTAATTTTAAGGAACTTCCTTGCATAACATCTTATGACGTATCAAAGTAAGATTTCCTTTTCTAATCTTCATCAGTTTCCCCAAAATTGCATGTGAGAGTAAAAGGTTCTCAGCATAAATGTAGGCTTTATATCTAATCTAAGTCTATCTTTCAAACATTTTTAGTTATGGGAGAATAAACATTTGATCTTTACTTTATGGGTGTAGTGTTTGTCATAAAATGTATGAAACTTTGGTGTAAAACATCTTTCGAAGAACATTTAGCAAGCTTAAGGTAATTTTTTTTTAAATTAAATTTTAAATCTGTATTGTCACTCTTAACAAAACATACAGCAGGAATAGCCAACTCTCCAGAAGATAGGCTCAAGATACAGAAGGATCTTGACAGACTTGAACATTGGGCTCTATCAAACAAAATGAAATTCAATGGTGAAAAAAGTAAGGTTCTAAATTTAGGCAAGAAAAACAAAATGCACAGGTACAGTATATGTGGTACCTTGCTCAACAGTAGTAACTGTGAGAGGGATCTTAGAGTCCTAGTGGACAACCATTTAAATATGAGCCAGCAGTGTGCAGCAGCTGCCAAAAAAGCCAACACAGTTCTAGGCTGCATTAACAGAGGGATAGAATCAAGATCACATGAAGTGTTAATACCACTTTATAATGCCTTGGTAAGGCCACACTTGGAATACTGCATTCAGTTTTGGTTGCCACGATGCAAAAAGGATTTGAGACTCTAGAAAGAGCGCAGAGAAGAGCAACAAAAATGATTAGGGGACTGGAGACTAAAACATATGAAGAACGGTTGCAGGAACTGGGTATGTCTAGTTTAATGAAAAGAAGGACCAGGGGAGACATGATAGCAGTGTTCCAATATCTCAGGGGTTGCCACAAAGATGAGGGAGTTAAACTATTCTCCAAAGCACCTGAGGGTAGAACAAGAAGCAATGGGTGGAAACTAAACAAGGAGAGAAGTAACTTAGAACTAAGGAGAAATTTCCTGACAGTAAGAACAATTAATCCATGGAACAGCTTGCCTCCAGAAGTTGTGAATGCTCCAACACTGGACGTTTTTAAGAAGATGTTGGATAACCATATGTCTGAAATAGTGTAGGGTTTCCTGCCTGAGGGGGTGGGGTTGGACTAGAAGACCTCCAAGGTCCCTTCCAACATTATTATTATTATTATTATTATTATTATTATTATTATTATTATTATTATTATTATTATTATTATTATTATTATTATTATTATTATTATTATTATTATTATTATTATTATTATTTATTCACAAAAATGTAATACACAGCAAACAAGATTTATATGCTGGATTTCGTATCACTATATCACAAGTCGAACACTTCCCAAGCGTCTAGGACTGTGTGATGTATTTTCGTATGATGCGCGCAGATCCAAGTACGGTGGCCTTTTGCAACTGACAGATCGTGATTTTGTCAATGTTTATTGTTTTCAAATGCCGGTTAAGGTCTTTTGGCACAGCACCCAGTGTGCCGATTACCACTGGGACCACCTGTACTGGTTTATGCCAGAGTCGTTGTAATTCGATTTTAAGGTCCTGATATCGGTTAAGTTTTTCTTGTTGTTTTTCATTAATTCGACTGTCACCTGGTATGGCAACATCAATGATCCACACTTTTTTATTTTCCACAATCGTGAGGTCTGGCGTATTATGTTCCAAAACCTTGTCAGTCTGAATTCGAAAGTCCCAAAGTATTTTGGCATGTTTGTTTTCAACTACTTTCTCAGGTTTATGATCCCACCAGTTCTTTACCACTGGTAGGTGGTAGTTGTGGCACAGGTTCCAATGAAGCATCTGGGCCACATAGTTGTGCCTCTGTTTGTAGTCCGTCTGTGCGATTTTCTTGCAGCCGCTGAGGATATGATCAATTGTTTCATCAGCTTCCTTGCAAAGTCTGCATTTTGGGTCATCAGCTGATTTTTCAATCTTGGCTTTGATTGCATTTGTTCTAATTGCTTGCTCCTGGGCTGCAAGAATCATTCTGTCTCCTTCTTCAGTGTTCCATTAGTGAGCCATAACCAGATCTTCTCCTTATCAACCTTTCCTTCAATCTTGTTGAGGAATTGCCCATGCAAGGCTTTATTGCACCAACTGTCGGCTCTAGTTTGCATTGCAGTTTTCCTATACTGATGCTTGGTCTGCTGCACTTTCAGAAGCTTCCGGTTGTTTACTTCAATCAATGCAGGTTCTTTACTTTCTTTGATGTATTCTGCCAATGCATGTTTTTCTTCTTCTACTGTTTGTTTTACTTGTAAAAGTCCTCTGCCACCAGTTTTTCTGGGCAGATATAGTCTGTCGACATCACTACGAGGATGAAGTGAATGGTGAATGGTCATGAGTTTTCTTGTTTTTCTGTCCAAATTGTCCAGTTCAGCCTGTGTCCAGTTTATTATGCCAGCAGTATATCTTATAACAGGTATAGCCCAGTTGTTTATGGCCTTGATGGTGTTGCCTCCATTGAGCTTGCTTTTGAGAATTTTTCTGACTCTTTGTGTGTATTCTTTACTGACCACATTCTTCACATGATCATGTTTGATATTATCCAGTTGTAGTATGCCCAGGTATTTATAGGCCTCTGGCTGATGACACTTTATGGCTTGACCATTAGGCATGTTTATGCCCACACTTTCAGTGATTTTGCCCTTCTTCAATGCTACTGTGGCACATTTGTCCAAACCAAACTCCATGCTGATATCATTGCTAAAGATTCGGACAGTGTTGGTCAGAGACTGAATTTCAGTTTCAGTTTTTCCATACAACTTCAGATCATCCATGTACAACAGGTGTGAAATTTTATTAGATTTTTTGGATGTTTGATAGCCAAGGTTTGTTTTTTGTAAGATTGTTGACAGCGGGATTATGGCAATGATAAAAAGTAATGGTGACAATGAGTCTCCCTGGAAAATTCCTCTTTTGATGTTGACAAATCCGTAATTTTCATTTCCCACAAACAGTTCAGTTTTCCAGTGCTTCATCATGTTTTCAATAAAACTGCCAACATTTTTACAAATCCCAATGGTGTCTAGGCACTTGATGATCCAACTGTGTGGGAGTGAATCAAAAGCTTTTTTATAGTCAATCCATGTTGCGTGAAGATTAGTTTTTCGGCTTTTGCAATACTCCAGAATCATTTTATCAATCAAAAGCTGATCTTTTGTGCCCCTGCTTTTTCGTTTGTTGCCTTTCTGTTCATCTGGTAAGATGTCATTCTCTTCAAGATAATCTTGAATTCTGTCAGCCATAATGCCAGTCAATAGTTTAAACATAGTGGGTAGACAAATTATTGGCCTATAATTTCCTGGTGCTGCTCCTTTTGCTGGGTCTTTTTGTATCAGATATGTTCTCCCAGTTGTCAACCATTCACTGATACTTCCTTTTTGCAGCATCTCATTGAATTTTTGGGCCATTTTTTCATGCAGACTGGTCAGATGTTTGAGCCAAAATCCATGCAGTTGATCACTGCCAGGTGATGTCCAGTTCTTTACTTTCCTCACACGTTTGCTGATCATTTCAGTTGTTATTTGCATCTGTTCCATTTTCTTGTGTGAGAATTTTTCTTCAAACTCTTTTATCCACCCAGCATTTTTGTTATAGTCCTTCTCATTTTCCCAGAGCTCTTTCCAAAATGCAGTTGTTTCAGTTTTCTCAGGCTTTTCAACTACTATGTCTGTTGATTGATTCAAGGTCTGGTAGAACCGCCTTTGGTCTAATTGAAACAGTTGGTTTTGTTTATACTGGGTGATTCTGGCTTCATATCTTTCGATTTTTCTGGCTGTTGCTGTAATTTGTTCTTTCACAATTTCCAGAACTTCTTCGATTTTTCTGGTATTTAGCCAGTACCTTCTGATCAGGTATTTTTTGATCTTCTCATTCTTCAGTTTTTTCTCTTTTGTACTCTTCAAGTTGCTTGCATCTGATCGTAAACTTTTTATTTTCAACTCCAACCTGATCTTCCATTTTGGTTTTCCAGTTGATTTTCTAGGAGGCTGCAGGAGCCCTAGCTCTTCTGTTACTATTACTGCTGTACTATAAGCAAACTGATTTATTTGTTCAATGGATGCTATTTGGACCGTAGCAAGTACAGTGTTCACATCCTTCATCAGCGGTGCAAGTCGTTTTTTGGGCACAGTTTTCAAAGTTGGAAGCCGTCTTCTTACTGCATTTAATGCAGTATGGGCTGTGAGTTTATCCTTCAGTTCTTGTTGCCTTGTTGTCAATGTTCCTGGTGTTGCAACAAAGACATCAAGTTGTGGCTCCTTTTCATTTTCTTGAAAAATTTCCATATTTTCTTCTGGTTTAGTTTGTTCAATGACTCCTAATGTTACTGAAACGTCAGCCACTGTCTGTACAGTAGCCTGATGTTCATTTGCTTCGCAACTTTTTCGAATTTCTTCAAGTTCAACCTCACTGTATACTTTATTTCTGATTATGAATCTTCTTTGATCAGCCAGTCGAAGTTCAGTTATCTTTGAGTCAGGGTATACTTGTTTCCACATTTGGTACATCCTTTTTTGGTAGCCATGCTTTTGAGGTTCTGATTTGTAGTAGCATTTCATTACTGTACGATTCTCTGACATGGTGTATTTCTGCTGCTTCTGTAATTGTTCATTTGAGTTTTGATTCCGTAAACCACTTTCGGCGAATGCCCGGAATCAGCAGCATCCGCCGCGGACCTTTTTATCCTGGGCGACGTCCTAGCCAGTATAGACTTCGATTTTGTTTGTTTCTCCATAATACTAATGGGTTAGGTGCTCTTAGTTCTATTCCTCAGCTGAGACCACTCTGACTTGGTTGAACCTTCTGGTAGTAACACTACCGTCAGCACAGCTCTCAGCATCATTGGAGCAGTTAAGCCCCACCACCACGGCAAGGTGGCACCCATCGGGGGGGATTATTATTATTATTATTATTATTATTATTATTATTATTATTATTATTATTATTATTATTATTATTATTATTATTATTATTATTATTATTATTATTATTATTATTATTATTATTATTATTATTATTATTATTATTATTATTATTATTATTATTATTATTATTATTATTATTATTATTATTATTATTATTATTATTATTATTATTATTATTATTATTATTATTATCGACTGGTACATGCCAGAATTGTTCATATTCCATTTTGGGGGAAAGGTTAGGGTATGGGTTCAGTGATGGGTTCTAAATCCCATCGTTACCGGTTTACGCTCGTGTGCACGTGTGACACGTCTGTGCATGCGCAGAAGCATCTGGGGTGGATGGGCGGAGCCTCGCACTGCAACCATTACAGGTTCATAGAACTGGACCGGACCGGTAGCAACCCATCATTGTATGGGTTCCAGGAATGGGTTTCCATGAAAAAAGGATTATTCCATGAAAAAGGATTTTATTTCTTGTTTCAAATCATGCAAATAATTTAAAAAATTGAATTTGAACTGTCTATAAATTATTCAGTATTTTAGAAAACCTATTACTTTCCTATCTTCATCAGAGAAAGAAATATCTGTTAATTCAAACAGAAATGATGCCACCTTATGAGAATTTGCCAACTTCCTCTTTCAACTAGGATATTTAAATCATTTGCAGTGTAATAATCAAATTCTACCAGCACATCCTTGCCTTGGCTTTTGCTGTGAAGGAGATCAATGAGGACTCCCAGATCTTACCTAACGTCACTCTTGGGTTCCACATCTATGACAGTTACTATGATTCAAGGATGACCTATCGCACCACTCTGGACCTACTTTTCAAATCTCAGGAATTTGTCCCTAACTACAATTGTGATCGCCAGAAGAATCTCATGGCTATCATTGGAGGATTTGATTTTGTCACATCATCTTATATAGCTGAAATTATAGGATTCTTCAAGATTCCACAAGTAAGTTCTAAAGGGGTTGAGCAGAAAATTCTTAATCTTATGGTAGTTAACAGAATAATTAATGGGCATCAAATATTAGGCTTAGTTTTTTGTTAAGATGTTCTGCAATGGTTAAGTTTTACTACTTGGTATTCTTTTCTGAATCTACAATGCCAGTTACAGGAAGTAAGTATCAAAGGTCAATCCATGCCAGAGGGAAGATATGAATACTACTAAAGAATACTGCTGAATTTTCTTTTAGCTGACATATGGCTCATTAGCCCAAGAGGAATTTCAAACCAGTAAGCTTTCTTCACCATATTTCATGGTCCCCAAAGAACACCATCAATACATTGGGATTATCCAACTACTTCGTCATTTCAAGTGGACATGGATTGGGATATTTTCTGCTGATAACAACAATGGAGAAAATTTCTTACAGAAAATGCAGCCTTTACTTGCAGAGAACGGAATCTGCTTAGAATTTATAGAAAGGCTTGCTCAAAAAGTCCATATGGAAAGATTCCCAGAATTTTATCAAATGATCTCCATTATTTCCATTAATATGATGAATAGCAAAGCCAATGTGTTTCTTGTCTATGGAGAAGCCTGCACAATTATATGGCTAACATTAGCAACACTTTTTATAGATCCTGAAAGCAAGGGAACTGCATTACCTAGAAAGGTGTGGATCATGACTGCACAGATTGATTTTGTACTCTCTGGAGTTCAAATCCGTTCGGATCTCAAGATGTTCCATGGAGCTTTTTCCGTCAGTGTTCACTCTACAGCAGTTGTAGGTTTCAGAGAATTTCTTCAAACCGTGAATCCTCTTTCAGACTACAGAGATGGGTTTCGGCAGAATGTTTGGGAACAATCATTTGATTGTTCATTTCCAAAACCAGAGTTACAAGAAACACACAGTATGCAGTGCACTGGGGAGATGAAACTGGAGGATCTTCCTTCACCTATATTTGAAATGGAAATGACTGGCCAAAGCTACAGTGTCTACAATGCTGTTTATGGTGTGGCTCATGCCTTGCAGGCTCTACACATGTTGGGTTTCAATAGGAAGAAAACTATGATGGGTCAAAAAACTGATCTTCCAAATCTGCAGGCTTGGCAGGTATTTTCTTTGACTCTTCTTTCATTTCAATGAACAGTTTGATGTAGAATTATCTTTTGAACCATTGTGGAAAGTCTTAATATTTATTTTATTATTTATTTTATTTTAATTTATTTTATTTTATTTTATTATTTTATTTTATTTTATTTTATTTTATTATTTATTTTATTTTATTATTTTATTTTATTTTATTTTATTTTATTTTATTTTATTTTATTTTATTTTATTTATTTATTTTATTTTATTTTATTTTATTTTATTTTATTTTATTTTATTTTATTTTATTTTATTTTATTTTATTATTTTATTATTTTATTATTATTTTATTTTATTTTATTTTATTTTATTTTATTATTTTATTTTATTTTATTTTATTTTATTTTATTTTATTTTATTTTATTTTATTTTATTTTATTTTATTTTATTTTATTTTATTTTATTTTATTTTATTTTATTTTATTATTATTTTATTTTATTTTATTTTATTTTATTTTATTTTATTTTATTTTATTTTATTTTATTATTTTATTATTTTATTTTATTTTATTTTATTTTATTTTATTTTATTTTATTTTATTATTTTATTTTATTTTATTTTATTTTATTTTATTTTATTTTATTTTATTTTATTTTATTTTATTTTATTTTATTTTATTATTTTATTTTATTTTATTTTATTTTATTTATTTATTTATTTATTTATTATAGTTTATTTATTTATTTGTTTGTTTCATCAAGCATGTATTAGATAACAGATATAAGTATAAACATTATTTTGAATACATGAAATGGAGACAAATAAATGGAGACAGTAGGACAGGGATGGTAGGCATGTTCGTGTGCTTATGCACGCCCCTTACAGACCTCTTAGGAATGGGGTGAGGTCAACAGTGGACAGTCTAAGGTTAAAGTTTTGGGGTTTGGGGAAGAAACTACAGAGTCAGGTAGTGTGTTCCAGGTATTGACCACTCTGTTGCTGAAGTCCTATTTTCTGCAATCAAGTTTGGAGCAGTATTTTGTGTTCTGATTTTTTTTGTGCCAATGTGTAAGACAGAGCATTTGTTGGTTGAGATTTGAAGTTGCCAATTGTTTGACCATTCTGACACATAGTCAAGGTCTTTTTGAAGGGTAGCCGCATTGTCGGTGGTGTTAAATAGTTTTACATCATCAATGAAGAGAACACAGTTGCTTATAATATGATCACAAAAGTCATTTATCTCCCTTTTTGAAGATAGGGATGACCATGGCTAGTGACCATAGGTTGGGCAAGGAGCTGGTCCTGAAAGATTTTTCAAAGATTATGCTTAGAGGTTCTGCTATGGCAGTGGAAAGCTTTTTAAAGAAGTGGACACATACTCCATCAGGTCCAATAGATAGAGATGGTTTTAGGCTGCGTAGTGCATTTTCAACATTATCTTCTTTAAACTCGATTTGTATTATATCGTTGTAATTATTTGTGGTATGACTAAGAAATATTGGGCATGAGTCATTGCTGTTTACAAAGATTGAGCTGAAGAATGTGTTAAGGAGATCGGCTTTAATGGCTTCATCATTACAATCTTTACTGTTAGGTCCTTTTAGGGATGGGATGGATCTCGAGTCTTTAAGTTTGTTGATTATAGAAGGCACGGGTGGATTTCGTGCGGAGAAGGTTTTCCTCTTGTTTGATGTGATAACTGGTGCATTCAGTCTTTATCTGGTGGCATAGGTTGGTGCATTCAGTCTTTATCTGGTGGCATAGGTTTTTGTAGCGGCTTTTAAAGTTACCTACATAGCCAGTTTTGTTTTTTCACTATTGCAGAAGATGAGATCAAGGCAGTTGTTGAGTCTATTGTTGGTACTTACTAGTTGATGCAGTCCCAGATTAGTAACAGCATTGTACAAGGTTGCGTATATGGGTTCAGTTGTACATTCTGTTAGGGTCCAATTAATATTTTCTGCATGTGGAATCAACTTAAGTATGAGAAAAATGTAGATGTAAGGAAGAATATCCTGACAGAACGGTTAGAGAATGAATATAGTTGAAAGTTAAGATAGAACAGTTATTGTATTTAAAGATAAGGAAATGAACGTAGATAACCCAGATGACAAAATTATATAGATAAGGAGGTAGCAGTATAATACTATAAAAATATACCTAGAAATAATTACTTTGAAATAGATCTTTAACACAGAAAAGATTTGAAAATAGCAATTTAAAATGTAAGCTAAGGAGATGTATTGCTTGTCTTTCTTTTAAAATAGATTAAAAATGAATATACTCAGGAAAGGAGAAGGAGGAGGAAGAGGAAATAGTAGAGAGGAGGAAAGAAGGAAGAATGTAGGTAGGGAAGGAAAAGAAAGTTAGAAGAGTGAGAAGGAGATAGATGGAAGAAGGGGAAGTAGGAGAGGGGAGAGAAGGAGGAAGAAAGTTGAAGAAGGGGAGAAGGATAGAGGGAAGGAAGTGATTGGATTTGATATGGTAGGACAGATAGGCAATTTAGTAATGATAGATGTTAGAATATTATATTTGAATTTTGAATACTGGATATATAATATAAAACTTATGTAATTTTTTGATAATACACTATGGTATATGTATTGATGCTTATATGAAAAATGTTAAAAAATAATAAACTTTTTGAAAAAAGAGAATATCCTGACAGAACAATGAATTAGTGTAAACACTTGCCTTCAGAAATCCTGGGTAATAAATAACTGGAGATGTTTATAAAGCGATTGGAGATTCATTTGTCTAAATTGTTGTAAGATCTTCTCCTTGAGCAAGGTGGTATACTAGAAGACCTCCAAGGTCCCTTCCAACATTGTGTTGCATAAAACAGATACAGAAAAACTGGTTTGTGTTCTTTTAGAATAGAATAGAATAGAATTCTTTATTGGCCAAGTGTGATTGGACGCACAAGGAATTTGTCTTTGATGCATGTGCTCTCAGTGTACATAAAAGAAAAGATACATTTGTCAAGAATGGTTGTCATAGGGTTCAAATTCTTATTTTGTCATTCAGGTATTCTGCTATTCTGATCATCCAGAAACTGCTGTAAAATCATGGTTTAGGAGTTATTTAATAAATCACCATAGATTGCACAATCAGAGATAGTTAAAATGATAATTTACATTATTTGTCATTGTGTCTTCCAAAAATAATCAATTCTCCAAGAACTTTTGTATGGCTAATGAACTTTTCATGAGTGACAAGCTGAGCTTTCTGTCTCTATCAGAGATTTAGAGGAATGAACTGGTGGTCCTTCTTAGATGTGGCATGCATAGTTTGAAACAACCCTATGTTTGCATTAGTCTCTGCTTCTCATTGATCTATCAAAGAATGCTTAAGCCTCAGATTCTAAAATCTGGCTAAAAGAAATTAATGAGACTCTCAAATAGCTTTGTACCAGTGAGGAAAGATTAGATATGATCTACTATATCTTGAATCAGTTGTTTAAGTAGTGGACATAAAATATAATTGAAGGACTTTACATTAATCCAAAGGCTATTTTCATTGTGCTTCATTCCATTCCAACCTTTCCTTAAAATAATATCAAATAAATAATTGAGTGGACATGTGCATTTCCATGCAATATTGATTATCAAATTTCTAAGCATAAATATATAATATTGTATATCTATTGGAATATGAAGAATGAGTGAACGAAACTTGAATATGTTGTTCTCTTCTCTGTTATATTGCTTTCAATTCCCTCTCTCTTCTATTCCCTTTCAAGTAGCTCCATCCATTTCTTCAAGGCATTGCTTTCAACAATTCAGCTGGGGAGAGAGTGTTCCTGAATGAGAAAGGGGAAGCAACAGGTGGATTCGACATCACCAACTTGATGACTTTTCCAAACAGATCTTTTCAGAGAGTTAGAGTTGGAAAGCTGGATCTGGATGCTCCAAAAGGGAAAGAATTATTCATTGATGAAGATGTGATTTTCTGGAACCCAACTTTTAACCAGGTTTCAATTATTTTAAAAAATATTTATTTAATCATTATTGTATCAAACGCGCTTTAATCCGTTATGTTCCAATATTGAACATAATCGGAACATAGACATCGGATATCTGTTTTTTTTTAAAATAAAGAGTGGCACTTTTTTTTCAAATTTTGTTGATGATCCAGCACTCATCAATGTGACAAAATGGTATCACAATGCAAAAGCCATGTTTGCATATTTCCATTTGAAATCACAAGAGTGGGCATGTTTCCATGAAGTTGTCGCCCTATGCAATTATTTACTCTTCCTGCTCCTCAAACAGGACCTTTTCTACACAATTGTGGTTTCGGCTTCTTTTTAAGTTGTGGATGAAATTAATAAATTCAGTATACTTTTCCATCAGATTGTTACCAAGTGTTATTATTTTCTCGTCTTGTCCTTCAAACAGGAAATTTTTTATATCATTCTAATTTCTACTTTTTTTGAATTCCTTCATCTTTTTACAGTATCTATCCTTCGGGAAATAAAAAATAATTCCCCTCCATAAGGGAGAAAAATTACAAACTCTGTTAAATACCATCAATTTCAAAACCATTTATGCTTATCACCAGGTTCCTCCACTTTCTCGATGCAATGACCCTTGTTTCCCTGGATCCTGGAAGAAGGGGATTGAGGGAAATCAGTTCTGCTGCTACGACTGTGTACCATGCCCAGAAGGGAAGATTTCAAATCTAAATGGTAGGGTAGGAATTTTACCATAATTCATTAGTTTTACGCAAACTTTAATAAACTACTTGGATGCATAAAATTAATAAGGTGACTGTCAATAATATGGAATACCAAGAAAGGAGAATATTTGTAGCTCAGGGTTAAAATGAGGGTTCCTTGGAGCTCGCTGAGCTTATTGGTTTTCTTGCAGATATTTCATTACCCTAACTAGGTAACATCATCAGTGTGAGTAAGGAGTGCTGTTTGCTGTCAGTTTTTTTTTATTTTGTCAAGTACGTATTGGTAATACACATAGATATAACATTGTTTATATACATAAGATGAGTACTGATAAGAACATTAGGACAGGGACGATAGGCACGCTGCTGTGCTTATTCACGCCCCTTACTGACCTCATAGGAATCGGGTGAGGTCAACAGTGGACAGTCTAAGGGTAAAGTTTTGGGGGTTTGGTGACGAAACCACAGAGTCAGGTAGTGAGTTCCAGGCATTCTGTTGCTAAAGTCATATTTTCTACAGTCAAGTTTGGAGCAGTTCAAATGTGGGTATCCAGTGTATATCCAGTGCATGCGCAGAAGCAAAATCGGCCAATAATTCACATAAAAATGGCGATGCGCGCAGTGGACCGGCAGAGAGGACTCCGGAGCGGTCGCACACAAATTGTGCAATCGGCCGCTCCATGCGCACGAGAGAGATTACAGCGCGATTTTGCTTCCGCGCATGTGCAGAAGCAAAATCTCGCCAAAATCTCTATCTTGCATGCGTCCCTTTGCGAGATTTCGGCACGATTTTGCTTCCACGCATGCGCAGAAGCAAAATCAACCAAAAATTCATGAAAAAATGGCGATGTGCGCGGTGGACCGGCAGAGAGGACTCCGGAGCGGTCGCACACAAATTGTGCAATCGGCTGCTCCTTACGGGAGCTGCGCACCGGGCAGCTCCGGCAGGAACCCACCTCTGAACCACATGGAATCAATGTAGCACACAAGCCAATTGAAGCCCTAAGCAAACCAAAAGCAATCCCAGAAGAAAAAAAACAGGAGTCACCTAAACATACAATGTAAGAACTGCAACAACTACTATGTAGGACAAAAAGTCAGAAGACTGGCAGAAGGCATCCCATAAACACCAACTGACGATCAGGAGACATGAAGAAAATTCTGTAATTTCACAACATATAGACAGATTTAGCTATAGTTTCGATTGGGAAAATGTGACAATCCTAGACTGGGACACGTCCAAAAATGCCAGGAAATTTCTAGAAGCCTGGCACTCTGACAAACCAGTCATTAATAGACACATAGAGATTAACAACATCTAGAGACTATGCAAAAGAGACAATCATCCAGCCCAAAAGAGAATAAAAAGACTCCAGCAGCTCTCCACCAGTAATCAGCACCCAGATCAGCATAGATGAATGCCAAGGTTCACTTCAGACCAACAATCAAGTAAACAATACCCCAGTCAAGAAACTGCCAAAGAGCCATCACTAAAGAGCCCATCGAAAGAATCACTTCCCCACCCACACAAATAGGCAAGACACCAGAATATAAACTGACAGCAAACAGCACTCCTTACTAGCACTGATGATGTTACCTAGTTATTTGTTGGTTGGTTTGTTTATTGAATTTATATTCGCACATGGCGACTAAAGGCGGCTTACAGAATATAAAACCTCATTTAAAACAATAAAACTAATCAAAGAGAATCTAATAAATTAATATAATGTAATAAAATCAACCCCCCACTCCACACCGTACAGGCGACAGCAGATCACACGAGCCATTTAATGGGCTCCATCCCACTGTGGGTTCCCCAGGCCCGCTGGCAGTACCAGGTCTTCAGCGCCTTCTGGAAGAGTGTCAGAGTGGGGGCCATTCTAATCTCTGGGGAATGATGTTCCAGAGAATGAGAGCCACCACGGAGGAGGCCCTTCTTCTGGGTCCCACCAGGTGTATCTCCCTCGGGGATGGGACACACAGCAAAGCCTAACTTGGATAATGAAATGTCTGCAAGGAAACAAGCAAGCTCAGAGAGCACCAAGCACCTCTCAATAATATGGAATGCCCGGGTGAAAAAAATATATCCTTGATTTTCTTTCCAGATGTGAAAGATTGTTTGGAATGTTCAGAAGATCATTATCCAAATAAAGAAAAAAAAGGATGTATCCTGAAACTGCTGGTTTTTCTAACTTTTGAAGAAACTTTAGGAATTGGTTTAGCCTCAGCAGCTCTTGGTTTCTTCTTCTTGACATCTTGGGTACTTGGAACATTTATTAAGTACAGGAATACTCCCATTGTCAAAGCCAACAACCGGTCCATAACCTACACCCTCCTGGTCTCTCTTCTGCTCTGTTTTCTCTCCTCTTTGTTCTTCCTCAGCCAGCCTGGCAAAGTGACCTGCCTTCTCCGACAATCAATGTTTGGCATCACCTTCTCAGTAGCCATTTCCAGTGTACTGGCCAAAACCATCACTGTGGTTGTTGCCTTCATGGCCACTAAACCAGGATCTCAGATGAGGAGATGGGTGGGGAATAGATTGGCTTTTTGTATTGTCCTTTCCTGCTCTCTCTTCCAAGTATCTCTTTGTATTCTTTGGTTGTCGACATCTCCCCCATTCCCTGAGTTGGACATGAAATCAGAGCTCCAAGAAATTATTTTACAGTGCAATGAGGGGTCAGCTTTCTTCTTCTACTGTCTCTTGGGCTACATGGGTATCTTGGCCATCGCCAGCTTTATTGTGGCTTTCCTTGCCCGTAAATTACCTGACAGCTTTAATGAAGCCAAGTTCATCACCTTCAGCATGTTGGCCTTTTGCAGTGTGTGGATCTCCTTCTTTCCAGCCTATCTGAGCACAAAAGGAAAAGCCATGGTAGCTGTGGAGGTCTTCTCCATCTTGGCCTCCACTGCTTCATTACTGGGATGCATATTCTTGCCAAAGTGCTACATCATTGTTTTCCGGCCTGACCTCAACCACAGGGAGCAACTCACAAAGAGAAATTAGTTCATCATGTGATATTACTGGCTCAGAGAAATTGCCTAAAACAAGAAATAGAAATAATGCTGTGTATAGGAAAAAATACTGTATATAAAGTTATAGGAACAATTATTTTGTTATTTTTGTCAAAGAATAACTTGTGTATGACATTTATGATTATTAAGGTTTATTGTGATTGCCCATTCCAAAAGAAGTGCTCATATTGCTGTGTTATCACAATTTTCCTAGATTCTTTAACCAAGTCATCTTATCAACACATGCATTGAATTTGATTTTGGTTATCTTGCTTTCTTCTTCCCTGTTAGGATCTTTCAGATTTTGGCTCAAACGTTGCCCAATGTTTGCAGAGACATGTTCATCAATTTTATACTATCCATTCCTAAAGTGCTACATAAATACAGTAAAAAGCTGATTACCATTTTGTGAACATATAGCAAACACAGTATCATAGGATATCAGTTTTGGATTTGTTAGGGTTCTTTCAGATGTAAAATGTGTTGACTTTGTGACTCTTGTACATTTATCTCCATTTTTTAAAAAGCTGAATATTATTTTAGCAGATTCCTCTGCATAGACTTTAAGCAATAAATCAGATTTGTTGAACTTGATTATGTGTGGACCTGTTTTTGCTGTCTGACATTAATTTCAACTCCCCAAAAAATTTCTGGGGAGTAATGGAAGCAACCAACATTGCATCTGACCTACAAACAGAAGCAGTGTCTGACTACAGAACAGTGGACACTCTCCTGCACTGTGGGTCAATTTGTGAAACTTTGCAGCACTCCAACTATACATCAAATGCAGAATTTGGTGCAACTTGCAACCTTTGCTCCTCTAACACCAGCAACAGTCTCAATACTACCAACCATGTTGTAAAGGTGCCACAAAAGCTTACCAGAAAGATTCAGAGGATTATCAGAATGGACGAGTTGTTTGTGGGAACCTGAGCAGTGGAATTCCCAATCCACCAGTCATGAGTCTCCCTCATTTTGAGTCTATTGATGGCCTCAGCAGCTCATTCAGCACTTACCAGTACATCACTTAGGTAATGCCTCAATTATGGATCACTATCACAAGTTTATAGACGCCTTTAGGGGCCACTTCAGAAATCAGATATGGAGATTGTAATAACCCGCACAATCCATTTGCTCGAGCAGGCTAATAGAAAGGTCAGACTGTACGTAGCAAACACAAGTTAATCACAGCAGACTTAGAGTAGAATAAGGCAACTGTAATTGTTCTGTTGAGATGGGCACTGAAGAACCAAATTGGCAATGAAATCATAAGGCAAGGACTTCCAGAGATACAGGACCCAATCTACCTCCTTTGTATTATCATCAACTCATGCTTCGAAGTGATTCAAAGCCAACTTAGTTGTCAGAGACAGCTGACATCACAGTTTAGCTTCTCTCTTTTACTGCTGACAAAGACTAAGCCCTGGGTATAGGAGCCCATGCAAAGAGGAGCCATAAAGAGATTATTGGCTGCTGAAGAAAGACAGAAATGCAATGACCGGACCCTATGCTTTTTACTGTGGGAGATTTTGGGCATGTAGTGAGAATCTGCCCAAACAGAACCTGCAGAAAGGAGAAAGACTACTCAATCAGGGCATGGGGGATCACTGTGTTGAACACAGAGCTCACAAAAGGGACTGTTTTAAACATTAAACATGAAAAAGTACATTGTTGGAAGTTTATGTTGTCTTGACCCTATCACATAAGTGGGAATAAGGGATTGCAGCATCAGTGGATAAAGAGACGACTTAGAATTGCTAACCCTGTATGTCACCAGCCACCTTCACTTTCCATTCATCTTATGATCAGTGTGGCTAAAACTTTCCCAACCCATGATAGATTGGAGGCTGGAACTCTGTCTTTTACCACTCCAAATTACCATCTTCATCAAACACTTGGACCCCAGTGAGATTGGCAGAAGGATAATCATGGCTGTGTCAGAGCCATTGCTTGAAGGTGTTCTCCTCTGTTCTCCTCTGCCAGAGTATCTGTTTAACCCTTTTTGATATTCCAGATATCAATTTGCACTCCCATGGGCTTTCAAATAAGTAATGGTGGATTATTTTATTAGATGCACTCTCAGACATAAATCTTGAATTAATTATTGGATTAATCATTGGAATAATGCAAACTTCCCTCTGGGGTAGGATAGGAGAGGATGGAAGAGAGTCATCCTTCCCCTATTGGAATTCCGCTCGGGATTTTGCTGTTTCATTGGTACTTAGCTACTCAGAAAATTAGCAGATGAAAACGTGCTCTTCCTGACATTTTGCTCCTTTGCACATGGCAAATGAGTGGCTGCCTCATACAATCCAGAATTAGCTACATGTCTATGTAACCATGCCCTGAATGTACTACTGATCTCCTTAATGTCATGTCCCTGATAGTGTCTGAATCTGCGGCGGAAAATGAGCTGGATTAAGAACTGACAGCGAGTGAGAGGGCAGCTCCATTGTCCTTGGAGGAAACTGGGGAAGGGCAGAGTCATTCCAGGCCAGGCTGTTCGAAATTAGCAAGGCAGGCAGGAACAGAGCTCAGCTGAGGAGCATGAACCACCCCCTTCTGATGCAAGGGCTTGGAGAGTGCAGAGGAGGCGGGATCAGCTCAGACGGAGGAGGCCGCTCATGAGGAGAGTGCCCCGTCCATCTTCACTAGGCACACCTGGGAAATGAGACTTAAGGAGATGCTGTGGGGAGGGGCATTTGTTGGGAACAAACGCTGAGTCCCGGGAGTGTTGTGTGCCGATGTTTGAACTTGCCATGAATCCTTGCTTTCCTGTGTGGTGTTCTGGACTGATTATCTGTATCTTTTGCTCCCTGAACTCCTTGCTTTGTTCTTGTTCTGCTAGATAAATTTGGGATTTATTGCCATGCAGCCTTGGTGCAGACAGCCCTGGGCTGGACTAAATGCGACCAGATGCTGTTTACGGTTTGTTTGGGGGAGATTTGGAAGACTAAAAGGGCTTGTTTGAACTGCCATCTGTTTGTGTTATCCCATGCCCTGGGTCATCACACTTAATTTATGCTTTCAATTTTCAATACACATGATATTTATACTTTCTCTTTATAAACCACCTGTCACCTGTAAGAACAAATTGAGATTTTGCCCTTCTCTTACAATTTCAGGCCCTGATGATAGAAGTTGTATATCTGAAAGAGACCATAATGAAGTAAGAGAAATAAGGATTAGAATTCACATACATCAGGGAAAAAAATCATATTTTCACTTCCTCTAAAATTATGTACTCACATTTTGGTATGGCTATCAGAGAAAAGTAAAACATCAAGAATTGCATAGTAACTTTTTAAAATGAATTTAGACATATACAATTTGTACAAAATGCAAAATTCCAATATGACAACCTTGCTTTTAAATAGGAACATTTCATGATGATATTTACATTAGCTCAGTGAGGTATAAAGAAGCCCCAAGAAATCAAAGGTTCAATTGAGAATTTGGATTCATTAGAAGAATCTAGATAAAGTCCATCTCCCTCCCTCCCTCCCATCCATCCACCCACCCACCCACCCATCTGCTGACAACCCACTACCCAGTCCTAAGTCTCATAGGAAATATTACATTTTCACAACCTTCATTTGACTGCATCCCTATCTCTGGGGAAACATTCAATACTCACTATCTATCTGTATGAAGTGCTTACAAGGTGACCTTCTGAGTCCACAAATACACCTTGTGAGAAGAGTAAGGGTCAGAGAAGAAAGTTTCTCTCCCCTATTGCAATTGCTCTCCAAATTATGTGGTTTCATTGGCACTTATTTTTCAGGAAAGGTAACCAGTGTTGGGAAGCACGTGGGAAGTTGCTACTCCAAATATTTTGCTCTCTTGCATGTTCCTCAAACATCCCAGAGTTAACATGGTTAGAAGAAATGACATAGCAATATATAGATTTAAAACCGGAACTGTTCCTATTGGGTATCTTACCAGAGAAATTTAGTAAGGAAAATATATACTTTATTGTACATGTGAGAAATGAGAAACACGCCCTATCTTTGGGTGACCGGGGTGAGGGTTTCGCTTATCCAGGGGAATTTGCTCCTCAGACGGACTGAGTCTGCAGGATCCAGTGACAATATAAACAGCCCCGAGTGAATGAAGGCCGGCCGGCAGCTACTTGGCTTAGGTGAGTAATGAGACACGGGGTGTTTCTGTTTAGACTCCTTAAGTGGATTCCTTGAATAGCGGGTGATGTGTTTACTTAGGTTGTAAGTAAATACGAGAGGCACTGGGAGATTGATCGTCTCTGTGTTATGTGCTATGACGTTTAGTCCCTATGTACAAGGGCACGGATATTAGAATTTTCAGGAGGAATCAAAGAGAACAAGTCTCGGGGGGAAATGGGGCCCGGTTAATGAGAAATGCTAGCGGAAGGAATGAGATTCCTTTAAATCCCTTTGATCTCCTACATTGGAGGAGCTGTGAATGCAGTGGAATGGGGGGTAGGCTAAACTAAGTTGTGATGCCTGAAAGTTATGCTTGATCACACGATCAAGGGCCACGATCATTTGGAATGAGTGTGGAAATGCTAATCTACATTGCTTTAAAGAGTGTGCTTGGCAAGACAAAGTGTAAAGCTTAACTGCTGTATGTTCGTTCCAGTGTTTTGGATGACCTTTCTCTCCGTCCTTGGTAATATGGAATGTGACCCTTTCATGTATGTTTGGTGTCTTTGAATTCCTTCAAGACAGAGTGCCAAATGGCTTGATGGCTGCTGGGGAATTCAGTTACATTTGTTAATGTGTTCATGTGTTGTTGTTTTTCTTTGCCTGTCTATCTTAAAGGACTATAAATCAATGGTAATTGTACCTGAAAGATAACACAGATGTTAAGAATTATTTTGCAGGCAGGACAGTGTTTGTACATGGCACTGGCGGGGTGTGAAACATATTGAGGTTTATTCTGATATGTTTGGATAGATATTGTTTAAGGTGCTGGAAATGTTCAGCCGATCTGAGAGATGTTTTGAGATTGTAGGTAAAGTATGGAACCAAGGGGTTGTTGATTTTTTTTTGCAGATAAAGATTTTTCTTTGGAAAGTTTGAGAGTGTTAAGATGTCTTTAGGACATTTGAGAATAGGCTTGTCCTTGGAGCTTTGGTAAATGGGCTGTGGTTAGGGCCCAAAATCATATTTTTGATTTAAAAACCTTAAAGCCGTTTCCCACTGCTTGTAAGTTCAAGTTCAAGATGCTACAAGATGCAAAGGGCATTAACTCTCTGGTGGATCAGTTGATAGGGAGGAAGATTTTTTTTTGTTCATATTAGTTTGCACAAAAGTTTTTTTTTTGTTCAATGGAAGTGAGAGAGTTCTCAAACGGAGGTGGTCTGGAGACCTGTAAATGTGTGCTTGCAAACATGGGGATGTTTGTAAACATTTGCTTGTTTACAAGGGGATAAGAGAGATCTCCTTTACTAATTATAGTAAGTAGCAAGGATTTGTACTTGGAAAGTATTTGACAGAAAATACTGATTAGAGAGACATTCTATGGAGAATGTGAAGAGAGGTGTTTGGGAGTTAGAAGTTAGAAGAGTTAGTTGTGAGTCTTTTTTGTGAGTTTCTTTGTTGGAACAATGTTGAAGAGATTTGGGTATTCTGAATGGAGTATTCAGCTGTGCGAGAGAGAGAAGGGGGGGAAGCGGCTTGCTTTTTTCCCTTTTACACATTTTTTTTCTAGAGTCTGCAGAGAGAGAGAGGAGGGGCAGAATGGGTGAATTTGCGGAAGTTGATGTTTTCCACAGATGTCCTGCTCTGAGAGCTCTGCTTTTGAAGAAGTTGTTGAGTTTAATGCACTGCTGATTGTGAATAGATGAGAGATACTGACAAGGTTGAATTCTTATATGAGAAGTTGTTAGAAGTAGAACCATGGAGGTGATATGGCAGGAAGGATATAGAGACAAGTTAATGGAGTTGAAGGAAGTTATGTTGACATGAGTTTGCCTGATTTGGGAAAGTCATTTGTTTGTTTGTTTGTTTGAAGTAGTTCACATTAGGTAGGATGATGTGGCTAAGGGTGTGTTAGCTCAAAAAAGGGCTGGTAAGTTGATAGACCCTGTGGTGAGAGGGTGGTTTTATCTTAAGATAGTTTAGTACTGATTTCTGATTTCTTATCAGGAGAAAGGAAGGATTGGGAAAGTGTAGAGCATGATATGTAGACGTAAGGGATCTACAAATGAGAATGCGTGAGGATATGTAGAATAAGCCTATAGAGGCTATTTGTTTTTTGTTTTGTTTATTGATGATTCATCCTGAGAGGGGGATGAAAGAAGGGAATTGGATATGCAGTGAGTAATAGGTTGCTGTCTGAATGGTCAGCAGCGTGTTTGCTTTGTTACAAGCGTTGAAGTTATTGGCAAATGAAGTGGGTAATATCTATGCCTATGGTATTTGGCATACCTTTGAGAGGATTTGGATGGAACGGGGTTTGATTCCAGGCAGGGAAAGAAGCTAAGATAAGTAGGATCTGGCAGAGACCAGCGTGGCTGGCTGGCACATGAGGAAAGTTCCTCAAGGTTGATTGTGGCTAGTGAATAAGGCTGTAAGAAGCGGCAAGAATGGGAAAGGAAGTAGAGATAATGGTAAATACAATTCCTATTTTGGAATGGGATGTCAAGCCTAAGTTTAGAAGGTGTGGAAATAGTAGATATGAGATGGATTGCAAATGGTGAATGAACCCATTATGAGAAACATAATGAGAAAAGTGCATTGGAGAATGCAAGTGTTGACTGGCATTGTGAAAAGAAAGTATGTTTGTAGAGGAATGTATGCAATTGTTATGCAGAATGTATACATTGCATTAGATAAACAAAAAGAGCATGAGGATGCAAGTGACCAGGGGAAAGTGAATGGCTGTTTGGCCGTTCCAATGAATCCAGGTGGGATGCCAGCTGTGGGAATATTGAGAAATCTGCTGGTGATAGTGGTTCATTAAATGGTTGAGTGGAAGTATTTCCATGAGGATTTCCATGAGGAATGCTCAGATGCTAGAATTAAATTGGAGCAGATAGTTCCAAGAAATGGGTTGGAGAAAACTATTGAAAGTGATAGAGGTATGCATTTTCTAGCCTAGGTAGTGTAATAGGTAATAGACCAATTAGGTATTAATTGGCAATTACATTTATCATTTTGTCCGATTTTGTTTGGCAAAGTTCAGAAAATGATTCAAATCTTGAAAAACACCTTACAGAAGTTAATTTTAGAATTGCCGCTACCTTGGATGTAATGTTTACCTTTAGCAATATTGCTTATTAAGATAAATATAAGAAAAGACATTAGAATTTTGTTATATGAAATGATGTTTGGTATTTCTTATACTAGAAATGTGGGAATGTCACAGATAAAATGCGAAGCTGTTTGTTTTTGAAAAAATATACAGGAACTGTCCCAGTGTTTTTCTCTTTTAAGGTTCGGAGGACTATTGGCACAGATTCCTTCCCTTGATTTTCAAATATGTGACTTTAAGAGCGGTGACTGCGTCCTGATTAAAGCTCTAAAGAGACATGAACTAAAGCCAATGTGAGAAGGACTGTTCCAAGTGCTGTTGACTACCGAGTTGACTACCGAGTCGGGATGAGCGGACTAAAGAGACAGGCTGAGTCCATTATTCGTGTGTGAAAGGACTGGGGACTGCACCCCATGGATGGACAGTGACTGCTAAGACAATAGATCCTTTTGCATTGACTTTTAGGACTAATTGATAGCACTTTGGGAGGTTGAGTTGCTTATTTGGTTGGGGTTAATAAACTTTTGTCTTGTGTTACTGTTTTCTATAGGGAAGAGACATAGTAGGGTGGTATGGTTACATGTTGTGAAAGTATGTGGATGAAAGTCCCTGGAGTGATTGTATTGAAGTTTGAGTTTGTATTACATTACATATACATACACAGGGGGGCCAGTCCACTGGAAGCATGAATTCGACAGTAGGGGTGATTATTGTCTTCTGGGGAATACGGACGTATCTTCAAGTAGGGATGGGAATGTTTGCTGTTTTGCCGTGTTATTAATGTGGCAGCAGTTGTGTTTCCATGCTGAACTTGAACAACGATTTTCCCAGATACATAAATCACTGACACTGATTGAGCCGGAAATTTGAGGCTGGAATTTGTATTAGATCTACCTTTAGTGGTGGCACACCACATATCGAAGGAGTAACCATACATATGAGATAGCTGTTCATAATAGAGATGTGTCCAATAGGATGGAAGCTGTACATAATCATTGCTATGAGAGATGTGGCAATTATACACCTTCCTATAGGAAAGTCCAGAATAGAGGACGGATTAATTTTACTATATGGAGAAATAAAAGCCCCATCCGAGCTTATGTTTTTATATGACAATATGGCATTGTCAGGTCTGCTGTTTGGTTGAAGGGTAGATGTACAATTAGAAAACACCACTTAGGTATATATGACATGTGAGAGAAGCCTATGAAGAAGGAGGAGGAAATATTTTCCTTGACCTGATGACAGTGGCTTTGAATACTATATCTTTTTGTGTGAAAGGAGAGACAACGGTCTCAGATATCATGTCTATATGTTTTGTGGGTGTACCAGTTCCTGGGAAGTTTTCGTTTAAAGATGGAAAGATTGTTATGGAACATAACGTCTATGATCTATCAAAAGTGATTACTTTGCTTGGTCAGTGAATGAGTGAGTGAAGCCCAGTGAATGGACTAATTAGAAGAAGCTGGTACTTTGAGGTGAAGAACATTTTGCCAGACTGTGATTGTGTAATATAGACAAGTATAAACAAGAATGTGTTTACTTGAACTGAGAGTGAAGAGATGGATGCATTAGGATAGGTGTTATACCTACCTGAAGGATGGTTTTTGTTTTATAGCTTATATGCTTATGCTTATATGCTTATTATTATAAGCTTATATGCTTATTATTCCTGCTAATGCAGTGGGAGGATCTTATCCTATAGGATGCCTGAACACAGGTCTATATGTTTTCTGATGAATGCTACACTGTATCATAGTAGTTGCATACCAGCAAGAAGACCATGATTGGAAAGGTAGTGAAAAGTACACTACAGGTGAGACACATGATCAGAAACCTGAACATGAAGAAACATCTAAGAAAGCAGGTGAACCTCACCTGGTGATACATGATTTGCATATCACATATATACAAAGATCTATATCTCCAGTGCAGTATAAGACAACTGAATATGCTGCCGAAAGGAGTTATAGGTACATAAAGGAAGCATATGATGCTAGAGGTAGTGATGCGGTGGTGATATTATCTGATGTAGAAGTTCGACTTCTAGGCATATTTCCTTGGTTTGCAACACGATAGAATCATAAGCAGATAGGACATTTTGCTTGTGTTTTGGCAAAAAGTATTAATGAAACTTCGTCTGCCATAGCAGCTCTGGCTAATGGGAAAGATAAGGAAGTCTTTATTAAGGATGGGCCATGGTTACGAAGAATTCCAAGGATTATGCTGCTTTGGTACAGGACATAAATCACAGTTAAGAGCTTTGCTACCACCTACAACATAAAACTGAGAATTTTGCATTCCGTGGGATATGGAATGTATTAACTCTTGGTTGTGAAGTTTTGCATGGTTGAAAAACCATATGTAGGCACTATAATCATTATAGTTATAGATTGTATATCTTGTGTCTGTATTAGATGTACTGTATGCCTGTATGTGTGTGAAGTGTTGAAAGTCTTGTTGTAAGATGGGACACCTTAAGAAGTTGGGGACGTGGGCCCTGACTAAGAAGGATGTGCGTATTGTTACAAAAATAAGGAGTTGATCAATTAGGATCAATAGTAAGTATTGATCAGAAGTGAAAGGGTGGATTGTGAGAAATGAAATTATTTTTGTTAAAAATGACATGTAATAAGAACCATAGTGTAACCATTTTGAATGATTTTGTAATGAATAACAGGAAATGTTTTGACCAATTTTGTGGGAACAGAGAGAGAGAAAATGTTTGTTTTTCTCTTTTGTTATGCAGGGGATGAGCTAATGGGAATGCACAGGTTCACACAGAAAGAGAGGAAGTGTGGAGCTGTCAGAATGATGAATCTGTTCTTTTCCTATGTTGGGGTTTTTCCTATGTTGTGGATACTGTATTAGGATGTTACATAATGGGGGTTGGATGATATGATGTGAGGAGAATGGGAGGAGTAAGGTGGAGTCATGTTCATTATAAATCCATGTTTCAGGATAATGGCCTTTGTCTCTATTTTGTGTCATGGATGACCATGTAGGGACCCTTTGATCAAAGATTAAACAACTGTCTATATTGTTCATTAATCTGGATTCCTGCTTAATTATTTTTCTCACAGTACATGTGACAACAGCAGCGAGGATAGTATTACTGCAAAGATGGAAAGAAGAGAAAATCCTTATGGAGGAAGAAATAATTAAGAAAATATTGGATTGTGCAGAAATGAATAGATTGACCTTGATACTAAAAGAAAGAGGAATCAGAATATTTTCAGATATGGGGGCAATTTAATGATTGATTGGAGAAGAGATACATATAGAGTAATATTGTAAAGGAAGAGGGGTGAAACGTTATAACAAATGAAATGATAAGTACTAGGATATGAGAAATAATGGGGGAATAGGGAGAAGGCACAGAAGAAGCACACAGATGATGCACTGGTGGATTAATTATGTATTGTATGTTTGTTTGTCTATAAAAATAAAAAAACTTTATTAAAAAAACATCCCAGAGTTCACTTCATGTCTATGTAACCATGACTTGACTGGACTTCTGGTACCCTTGAGGTATTCACAGCAGCACAGCAATTGCCTATACAAACTAAATTGAGGGACAAACGTTTCAAAGAAATGATCTTACAAAGATCTTAGGAAGTACTATGGATGGTTTCTACCACTGTTCCTAACTGCTGTAACAGCTTCACCCTCCTGACCGCTAAAGCCCATTTATTTATTTATTTATTTATTTAAATGGATTTCTATGCCGCCCAACTCCCGGGGGTCTCTGGGCGGCTCACAACATATCAGAATCCATTCCACAGTATAAAAAATACAATAATTAAAAAGTACAAAAATTAAAAAGAGTATCTCACATTCACAATCAAGGGGGGAGACCCATATCTAGTCTAGTTGGTCTCACTTTCACCCCGCCTGCCGGAAGAGCCAAAAAACATACATAGATTCCATGGAAGCACGCACAGAAGCACGCATAGAAGCACGCATAGAAGCTTTGGAAAAAAAATTACAGCACAGACAAATGGAAATTCAAATGCTCAAAACCATATTCCAACACAACAACTACCTCAATCTCTAGCTCAACAACCACTACCTCAACCACATGCACAACCACAACAACAACTACCTCAACCATCTACCAACCATCCAAGCAATATATCCTTACTCATCAAAGACACCCTTGAACAGGAACAAAAACGTAATAATGCTATTCTATTTGGCCTCGAAGTTACCAATGAACCTGATATAGATCAGGTTCGCAACATTATTGCATCAAAATTCCCCGCTGAAGAAATCATTGAAGTTTCCAGAGATGGCCCCGAGTTTAAGTATAGAGATGGTTCGGTGGCCCCACGATTCTGTAGAGTCATTTGCAAAGATGAACTCAGCAAACGAAAATTCATTAATACTATAAACTCCATTAACAGAAATGACCCCAACCCCAAAAACTTCGCTCAAGACCTGACCTATCCATACTACAACGAATCCGCTCCCGAAAACTCCGAGCAGATCTCAAAAAACGTCAAGACCAAGGACAAACTGACCTATACATTGACTACCGTGCTGGCTGCATCAAAACTAAGACCCACAATCCACCATCCAGCATTCAAACCATCATCACCCAAAACAATCCAAACTTCCAATCCACCTTCAACCAAAACCAACCCCCCATAAACCAAAACTAGGTATGCACGCCCCTTACTTCCTCAACATCAACCACTGCTAATCTTAAATGTAAACTAATGAATTCAAGAAGCATCGTTAACAAAATACCTGAACTCCTTCTCTTACTAAAAACTGCTAAATTTGACATTATATTTGTCTGTGAAACATGGCTAAATGCATCCCTCCCCGACTCCATTATCACAGTAAGAGACTATCATGTTTACCGATCTGATCGCGAAACCCGTAGAGGAGGTGGAGTTGCAATCTTCTATAAGAAATCACTGAACCTAAAAAAGGTGCAAATTAAACATGAACTCGATCTTCCAGAAACTATCATCTGCGAACTGACCTTAAATACCACACTTCGCTTCCTACTATGTTACAGAGCTCCTGATTACGACATGACACATGCGAACAAGCTTACCTCACTACTAACGTGGGCAACCTCCTACCCACATCCTCTTATATTTCTTGGAGACCTAAACCTACCTCATATAAACTGGACCCTAAATGAATGTACAACTGAACCCATACATTCAACCCTTTACAATGCTATTACCAATCTAGGGCTAGATCAACTAGTAACAGAAAATACTAGACTCAGCTATTGTCTTGATCTCATCTTCTGCAACAACTTACACTCAATTTACGGACTACAAATAAAAGAACCCTTTTCCAACAGTGACCACAGCATGATTGACTTTTGTCTCAATATATGTCCTTACAGAAACCATCTCAATAATGGGAGAACCAATTACAACTTTAAAAAAGCCAACTATGATATCATAGAAGCCGACCTCTCATCTCTTGATTGGCATACACTATTCTCTGGCTGTAATACTGCCGAAGACTACTACAATATATTTTTGCTCGAAATCCAAAGAGTCATTAAATTACATGTACCACTAATAATCACCAAAACCAAGAAAAATAAATTACCCAAAAAAATAAGAAAGCTCCAATCCAAAAAAAGATCTCTTTGGTGAAAAAATAAAACACGTTGCAAACTTTAAAAGCCGCTACAAAAATCTGTGTCACCAAATAAAGACTGAATGCACCAATTATCACATCAATCAAGAAGAAAACCTTCTACGTACGAAGTCCACACGTGCCTTCTATAACTTTGTAAACAACAAACTCAAAGACTCAAGATCCATCCCACCCCTTAAAGGACCGAATGGTAAAGACTATAACGATGAAACAGTTAAAGCCAACCTCTTTAACACATTCTTCGGCTCAGTCTTTGTAAACAGCAATGGCTCATGCCCAATATTTCCTAGTCGTACCACAATTAACTGCAACGATCTAACACAAATCGATTTTACAGAAGATAACGTTAGAAAGGCATTACGCAACCAAAAACCATCTCTATCTATTGGACCTGATGGACTATGTGCATACTTCTTAAAAAAGCTCTCCACAACCTTGGCTGAACCTCTAAGCATAATTTTTAAAAAATCCTTCAGAACTAGCTCCTTACCCAACCTATGGTCACTAGCCACGGTCATCCCTATCTTCAAAAAAGGAGATCCAAGTAACATTGAAAATTACAGACCAATCTCTTTGGGTTGCGTCACCTGCAAAGTCATGGAATCAATCATAAACCAATTCATTACGCTCCACTAAGAAACTAACAACCTACTCTCCAACAAACAATTTGGTTTCAGAAAAAAATTATCCTGTAATCTGCAACTCTTGCACTGCAAAAACATATGGACCACTCAACTTGATCAAGGTAAAACAATAGATGCAATTTACATAGACTTTTGTAAAGCCTTTGATTCAGTTGTACACGACAAACTACTTCTGAAACTAAAATCCTATGGCATTTCTGGACCCCTACATAATTGGATAACTGCGTTCCTGTCTAACAGACAACAAGTGGTCAAAATAGGAAGTGCAATATCAAATCCTGCTCCTGTCAACAGCGGTGTCCCTCAAGGCAGTGTTCTAGGACCAACACTCTTCATACTCTACATAAACGATCTTTGTGATCATATTATAAGCAATTGCGTTCTCTTTGCTGATGATGTTAAACTATTTAACACCACCGACAATGTTGCTACCCTTCAAAAAGACCTTGACCATGTAGCAGAATGGTCAAACAACTGGCAACTTCAAATCTCAACCAACAAATGCTCTGTCTTACACATTGGCAAAAAAAATCAGAATACAAAATACAAACTTGGAGGAAATGAACTTGTAGATGACCCTCACTCTGTCAAAGACCTTGGAGTACTCATATCCAATGACCTAAGTGCTAGAGCCCATTGTAACAACATTGCCAAAAAGGCACTAAGAGTTGTTAATCTAATCTTGCGTAGCTTCTTCTCTGGCAACATTACATTACTAACCAGAGCATACAAAACATTTGTTAGACCAATTCTGGAATACAGCTCACCTGTCTGGAACCCGCACTGCATATCGGACATAAATACAGTCGAGAGAGTCCAGAAATATTTCACAAGAAGAGTCCTTCACTCCTCCACTCACAACAAAATACCTTATTCCACCAGACTTGAAATACTGGGATTAGACAATTTACAACTACGTCGCCTCCGATCTGATCTAAATGTAGTTCATAAAATCATATACCAAAATGTCCTTCCTGTTAATGACTACTTCAGCTTCAACCGTAACAATACACGAGCACGTAATAGATTCAAACTAAATGTAAAACGCTCCAAACTCGACTGCAGAAAATATGACTTCAGCAACAGAGTGATCAATGCCTGGAATGCACTACCTGACTCTGTGGTTTCTTCCCCAAACCCCAAAAACTTTAACCTTAGACTGACTACAGTCGACCTCTCCTCGTTTCTAAGAGGTCTGTAAGGGGCATGCATAAGCGCACCAGCGTGCCTACCGTCCCTGTCCTACTGTCCAATTGTCCTCTTTTATCGTTACTTTTTACTTATGTTTATACAAATTACTACTATACATGTTTGACAAATAAATAAATAAAATAAATAAATAAGTTTTTATTGCTTTCCGGAAGGCCAGCAGGGTGGGAATGGTCCTGATCTCTGGGGGAAGCTGGTTCCATAGGGAGGGAGCTCCCACAGAGAAGGCTCTCCCCCTCGGCCCCACCAACCAACATTGCTTGGTCGATGGGACCTGGAGGAGGCCAACTCTGTGGGCCCTGACCAGTCGTATGGAGGTATGCGGCAGGATGCGGTCCCGAAGGTAACCTGGCCCTGAACCATGTAGTGCTTTAAAGGTTAAAACCAACACCTTAAATTGGATCCGGAGACTAATGGGCAGCCAATGCAGCTGGCGGAGGATTGGTGTTACATGGGTGTATCTGGGTACACCCACCACAGCTCGCGCAGCTGCATTTTGCACCAATTGCAGTCACCGGAGACTCTTCAAGGGTAGCCCCATGTAGAGCGCATTGCAGTAATCCAGCTGTGAGGTGATAAGGGCGTGAGCGACTGTGAGAAGTGCCTCCTTCTCCAAGTAGGGTCGCAATTGGTGCACAAGACGTACCTGTGCAAAGGTCCCCATAGCCACAGCTGAAAGATGTTGCTCCAATTTTAGCTGTGGGTCTAGGAGGACACCCAAATTGCGGACCCGTTCTGAGGGAACTAATTTCTCCCCCCCAAGAACAGAGGAGGGACAATTGGTCAAGTCCTTAGGAGACAATATCCACAGCCACTCAGTCTTGTCAGGGTTAAATTTTAGCCGGTTCATCCCCATCCAGACCCTAACATCATCCAGGCAGCGGCCCATTACGTCCACGGCTTCCCTGAATTGAGATGGGGTGGAGATGTACAACTGGGTATCATCAGGGTACTGCTGAAACCTCACCCCGTGTCGTTGGATGACCTCACCCAGTGGCTTCATGTAGATGTTAAACAGTATGGGCGAGAGGACCGAACCCTGCGGCACCCCACATAGTAGGGGCCTAGGGCTCGACCTCTGCCCCCTGTCAACACTGACTGTGTCCTGTCAGAGAGGAAGGAGGAGAACCACTGCAAAAAAGTGGCGCCCACCCCCACCTCTCTGAGACAACGCAGAAGGATACCATGGTCAATGGTATCGAAAGCCGCTGAGAGGTCAAGTAGCACCAGGATAGAGGAATAACCACTATCCCGGGCTTGCCAGAGATCATCCATCAGGGTGACCAAAGCCGTTTCCGTACTGTAACCACGCCTGAAACCCGATTGAAAGGGATCCAGAAAATCAGTGTCATCCAACAGCTGGAGCGCCACCACTTTCTCAACACCCTTCCCCGCGAAGGGAAGGTTGGAGACTGGACGGAAGTTCTTTAAATCTGCCAGGTTCAGGGAAGGCTTCTTGAGGAGGGGTCTCACCATCGCAACTTTTAAGGGCTGCGGGATGGACCCTTCTCTCAAAGAAGCATTGACCAACGCCTGGAGCCAGCCGCGTGAAACCTCCCTGGTGGCCGAAACCAGCCAGGAAGGACACGGGTCCAATTAACAAGTGGCAGAGCTCATCGCTCCTATGGCCTTGTCTACATCCTCAGGAGTCACCGGTTCGAACCTATCCCATATAACAGGACTAAGGCATCAAGATATTCCACCTGCCATTCTTTCCATACTTTCCTTGAATTCTATTTGATAATTTCCCCCTTCTTTAGTTACATAGCAGAAATCAAAAGCAATTGAAATTTTTAGTTTGGTTCCAGATGGAAAATGAGATTTGGGGAGAAAAGAATAAGGGAGAAATAGCTGGTCATAAAAATTAAACTTCGGCCAAATTGGACCAAAAAGGTATGGAATGGATGCAGCGAAGGATGACATTTCCCAGGAAAATTCCTGCTGTTTATGTTTACTAACATCATTCTTTGGTTTTGTGTTGTACTTTTATTTTTGGTTAGCAATTCTTTGATAACCTCCTCCCCATCTCCCCGGAGGAAACCTCTTTCAAATTTAAGCAGGTTTTTTAAAAAAGTTGGGCTCCATTGCCTCTTTTCTCCACTATTCCTCTAATCAACTAAATATTTGCAGTGAATACAGCAATCTGCATGTTGATTTATGGAATTTTCAATATGGTTTATTTAGTATTTATTTATTTATTTATTTTGGTTTTCTTATATGCCGCCCAACTCCCGAGGGACTCAGGGCGACGTACAGCAAGAAAAATACAAGAATAACCAAACAATAAATTGCTAAAATCAAATATGAAAATTAAAAATACAGTATTAAAATCATCAGACATACCCGGGGGAGAGCTTGGCTGGAATTAGGCTCTACCCCCTGCCTGCAGGAAAAGCCAAGTCTTTACGGCTTTTTGGAAGGCCAGCAGGGTGGGGATGGTTCGGGTCTCTGGGGGAAGTTGGTTCCAGAGTGCGGGGCCAGCCACAGAGAAGGCCCTCCTCCTAGGGCCCGCCAGCCGGCATTGCTTGGCTGACGGGACCTGGAGGAGGCTAACTCTGTGGACCCTAACCGGTCGGAGGGAAGTATGAGGCAGAATGCGGTCCCGGAGATAGCCTGGTCCTAAGCCATGAAGGGCTTTAAAGATGATGATCAACACCTTGAATTGGACCCGGAGACCTATGGGCAACCAATGCAGCTGGCGGAGTATAGGTGTCACGTGGGTGTACCTTGGCACACGCACCACAGCACGCGCAGCCGCATTTTGCACCAACTGAAGTCTCCGGATACTCTTCAAGGGTAGCCCCATGTAGAGCGCGTTGCAGTAGTCCAAGCGGGAGGTGACAAGGGCATGAGTGACCGTGAGTAGAGCCTCCTTCTCCAAATATGGCCACAACTGGTGCACCAGGCGAACCTGTGCAAAGGCCCCCCTAGGCACAGCAGTAAGATGATGGTCCAATTTTAGCTGTGGGTCTAGGAGGACCCCCAAGTTGCGGGCTCGATCCGAGGGAGTCAGTTTCGCTCCCTCAAGGACCAAGGAGGGACAGTTGTCATGGTCCTTAGGAGGCAATATCCAAAGCCACTCAGTCTTGTCGGGGTTGAGTCTGAGTCTGTTCCTCCCCATCCAGATCCTAACGTCGTCCAGGCACCGGCACATTACATCAGCTGCCACATTGAATTCAGACGCGGTGGTGATGTACAGCTGGGTGTCATCAGCGTACTGGTGAAAACGCACCCCATGTCTGCGGATGATCTCCCCCAGCGGTTTCATGTAAATGTTAAACAGGATGGGCGAGAGAACCGACCCCTGAGGCACCCCGCATAACAGGGGCCTAGGGGACGATCTCTGCCCTCCTGTTAACACCGACTGCATCCTATCGGCGAGATAAGAGGAGAACCACTGCCAAGCGGTGCCTCCCACCCCCAACTCGCCGAGACGATGCAGAAGGATACCATGGTCGATGGTATCAAAAGCCGCTGAGAGGTCAAGTAGCACCAGGATGGAGAAATTTCCCCCATCCCGGGCTCGGTTGCATTCATCAATGATAATAAAATTAAATCTGATACTGTAAGTGAGGAAGGGATGAGAGAGAGAGGGAGAGAGAAAGAGGAAAAAAGAGAGAACTACTTTCCTCTCTATGGAAATTGTGAGTTGTAGATGACCACAGCTTTTACTATGGAGTTAAAACCTCTGCCGGAATTGGTCCACAAAGGGTTGGAAACCCACAGTAAGATCTAAGGCTGCAGAAACCTGTCCATTTCCAAATAGAAAATAAAATGTATTTCTGCTCGTGACTAACTTCAGCAAAAATGTCAACCAACCTATACATTGTGGAAAGAATAGTGGTATACCCTTCCCCCCTAGGGGGATCTGGAAAGAAATCATACACAACTTCTTAAAATGAGGGAATGCCAAAATATCTATGCATCTTAGTGATACACATTGGAAAGAGAACTGCATTTATAATTTATTGTAAAAGAAATAAATCAAATTTTAAAAAAATCAAGTGTAGTTTGTATTGAAAATTCCCCTCTGTACATTTTATTAGCAATTGTGCATTTTAAAAAGCATTTAAACGTTGGCCGCTTATTCTCTCAACAACAAAATAATGATCTCCGACAGGAATCGCCATATTTTTTTTTAATTAGGCCAAAACATCAAAGACTGCACGGAAGACGGTTTCAATTCAAGAACGATAAACATATCTTGAACCCAAGGGATTGGCACAAGGATAATAATGGCTGTGTGTTTGCTGCAAGTCAGAGCCATTGCTACCAGTTGTCTCCTGCTCTTAATCTCTGCCTGAATATCTGTTCAAACCCTGATGATATTAAGACACACATTTGCACTCTCGTGGATCTCCGAATACCCAATGGTGGATTTTTCTGATTAGGTGCACTCTCAGATATAAACCTTGAATAAATAGGATTAACTATTGGAATAATGGAAACTTCCCTCTGGGGTAGGATAGGAGAGGATGGAATAGAGAATTTTCAAGAGTGAAGATGTTGCTCCTCCTGGTATTCCTGGTGAAGGAAATAGAGACTCTGAGATGTCCTGCAAGTGATGCTTTCCTTGTTCCACATGAGTGGTACCAGCCTGGGGACCTCATCATTGGTGGGATAGTGTCCCACACCTATTACAACCTTTATGAAATTAATTTTAAGGAACTTCCTTGCATAACATCTTATGACGTATCAAAGTAAGATTTCCTTTTCTAATCTTCATCAGTTTCCCCAAAATTGCATGTGAGAGTAAAAGGTTCTCAGCATAAATGTAGGCTTTATATCTAATCTAAGTCTATCTTTCAAACATTTTTAGTTATGGGAGAATAAACATTTGATCTTTACTTTATGGGTGTAGTGTTTGTCATAAAATGTATGAAACTTTGGTGTAAAACATCTTTCGAAGAACATTTAGCAAGCTTAAGGTAATTTTTTTTAAAATTAAATTTTAAATCTGTATTGTCACTCTTAACAAAACATACAGCAGGAATAGCCAACTCTCCAGAAGATAGGCTCAAGATACAGAAGGATCTTGACAGACTTGAACATTGGGCTCTATCAAACAAAATGAAATTCAATGGTGAAAAAAGTAAGGTTCTACATTTAGGCAAGAAAAACAAAATGCACAGGTACAGTATATGTGGTACCTTGCTCAACAGTAGTAACTGTGAGAGGGATCTTGGAGTCCTAGTGGACAACCATTTAAATATGAACCAGCAGTGTGCAGCAGCTGCCAAAAAAGCCAACACAGTTCTAGGCTGCATTAACAGAGGGATAGAATCAAGATCACGTGAAGTGTTAATACCACTTTATAATGCCTTGGTAAGGCCACACTTGGAATACTGCATTCAGTTTTGGTTGCCACGATGCAAAAAGGATTTGAGACTCTAGAAAGAGCGCAAGAGAGCAGAGAAGAGCAACAAAAATGATTAGGGGACTGGAGACTAAAACATATGAAGAACGGTTGCAGGAACTGGGTATGTCTAGTTTAATGAAAAGAAGGACCAGGGGAGACATGATAGCAGTGTTCCAATATCTCAGGGGTTGCCACAAAGAAGAGGGAGTTAAACTATTCTCCAAAGCACCTGAGGGTAGAACAAGAAGCAATGGGTGGAAACTAAACAAGGAGAGAAGCAACTTAGAACTAAGGAGAAATTTCCTGACAGTAAGAACAATTAAGCCATGGAACAGCTTGCCTAGAGAAGTTGTGAATGCTCCAACACTGGACGTTTTTAAGAAGATGTTGGATAACCATATGTCTGAAATAGTGTAGGGTTTCCTGCCTGAGGGGGTGGGGTTGGACTAGAAGACCTCCAAGGTCCCTTCCAACATTATTATTATTATTATTATTATTATTATTATTATTATTATTATTATTATTATTATTATTATTATTATTATTATTATTATTATTATTATTATTATTATTATTATTATTATTATTATTATTATTATTATTATTATTATTGACTGGTACATTCCGGAACTGTTCATATTCCATTTTGGGAAAAGGTTAGGGTATGGGTTCAGTGATGGGTTCTAAATCCCATCGTTACCGGTTTACGCTCGTGTGCACGTGTGACACGTCTGTGCATGTGCAGAAGCATCTGGGGTGGATGGGCGGAGCCTCGCACTGCAACCATTACAGGTTCATAGAACTGGACCGGACCAGTAGCAACCCATCACTGTATGGGTTCCAGGAATGGGTTTCCATGAAAAAAGGATTATTCCATGAAAAGGATTTTATTTCTTGTTGCAAATCATGCAAATAATTTAAAAAAATTGAATTTGAACTGTCTATAAATTATTCAGTATTTTAGAAAACCCATTATTTTCCTATCTTCATCAGAGAAAGAAATATCCGTTAATTCATACAGAAATGATGCCACCTTATGAGAATTTGCCAACTTCCTCTTTCAACTAGGATATTTAAATCATTTGCAGTGTAATAATCAAATTCTACCAGCACATCCTTGCCTTGGCTTTTGCTGTGAAGGAGATCAATGAGGACTCCCAGATTTTACCTAACGTCACTCTTGGGTTCCACATCTATGACAGTTACTATGAGTCAAGGATGACCTATCGCACCACTCTGGACCTGCTTTTCAAATCTCAGGAATTTGTCCCTAACTACAATTGTGATCGCCAGAAGAATCTCATGGCTATCATTGGAGGATTTGATTTTGTCACATCATCTTATATAGCTGAAATTATAGGATTCTTCAAGATTCCACAAGTAAGTTCTAAAGGGGTTGAGCAGAAAATTCTTAATCTTATGGTAGTTAACAGAATAATTAATGGGCATCAAATATTAGGCTTAGTTTTTTGTTAAGATGTTCTGCAATGGTTTAGTTCTACTACTTGGTATTCTTTTCTGAATCTACAATGCCAGTTACAGGAAGTAAGTATCAAAGGTCAATCCATGCCAGAGGGAAGATATGAATACTACTAAAGAATACTGCTGTATTTTCTTTTAGCTGACATATGGCTCATTAGCCCAAGAAGAATTTCAAACCAGTAAGCTTTCTTCACCATATTTCATGGTCTCCAAAGAACACCATCAATACATTGGGATTATCCAACTACTTCGTCATTTCAAGTGGACATGGACTGGGATATTTTCTGTTGATAACAACAATGGAGAAAATTTCTTACAGAAAATGCAGCCTTTACTTGCAGAGAACGGAATCTGCTCAGCATTTATAGAAAGGCTTGCTCAAAAACTCCACTTGGAAAGATTCTCAGAATTTTCTCAAATGATCTCCATTATTTTCATTAATATGATGAATAGCAAAGCCAATGTTTTTCTTGTCTATGGAGAAGCCTGGACAATTATTTGGCTAAGATTTCTCACATTTCTGATAGATCCTGAAAGTAAGGAAACTGAATTACTTAGAAAGGTGTGGATCATGACTGCAGAGATTGATTTTGTACTCTCTGGAGTTCAAATCCTTTCGGATCTCAAGATGTTCCATGGAGCCTTTTCCTTCAGTGTTCACTCTACAGAAGTTGTAGTTTTCAAGGAATTTCTTCAGACCGTGAATCCTCTTTCAGACTACAGAGATGGGTTTCGGCAGAATGTTTGGGAACAATCATTTGATTGTTCATTTCCAAAACCAGAGTTACAAGAAACACACAGTATGAAGTGCACTGGGGAGATGAAACTGGAGGATCTTCCTTCGCCTATATTTGAAATGGAAATGACTGGCCAAAGCTACAGTGTCTACAATGCTGTTTATGCTGTGGCTCATGCCTTGCAGCATCTATACATGTTGGGTTTCAATAGGAAGAAAACTATGATGGGTAAAAAAAACTGATCTTCCAAATCTGCAGGCTTTGCAGGTATTTTCTTTGACTCTTCTTTCATTTCAATGAACAGTTTGATGTAGAATTATCTTTTGAACCATTGTGGAAAGTCTTAATATTTATTTTATTATTTATTTTATTTTATTTTATTTTATTATTTTATTTTATTTTATTTTATTTTATTTTATTATTTTATTTTATTATTTTATTTTATTTTATTTTATTTTATTTTATTTTATTATTTTATTTTATTTTATTTTATTTTATTTTATTTTATTTTATTTTATTTTATTTTATTTTATTTTATTTTATTTTATTTTATTTTATTTTATTTTATTTTATTTTATTTTATTTTATTTTATTTTATTTTATTTTATTATTTATTATTTTATTTTATTTTATTTTATTTTATTTTATTTTATTTTATTTTATTTTATTTTATTTTATTTTATTTTATTTTATTTTATTTTATTTTATTTTATTTTATTTTATTTTATAATTTTTTATTTTATTTTATTTTAATTTTATTTTATTAATTTATTTTATTATTTTATTTTATTTTATTTTATTTTATTTTATTATTTTATTTTATTTTATTTTATTTTATTTTATTTTATTTTATTTTATTTTATTTTATTTTATTTTATTTTATTTTATTATTTTATTTTATTTTATTATTTTATTTTATTTTATTTATTTTATTATTTTTTATTTTATTTTATTATTTTATTTTATTTTATTTTATTTTATTATTTTATTTTATTTTATTTTATTTTATTTTATTTTATTTTATTTTATTTTATTTTATTTTATTTTATTTTATTTTATTTATTTTATTTTATTATTTATTTTATTTTATTTTATTTTATTTATTTTATTTTATTTTATTTTATTTTATTTTATTTATTTTATTTTATTTTATTTTATTTTATTTTATTATTTTTTAGTTTATTTTATTTTATTTTATTATTTATTATTTTATTTTAGTTTATTTTATTTTATTTTATTATTTATTATTTTATTTTATTTTATTTTATTTTATTATTTTTTATTTTTATTTTATTTTATTTTATTTTATTTTATTTTATTTTATTATTTTATTTTATTTTATTTTATTTTATTTCATTTCATTTCATTTCATTTCATTTCATTTCATTTCATTTCATTTATTTTATTTTATTTTATTTTATTGTATTTTATTTTATTTTATTTTATTTTATTTTATTTTATTTTATTTAAATTATTTTATTTTATTATTTTATTTTATTTTATATTTTATTGTATTGTATTTTATTTTATTATTTTATTTTATTATTTTATTTTATTTTATTATTATTTTATTTTATTTTATTGTTTTTTTTTTATTTTATTTTATGTTATTTTATTTTATTTTATTTTTATTTATTTATTTATTTATTATAGTTTATTTATTTATTTGTTTGTTTCATCAAGCATGTATTAGATAACAGATATAAGTATAAACATTATTTTGAATACATGAAATGGAGACAAATAAATGGAGACAGTAGGACAGGGATGGTAGGCATGTTCGTGTGCTTATGCACGCCCCTTACAGACCTCTTAGGAATGGGGTGAGGTCAACAGTGGACAGTCTAAGGTTAAAGTTTTGGGGGTTTGGGGAAGAAACTACAGAGTCAGGTAGTGTGTTCCAGGTATTGACCACTCTGTTGCTGAAGTCCTATTTTCTGCAATCAAGTTTGGAGCAGTATTTTGTGTTCTGATTTTTTTTGTGCCAATGTGTAAGACAGAGCATTTGTTGGTTGAGATTTGAAGTTGCCAATTGTTTGACCATTCTGACACATAGTCAAGGTCTTTTTGAAGGGTAGCCGCATTGTCGGTGGTGTTAAATAGTTTTACATCATCAATGAAGAGAACACAGTTGCTTATAATATGATCACAAAAGTCATTTATCTCCCTTTTTGAAGATAGGGATGACCATGGCTAGTGACCATAGGTTGGGCAAGGAGCTGGTCCTGAAAGATTTTTCAAAGATTATGCTTAGAGGTTCTGCTATGGCAGTGGAAAGCTTTTTAAAGAAGTGGACACATACTCCATCAGGTCCAATAGATAGAGATGGTTTTAGGCTGTGTAGTGCATTTTCAACGTTATCTTCTGTAAACTCGATTTGTATTATATCGTTGTAATTATTTGTGGTATCACTAAGAAATATTGGGCATGAGCCATTGCTGTTTACAAAGATTGAGCTGAAGAATGTGTTAAGGAGATCAGCTTTAATGGCTTCATCATTACAGTCTTTACTGTTAGGTCCTTTTAGGGATGGGAAGGATCTCAAGTCTTTAAGTTTGTTGATTATAGAAGGCACGGGTGGATTTCGTGCGAAGAAGGTTTTCCTCTTGTTTGATGTGATAACTGGTGCATTCAGTCTTTATCTGGTGGCATAGGTTGGTGCATTCAGTCTTTATCTGGTGGCATAGGTTTTTGTAGCGGCTTTTAAAGTTAGCTACATAGCCAGTTTTGTTTTTTCACTATTGCAGAAGATGAGATCAAGGCAGTTGTTGAGTCTATTGTTGGTACTTACTAGTTGATGCAGTCCCAGATTAGTAACAGCATTGTACAGGGTTGCGTATATGGGTTCAGTTGTACATTCTGTTAGGGTCCAATTAATATTTTCTGCATGTGGAATCAACTTAAGTATGAGAAAAATGTAGATGTAAGGAAGAATATCCTGACAGAACGGTTAGAGAATGAATATAGTTGAAAGTTAAGATAGAACAGTTATTGTATTTAAAGATAAGGAAATGAACGTAGATAACCCAGATGACAAAATTATATAGATAAGGAGGTAGCAGTATAATACTATAAAAATATACCTAGAAATAATTACTTTGAAATAGATCTTTAACACAGAAAAGATTTGAAAATAGCAATTTAAAATGTAAGCTAAGGAGATGTATTGCTTGTCTTTCTTTTAAAATAGATTAAAAATGAATATACTCAGGAAAGGAGAAGGAGGAGGAAGAGGAAATAGTAGAGAGGAGGAAAGAAGGAAGAATGTAGGTAGGGAAGGAAAAGAAAGTTAGAAGAGTGAGAAGGAGATAGATGGAAGAAGGGGAAGTAGGAGAGGGGAGAGAAGGAGGAAGAAAGTTGAAGAAGGGGAGAAGGATAGAGGGAAGGAAGTGATTGGATTTGATATGGTAGGACAGATAGGCAATTTAGTAATGATAGATGTTAGAATATTATATTTGAATTTTGAATACTGGATATATAATATAAAACTTATGTAATTTTTTGATAATACACTATGGTATATGTATTGATGCTTATATGAAAAATGTTAAAAAATAATAAACTTTTTGAAAAAAAGAGAATATCCTGACAGAACAATGAATTAGTGTAAACACTTGCCTTCAGAAATCCTGGGTAATAAATAACTGGAGATGTTTATAAAGCGATTGGAGATTCATTTGTCTAAATTGTTGTAAGATCTTCTCCTTGAGCAAGGTGGTATACTAGAAGACCTCCAAGGTCCCTTCCAACATTGTGTTGCATAAAACAGATACAGAAAAACTGGTTTGTGTTCTTTTAGAATAGAATAGAATAGAATTCTTTATTGGCCAAGTGTGATTGGACGCACAAGGAATTTGTCTTTGGTGCATGTGCTCTCAGTGTACATAAAAGAAAAGATACATTTGTCAAGAATGGTTGTCATAGGGTTCAAATTCTTATTTTGTCATTCAGGTATTCTGCTATTCTGATCATCCAGAAACTGCTGTAAAATCATGGTTTAGGAGTTATTTAATAAATCACCATAGATTGCACAATCAGAGATAGTTAAAATGATAATTTACATTATTTGTCATTGTGTCTTCCAAAAATAATCAATTCTCCAAGAACTTTTGTATGGCTAATGAACTTTTCATGAGTGACAAGCTGAGCTTTCTGTCTCTATCAGAGATTTAGAGGAATGAAGTGGTGGTCCTTCTTAGATGTGGCATGCATAGTTTGAAACAACCCTATGTTTGCATTAGTCTCTGCTTCTCATTGATCTATCAAAGAATGCTTAAGCCTCAGATTCTAAAATCTGGCTAAAAGAAATTAATCAGACTCTCAAATAGCTTTGTACCAATGACAAAAGATTAGATATGATCTACTGTATCTTGAATCAGTTGTTTAAGTAGTGGACATAAAATATAATTGAAGGACTTTACATTAATCCAAAGGCTATTTTCATTGTGCTTCGTTCCATTCCAACCGTTCCTTAAAATAATATCAAATAAATAATGGAGTGGACAGGTACATTTCCATGCAATATTGATTATCAAATTTCTAAGCATACATATATAATATTGTATATCTATTGGAATATGAAGAATGAGTGAACGAAACTTGAATATGTTGTTCTCTTCTCTGTTATATTGCTTTCAATTCCCTCTCTCTTCTATTCCCTTTCAAGTAGCTCCATCCATTTCTTCAAGGCATTGCTTTCAACAATTCAGCTGGGGAGAGAGTGTTCCTGAATGAGAAAGGGGAAGCAACAGGTGGATTTGACATCACCAACTTGATCACTTTTCCAAACAGATCCTTTCAGAGAGTTAGAGTTGGAAAGCTGGATCTGGATGCTCCAAAAGGGAAAGAATTATTCATTGATGAAGATGTGATTTTCTGGAACCCAACTTTTAACCAGGTTTCAATTATTTTAAAAAATATTTATTTAATCATTATTGTATCAAACACGCTTTAATCCATTATGTTCCGATATTGAACATAATCGGAACATAGAAATCAGATTTCTGGTTTTTTTAAAATAAAGAGTGGCACATTTATTTCAAAATTTGTTGATGATCCAGCACTCATCAATGTGACAAAAAGATATCACAATGCAAAAGCCATGTTTGCATATTTCCATTTGAAATCACAAGAGTGGGCATGTTTCCATGAAGTTGTCGCCCTATGCAATTATTTACTCTCCCTGCTCCTCAAACAGGACTTTTTCTACATAATTGTGGTTTCTACTTCTTTCTAAGTTGTGGATGAAATTTATTTTTTTATTTATTTTATTTATTTATTTATTTGTCAAACATGTATAGTAGTAATTTGTATAAACATAAGTAAAAAGTAACGATAAAAGAGGACAATTGGACAGTAGGACAGGGACGGTAGGCACGCTGGTGCGCTTATGCACGCCCCTTACAGACCTCTTAGAAACGAGGAGAGGTCGACTGTAGTCAGTCTAAGGTTAAAGTTTTTGGGGTTTGGGGAAGAAACCACAGAGTCAGGTAGTGCATTCCAGGCCTTGATCACTCTGTTGCTGAAGTCATATTTTCTGCAGTCGAGTTTGGAGCGCTTTACATTTAGTTTGAATCTATTATGTGCTCGTGTATTGTTACGGTTGAAGCTGAAGTAGTCATTAACAGGAAGGACATTTTGGTATATGATTTTATGAACTACATTTAGATCAGATCGGAGGCGACGTAGTTGTAAATTGTCTAATCCCAGTATTTCAAGTCTGGTGGAATAAGGTATTTTGTTGTGAGTGGAGGAGTGAAGGACTCTTCTTGTGAAATATTTCTGGACTCTCTCGATTGTATTTATGTCTGATATGCAGTGCGGGTTCCAGACAGGTGAGCTGTATTCCAGAATTGGTCTAACAAATGTTTTGTATGCTCTGGTTAGTAATGTAATGTTGCCAGAGAAGAAGCTACGCAAGATTAGATTAACAACTCTTAGTGCCTTTTTGGCAATGTTGTTACAATGGGCTCTAGCACTTAGGTCATTGGATATGAGTACTCCAAGGTCTTTGACAGAGTGAGGGTCATCTACAAGTTCGTTTCCTCCAAGTTTGTATTTTGTATTCTGATTTTTTTTTGCCAATGTGTAAGACAGAGCATTTGTTGGTTGAGATTTGAAGTTGCCAGTTGTTTGACCATTCTGCTACATGGTCAAGGTCTTTTTGAAGGGTAGCAACATTGTCGGTGGTGTTAAATAGTTTAACATCATCAGCAAAGAGAACGCAGTTGCTTATAATATGATCACAAAGATCGTTTATGTAGAGTATGAAGAGTGTTGGTCCTAGAACACTGAATGAGGGACACCGCTGTTGACAGGAGCAGGATTTGATATGGCACTTCCTATTTTGACCACTTGTTGTCTGTTAGACAGGAACGCAGTTATCCAATTATGTAGGGGTCCAGAAATGCCATAGGATTTTAGTTTCAGAAGTAGTTTGTCGTGTACAACTGAATCAAAGGCTTTATTCTTTACCATGAGATTGCCACCAAGTGTTATTATTTTCTCGTCCTGTCCTTCAAACAGGAAATTTTTTACATCATTCTAATTTCTACTTTTTTTCAATTCCTTCATCTTTTTATCTATCCTTTGGGAAATAAAAAATAATTCCCCTCCATAAGTGAGAAAAAGAGCTGAGGTGGCTCAGCGGTTAGAGTGTAGTACTGCAGGCCACTTTAGCTGACTGTGATCCGCAGGTCAGTGGGTCAAATCTCACCGGCTCAAGGTTGACTCAGCCTTCCATCCTTCCAAGGTAGGTAAAATGAGGACCCAGATTGTTGGGGGCAATATAAATATACATTGCTTACTGGTGTAAACCGCTTAGAGAGTGCTTGCACTGTGAGGCGGTATATAAATCTCACTAATAAATAAATAAATTACAAACTCTGTTAAATACCATCAATTTAAAAACCATTTATGCTTATCACCAGGTTCCTCCACTTTCTCGATGCAATGACCCTTGTTTCCCTGGATCCTGGAAGAAGGGGATTGAGGGAAATCAGTTCTGCTGCTACGACTGTTTTCCATGCCCAGAAGGGAAGATTTCAAATCTAAATGGTAGGGTAATAATTTTACCATAATTCATTAGTTTTACGCAAACTTTAATAAACTACTTGGATGCATAAAATTAATAAGGTGACTTTCAATAATATGGAATACCAAGAAAGGAGAATATTTGTAGCTCAGGGTTGAAATGAGGGTTCCTTGGTGCTCTCTGAGCTTATTTGTTTTCTTGCAGATATTTCATTACCCTAACTAGGTAACATCATCAGTGTGAGTAAGGAGTGCTGTTTGCTGTCAGTTTTTTTTATTTTGTCAAGTACGTATTGGTAATACACATAGATATAACATTGTTTATATACATAAGATGAGTACTGATAAGAACATTAGGACAGGGACGATAGGCACGCTGCTGCGCTTATTCACGCCCCTTACTGACCTCATAGGAATCGGGTTAGGTCAACAGTGGACAGTCTAAGGGTAAAGTTTTGGGGGTTTGGTGACGAAACCACAGAGTCAGGTAGTGAGTTCCAGGCATTCTGTTGCTAAAGTCATATTTTCTACAGTCAAGTTTGGAGCAGTTCAAATGTGGGTATCCAGTGTAAGGACTTTATTTAATGAGCCCAAACACACTGCAGCAACCCAGAACAGCAGGAAAGGGAAAAGGAGCATCTATACAACGCATTCCAACAAAATGGATACTCATGCAACTTTTTCAAAAAGTCACTGAGCACTCAACCCAATATAGCACATCCAACACAAACCCTAAAAAGAATTACACTGTAATATATCAAGAATATCTCAACAACCACAAACAGATTATACAACCACATCAGTGGCGGGTTCCTCCCTTACCGGTGCCGCTGCGCTGCACGCGCACCTCCACGCTTCGGGCGTGTGCTCCCCCTCGCACAATTTTGCTTCTGCACCTGTGCAGAAGCAAACTCTCACCAAAATCTCTCTCTTGCACGCATCCCTTTGCGAGATTTCGGCGCGATTTTGCTTCCGCGCATGCGCAGAAGCAAAATCGGCCAAAAATTCACAAAAAAATGGCAATGCGCGCAGTGGACCGGCAGAGAGGACTCCGGAGTGGTCGCACACAAATTGTGCAATCGGCCGCTCCATGCGCACGAGAGAGATTACGGCGCGATTTTGCTTCCGCGCATGTGCAGAAGCAAAATCTCACCAAAATCTCTCTCTTGCACGCGTCCCTTTGCAAGATTTCGGCGCGATTTTGCTTCCGCACATGTGCAGAAGCAAAATCGGCCAAAAATTCACAAAAAAATGGCGATGCACGCGGTGGACCGGCAGAGAGGACTCCGGAGCGGTCGCACACAAATTGTGCAATCGGCCGCTCCTTACGGGAGCTGTGCACTGGGCAGCTCCGGCAGGAACCCACCTCTGAACCACATGGAATCAATGTAGCACACAAGCCAATTGAAGCCCGAAGCAAACCAAAAGCAATCCCAGAAGAAAAAAAACAGGAGTCATCTAAACATACAATGTAAGAACTGCAACAACTACTATGTAGGACAAAAAGTCAGAAGACTGGCAGAAGGCATCCCATAAACACCAACTGACGATCAGGAGACATTAAGAAAATTCTGTAATTTCACAACATATAGACAGATTTAGCTATAGTTTCGATTGGGAAAATGTGACAATCCTAGACCGGGCCACGTCCAAAAATGCCAGGGAATTTCTAGAAGCCTGGCACTCTGACAAACCAGTCATTAATAGACACGCAGACATTAACAACATCTAGAGACTATGCAAAAGAGACAATCATCCAGCCCAAAAGAAAATAAAAAGACTCCAGCAGCTCTCCACCAGTAATCAGCACCCAGATCAGCATAGATGAATGTCAAGGTTCACTTCAGACCAACAATCAAGTAAACAATACCCCAGTCAAGAAACTGCCAAAGAGCCATCACTAAAGAGCCCATCGAAAGAATCTCTTCCCCACCCACACAAATAGGCAAGACACCAGAATATAAACTGACAGCAAACAGCACTCCTTACTAGCACTGATGATGTTACCTAGTTATTTGTTGGTTGGTTTGTTTATTGAATTTATATTCGCACATGGCGACTAAAGGCGGCTTACAGAATATAAAACCTCATTTAAAACAATAAAACTAATCAAAGAGAATCTAATAAATTAATATAATGTAATAAAATCAACCCCCCACTCCACCCCGTACTGGCGACAGCAGATCACACGAGCCATTTAATGGGCTCCATCCCACTGTGGGTTCCCCAGGCCCGCTGGCAGTACCAGGTCTTCAGCGCCTTCCGGAAGAGTGTCAGAGTGGGGGCCATTCTAATCTCTGGGGAATGATGTTCCAGAGAATGAGAGCCACCACAGAGGAGGCCCTTCTTCTGGGTCCCACCAGGTGTATCTCCCTTGGGGATGGGACACACAGCAAAGCCTAACTAGGATAATGAAATGTCTGCAAGGAAACAAGCAAGCTCAGAGAGCACCAAGCACCTCTCAATAATATGGAATGCCCGGGTGAAAAAAAAATATCCTTGATTTTCTTTCCAGATGTGAAAGATTGTTTGGTATGTTCAGAAGATCATTATCCAAATAAAGAAAAAAAAGGATGTATCCTGAAACTGCTGGTTTTTCTAACATTTGAAGAAACTTTAGGAATTGGTTTAGCCTCAGCAGCTCTTGGTTTCTTCTTCTTGACATCTTGGGTACTTGGAACTTTCATTAAGCACAGGGATACTCCCATTGTCAAAGCCAACAACCGGTCCATAACCTACACCCTCCTGGTCTCTCTTCTGCTCTGTTTTCTCTCCTCTTTGTTCTTCTTCAGCCAGCCTGGCAAAGTGACCTGCCTTCTCCGACAATCAATGTTTGGCATCACCTTCTCAGTAGCCATTTCTAGTGTACTGGCCAAAACCGTCACTGTGGTTGTTGCCTTCATGGCCACTAAACCAGGATCTCAAATGAGGAAATGGGTGGGGAATAGATTGGCTTTTTGTATTGTCCTTTCCTGCTCTCTCTTCCAAGTATCTCTTTGTATTCTTTGGTTGTCGACGTCTCCCCCATTCCCTGAGTTGGACATGAAATCAGAGCTCCGAGAAATTATTTTACAGTGCAATGAGGGGTCAGCTTTCTTCTTCTACTGTCTCTTGGGCTACATGGGTATCTTGGCCATCGCCAGCTTTATTGTGGCTTTCCTTGCCCGTAAATTACCTGATAGCTTTCATGAAGCCAAGTTCATCACCTTCAGCATGTTGGCCTTTTGCAGTGTTTGGACCTCCTTCTTTCCAGCCTATCTGAGCACAAAAGGCAAAGCCATTGTAGCTGTGGAGGTCTTCTCCATCTTGGCCTCCAGTGCTTCATTACTGGGATGCATATTCTTGCCAAAGTGCTACATCATTGTTTTGCGGCCTGACCTCAACCACAGGGAGCAACTCACAAAGAGAAATTAGTTCATCATGTGATATTACTGGCTCAGAGAAATTGCCGAAAAAAAGAAATAGAAATAATGCTGTGTATAGGAAAAAATACTGTATATAAAGTTATAGGAACAATTATTTTGTTATTTTTGTCAAATAAGTATTTATGTATGACATTTATGATTATTAAGGTTTATTATGATTGCCCATTCCAAAAGAAGTGCTCATGTTGCTGTGTTATCACAATTTTCCTAGATTCTTTAACCAAGTCATCTTATCAACGCATACATTGAATTTGATTTTGGTTATCTTGCTTTCTTGTTCCCTGTTAGGATCTTTCAGATTTTGGCTCAAATGTTGCCCAATGTTTGCAGAGACATGTTCATCATTTTTATACTATCCATTCCTAAAGTGCTACATAAATACAGTAAAAAACTGATTACCATTTTGTGAACATATAGCTAACACAGTATCATAGGATATCAGTTTTGGATTTGTTAGGGTTCTTTCAGATGTAAAATGTGTTGACTTTGTGACTCTTGTACATTTATCTCCATTTTAAAAAGGCTGACCATTATTTTAACAGATTCCTCTGCATAGACTTTAAGCAATAAATCAGATTAGTTGAACTTGTTTATGTGTGTACCTGTTTTTTTCTGTCTGACATTAATGTCAAATCCCAAAAATTTCTGGGGAGTAATGGAAGCAACCAACATTGCATCTGACCTACAAATAGAAGCAGTGTCTGACTACAGAACAGTGGACACTCTCCTGCACTGTGGGTCAATTTGTGCAACTTTGCAGCACTCCAACTATACACCAAATGCAGAATTTGGTGCAACTTGCAACCTTTGCTCCTCTAACACCAGCAACAGCCTCAGTACTACCAACCATGTTGCAAAGGTGCCACAGAAGCTTACCAGAAAGATTCAGAGGATTATCAGAATGGACGAGTTGTTTGTGGGAACCTGAGCAGTGGAATTCCCGATCCACCAGTCATGAGTCTCCTTCATTTTGAGTCTGTTGATGGCCTCAGCAGCTCATTCGGCACTTACATCACTTAGGTCCCTTCCAACTCTCTTATTCTGTAGAAATAATAAAGGTGGAACATACTGTAAAAAATTAAATAAAAATAATAAAATAAAAAATCAAGTAAAATAAAAATCAAGTAAAATAAAATAAATCTGATATGGCAAGTGGGAAGGATGAAGATGAAGATGAATCGTGTGTGATGGCATTGCGATATAAATTCCAATCCAATTTGTAACTGCATATTGACCTGCACTAAAGGATGTCATTTCCGAGTTAGCATAAAAGCACTTAAGGAAAGGCAAAGAAAGTGAAAGAGTAAGTAGAAGGGGAGGAAAAGAAGGTGTAGAGAGGGTAGAGGAGGAGGCAAGGAGTTAGAAAGTAGGAGGAGAAGTTGGAGATAGAGAGAGGGGAGTGTAATGGAATAAAGTAGAACAGACTGATGACTGACAAGGCAAGTGTTGCATAAGATATTGACTTTTGAATGATTATTTTAAACAAATATGTAATTTTTATTGTAATATTTTAAGGTACATGTGTATTGAATTGTATATAAAGTGCAGAAAATAAAAAAAATTGTACAAAAAAAAGGATGTCATTTCCATGCCATAAATAATAGATTTACCGTTATGCTTTATTAAAATTCCCATGAATAATCAGTCTAAATTCTTTGGAGTGAACTCAGCCAGCTGGATCAATTTGGCAGAAGGTGGGGTTTTTTTCAACCTCTCCTTGACTTGACTTGAATTTCTAGCTAGGTCCACTCTTTCAGATGTTTTTCTGGGAGATATATTCCTCTAGGACAGCGGTTCCCAACCTGGGGGTTGCGACCCCTTTGGGGGGCCGAATGACCATTTCCCAGGGGTCGCCCTGGCATCCTCAGCTCCCCCCCACTGCCACAAGCCTGGCCATATCACGTCCCACAACCCTGCCCCCATGCCCCCCCCACCATTTGGGTTCTTTTACCCTCTGCGCATGCGCAAAGCATTCTGCGCATGCGCAGAGGGTAAAAGAACCCAAATGGCGGCATCCGGGCGAAGTCTCCAAATCCGGACAAGATCTCCGCTCACTTCGTGTGTTGCCTCTGAGAGTTTTTCGAGCCCCATCGCAAAAGACGTGCATGACTTCGGCAGGGCTGGGACAGGCGGCTGCCCGGAGAGAGCCATCCCCTCCCCCCTGAACGCTACAAAGACTCTGCGAATGGGATGGCTCTCTCCGGGCAGAGCTGGCTCCTTGTCGCCCATGCGTGGCTCGCCTTCCTTCATCGGCCAGCCGCGGGTGGGTGCCAAGGTGAGCGGGGGTGGCTGCGGTGGCCGCCAAGGAGTTGCCCTGTCCGGGCATAGTGCCCGCAGCCCCGGGGCTCCTCCGTGGCGCATGCCAGAGCTAAGCATCCCTTGGTACATTCTCTCCGGGTGGTGGTGCCCCACTTGGCCACTGCTGAGCGTGCAAATTGAGGAACATGGCAACAAGCGGCAACTGGAAGCCCAGCTCTACCCTGGTCACCCTTCGGACACTGCTGCCGCTGTTGCTGCTGCTACTCATGGGGTCCCACCAGCCAGCCGCCGCCTCCACTCCTCCTTGGAGTAGCCTGCTGTTGCATCGCGCTCTGACCTCATGGCCCCAGGATCAGGGCTTTGCGCGGCTGCAAGCTCAGGATCCCTCCTGCCCTGAGCAGTCCCCAAGGAGGAGAAGGAGTGTCCAGCCACTGCCGCCACCACAGGAGGATCCGATGAAAGTGTACAGCCAGGTGAGAGGTCCCTGGATGGGCATCTCTGCCCCTGAGTTGCTCTTTAGCTGGCCTCCCCTCTCTCGTTCCTCCCCCAAGCTGGCTTCAATCCCGGCTTTTGCTCCCAGGGGCTGAGCGAAGAGGAGGGGGTTCTTCCCCAGAATGGAAATGTCCTTGGAAGATCCCCTTTGCCGCCACTTGCAAACTCCCCCTCTGTACTGTTGCATTTGCGCCCATGAGGGTTCCAAATAAAAAACAGCCGCCTGTCCTGGCCCCGCCGAAGTCGCGCACGCCTTTCGCGACGGGGCTAATCCTATTATGTCATGGGGGTGAAGGTCGTTTGTCTTGTAGATTTTATTTTGTAGATAGGCTGGCACTGAAATATTTGCTGGGGGCCGGGCACTGAGGCTGAATTTCTGTTTCCTTTAAGATTTTTATTTCTCTTTTAGGGGAAATATTCTGCCTTTTTAATATTTCCTAAAATATTTCCTTCTTCAAGGAGAGGGGTGGGTACTACCTTTCTACAGTACATTTTGGAAACACCATCTAGGGGGATCTGGAAATAATGGAAAACTTCTTAAAATGAGGAAATGCCAAAACATCTATGCATGTTAATACTATACAAAGGAAGGTGGACTGCATTTATTATTCATAGTAAAAACAACATACATTTCAAAAAAGGGGGTGTATTTTGTGCTGCTAATTCCCCCTTGTACATTTTTTTTAGCAATTGTGCATTTCAAAAATGTGCATTTCAACACCAGCCACTTAGGCTTTCATCAAAATCAAAGTAATTATCTCCTACAGGAATCACCTTATTTTCTTCACTAGGTAAAAACATCAAAGACTGCACAGAAGGTTATTTCAGTTCAACAACAATCAACGAAGGTTATTTCAATTCAACAACAATCAATGTATCTGAACCCCAGGGAGGTTGGCACAACGATCATAAAGGCTATGGGTCAGAGTCACTGCAATGAGTTTCCTGACTCTATTCTCCTCTGCCAGAATATCTGTTCAAACCCTGATGCTATTCAAGACACGAATTTTCACTCTCGGAGATCTCCAAATACCCAATGGTGGATTTTCTGATTAGGTGCACTCTCAGATATAAGCCTTGAATTAATCGCTGGATTAGCCATTGGAATAATACCATTTTTCCTGTAGGATAGGCTGAAAAAAAAAACCAGAAACCTTTTCAAGAGTGAAGATGTTGCTCCTCCTTGTATTCCTGGTGAAGGAAATAGAGACTCTGAGTTGTCCTGCAAGTGATGCATTCCCTGTTCCACATGAGTGGTACCAACCTGGGGACCTCATTATTGGTGGGATAGTGTCCCACACCTATTACAACCTTTATGAAATTAATTTTAAGGAACATCCTTATATAACATCTCATGACGTGTCAAAGTAAGATTTTTTTTCTTTTTCTAATCTTCATCAGTTTCCCCAAAATTGCATGTGAGAGTAAAAGGTTCTCAGCATAAATGTAGGCTTTATATCTAATCTAAGTCTATCTTTCACATGTTTTTAGTCACGGGAGATTATACATTTTCTTCTTTACTTTATGGGTGAAGAGTTTGTCGTATAATGTATGAAAATTTGGTGGAAAACATCTTTTGAAAAACATTTAGTAAGCATAAGGTAATATTTTTTAAAAAAAAATCTGTATTGTAACTCTGAACAATAGATACATTCAATAAATGACTGATACATGCTGGAGTTGTTCATATTCCATTTTGGGGGGAAAGTTAGGGTATGGGTTCCATAAATTGGTTTCCATGAAAAAGCACTATTTTTATTTCTGGTAGCAGACATTCGTTGCAAATCGTGCAAATAATGTAAAATATCGAATTTGAAATGTCTACAAATTATTCAGTATTTTAGAAAACCTATTACTTTCCTACCTTCATCAGCGAATGAAATATCCGTTATTTCATACAGAAATGATGCCACCTTATGAGAATTTGCCAATTTCCTTTTTCAACTGAGATATTTAAATCATTTGCAGTGTAATAATCAAATTCTACCAGCACATCCTTGCCTTGGCTTTTGCTGTGAAGGAGATCAATGAGGACTCCCAGATCTTACCTAACGTCACTCTTGGGTTCCACGTCTACGACAGTTACTACAATTCAAGGATGACCTATCGCACCACTCTGGACTTACTTTTCAAATCCCAGGAATTTGTCCCTAACTACAAATGTGATAGCCAGAAGAATCTCATGGCTGTCATTGGGGGACTGGATTTTGTCACATTTTCTTATATAGCTGAAATTATAGGATTCTTCAAGATTCCACAAGTAAGTTCTGAAGGGGTTGAGCAGAAAATTCTTAATCTTATGGTTGTTAACAGAACAATTAATGGGCAACAAAGATTAGGCTTAGTTTTGTCTTCAGATGTTCTTCATGGCTTACGGTCTACTACTTGGTATTCTTTTCTGAAGCTACAATGCCAGGTACAGGAGGTAAGTATCAAGGGTCAATGCTTGAGGGAAGATAGGAATGGCTTCTATTAAAACAATTGATTTAGCACATGTGTTTGAAATATTTTCAAGCAATGAGGACATGCTCAGAATAACAGAGTTGGAAATGACCTTGGAGGTCTTCTACTCCAATAAATTTGTTACTATATTCTGAAAAGAATACTAGGGGGAAAATGTTCCTTGGATATATTTTATATAAAAGGAAGATAGGAAAATTAAATTTAATCTAAAGACTCTAAAGAATACTACTGGGTTTTCCTTTAGCTGACATATGGCTCATTAGCCCAAGAGGAATTTCAGACCAGTAAGCTCTCTTCACTATATTTCATGGTCCCAAAAGAGGACCATCAGTACATTGGGATTATCCAACTGCTTCATCATTTCAAGTGGACATGGATTGGGATATTTTCTGTTGATAACAACAATGGAGAAAATTTCTTACAGAAAATGCAGCCCTTACTTTCACAGAACGGAATCTGCTTAGCGTTTATAGAAAGGCTTCCTCAAGTAGTCCGCTTGGAAAGATTCTCAGAACTTTCTCAAATGATCTCCATTATTTCCATTAATATGATGAACAGCAAAGCCAATGTGTTTCTTGTCTATGGAGAAGCATTGACAATTATATGGCTAAGATTAGTAACATTTCTGGTAGATCCTGAAAGCAAGAAAACTGCATTATTAAGAAAGATGTGGATCATGACCGCACAGATTGATTTCATATTATCAGGCGTTCAAATCACATGGGATCTGAAGATGTACAATGGGGCTATTTCCTTCACTGTTCACTCTACACCAGTTGTACGTTTCAAGGAATTTCTTCAGACCGTGAATCCTCTTTCAGACTACAGAGATGGGTTTCGGCAGAATGTTTGGGAACAATCATTTGATTGTTCATTTCCAAAACCAGAGTTACAAGATACACATAGTACACAGTGCACTGGGGAGATGAAGCTGGAGGATCTTCCTGCATCTATATTTGAAATGGAAATGACTGGCCAAAGCTACAGTGTCTACAATGCTGTTTATGCTGTGGCTCATGCTTTGCAGGCTCTACACATGTTGGGTTTCAATAGGAAGAAAACTATGATGGGTAAAAAAACTGATCTTCCAAATCTTCAGGCTTGGCAGGTATTCTCTTTGACTTGGACTCTTCTTTCATTTCAATGAACAGTTTGATGTAGAATTATCTTTTGAACCATTGTGGAAAATCTTAATATTTTCTGCATGTGGAATCAACTTAAGTATGAGAAAAATTTAGAAGTAAGGAAGAATATCCTGACAGAACAATGAATTAGTGTAAAAACTTGCCTTCAGAAATCCTGGATGCTACATTACTGGAAATGTTTATAAAGAGATTGGAGATTCATTTGTCTAAATTGTTGTAAGATCTTCTCATTGAGCAAGGTGGTGTACTAGAAGAACTCCAAGGTCCCTTCCAACGTTGTGTTGCATAAAACAGATACAGAAAAACTGGTTTGTGTTCTTATTTTGTCATTCAAGCATTCTGCTATTCTGATCAGAAAGAAACTGCTATAAAATCATGGTTTAGATGCTGGTAGGAGTTATTTAATAAAGCACCATAGACTACACAATCAGAGTTAGTTAAAATGATAATTTACATTATTTTTCGTTGTCGCTCCCAAAGAATAATCAATTCTCCAAGAATGTTGTGTGGCTCATGAGCTTTTCATTAGTGACAAGCTGAGCTTTCTGTCTCTATCAGAGATTTAGAGGAATGAAGTGGTGGTCCTTCTTAGATGTGGCATGCATAGTTTGAAACACCTCTAATATTGTTTACAGTAGTCTCTGCTTCTCATTTATCGATCAAAGAATGTTTAAGCCTCAGATTCTAAAATCTGGCTAAAAGAAATCAATCAGACTCTCAAATAGCTTTGTACCAATGAGGAAAGATTAGATATGATCTATCTTGAATCAGTTGTTTAAGTAGTGGACATAAAACATAATTGAAGGACCTTACATTAATCCAAAGGCTATTTTCATTGTCCTTCATTTCATTCCAACCTTTCCTTAAAATAATATCAAATAAATAATGGAGTGGACAGGTACATTTCCATGCAATATTGATTATCAAATTTCTAAGCATACATATATAATAATAGCTATTGGAATATGAAGAATGAGTGAATGAAATTTCAATATGTTGTTCTCTTCTCTGTTATATTGCTTTCAATTGTCTATCTCTTCTATTCCCTTTCAAGTAGCTCCATCCATTTCTTCAAGGCATTTCTTTCAACAATTCAGCTGGGGAGAGAGTGTTCCTGAATCAGAAAGGGGAAGCAACAGGTGGATTCGACATCACCAACTTGATCACTTTTCCAAACAGATCTTTTCAGAGAGTTAGAGTTGGAAAGCTGGATCTACAGGCTCCAAAAGGGAAGGAATTGTTTATTGATGAAGATATGATTTTCTGGAACCCAACTTTTAACCAGGTTTTGAATTCTTGTATCAAACATGCTTTAATCCATTACGTTCCCACATTGAACATAATCCAATTAGAAAGCTGATGTCTGTTTTTTAAAAATAAACAGCGGCACTTGCTTTTCAAATGCTGTTGATGATCAAGCACTCATATACTTTGACAAAATGATATCACAATACAAAAGCCATGTTTGCATATTTGGTTTGCATTTCCATTTGAAATCACAAGATTGGCGATGTTTCCATGAAATTGTCACCCTGTATAATTATTTATTCTCCATGCCCTTCAAACAGGACCTTTTCGATATCAATTTATTTTTTTACCAATTTATCAATTTATCTATCTATCTATCTATCTATCTATCTATCTATCTATCTATCTATCTATCTATCTATCTATCTATCTATCTATCATTCATTCATTCATTCATTCATTCATTCATTCATTCATTCATTCATTTATTTATTTATTTATTTATTTATTTATTTATTTATTTATTTATTTATTTATTTATTTATAAAATTTCTATGCCGCCCAACTCCGGACTCAATGTAGTTTCTACATCTTTTTAAGTTGTTAATGAAATTGATAAATTCAGAATTATTTTGGGAAGTCAAAAATAATTTCCCTATATAATGGATAAAAATTATAAAGTGTACATGTAGTGTCGTGTTTAGTGTATGTTTGTCATTTTTAATGTTTATATACCAAATAAAAATTATTTTAAAAAAATTATGAAGTGTTTTAAGTATCTCCATTTTCAAAACCTTTTATGATTATCACCAGGTTCTTCCACTTTCTAGATGTAATGAACCTTGTTTCCCTGGATCCTGGATGAAAGGGATTGAGGGGGATCAGTTCTGCTGCTATGACTGTTTTCCATGCCCAGAAGGGAAGATTTCAGATCAAAATGGTAGGGTAGGCATTCTACCATTTTCCCTTATAGTTAAGCCAAAATTAACAAACTACTTGATGCATAAAATTAATGTGGTTTTTTTCCAGTATTATAGAATGCAGATGATAAAATTCCTTTACTTTTCTTCCAGATATGAAAGATTGCTTTGAGTGTTCAGAAGATCAGTATCCAAATAAAGAAAAGAAAGGCTGTATCCTGAAACTGCTGGTCTTTCTAACTTTTGAAGAAACGTTAGGAATTGGTTTAGCCTCAGCAGCTCTTGGTTTCTTCTTCTTGACATCTTGGGTACTTGGAACGTTTATTAAGTATAGGAATACCCCCATTGTCAAAGCCAACAACCGGTCCCTCACCTACACCCTCCTGGTCTCTCTTCTGCTCTGTTTTCTCTCCTCTTTGTTCTTCCTCAGCCAACCTGGCAAAGTGACCTGCATTCTCCGACAATCAATGTTTGGCATCACTTTTTCTGTCGCCATTTCTAGTGTACTGGCCAAAACCATCACTGTGGTTGTTGCTTTCATGGCCAATAAACCAGGATCTCAGATGAGGAAATGGGTGGGGAAGAGATTGGCCTTTTCTATTGTCCTCTTATGCTCTCTCTTACAAGTATGTATTTGTATTCTTTGGTTGTCAACATCTTCCCCATTCCCTGAGTTGGACATGTACTCAGAGCTCCAAGAAATGATTTTACAATGCAATGAGGGGTCAGCTTTCTTCTTCTACTGTGTCTTGGGCTACATGGGTATCTTGGCCATTGCCAGCTTTATTGTGGCTTTCCTTGCCCGTAAATTACCTGACAGCTTTAATGAAGCCAAGTTCATCACCTTCAGCATGTTGGCCTTTTGCAGTGTTTGGATCTCCTTCTTTCCATCCTATCTGAGCACAAAAGGCAAAGCCATGGTAGCTGTGGAGGTCTTCTCCATCTTGTCCTCCAGTGCTTCATTACTGGGATGCATATTCCTGCCCAAATGCTACATCATTGTTTTGCGGCCTGACCTCAACCACAGGGAGCAACTCACAAAGAGAAATTAGTGCATCCTGTGATATTTCTGGGTCAGAGAAATTGCGTAAAAAATGATTAAAAAGACTATTATCCATAGGAAATGTATAAGTGATAGGAACATAGAAGTTTTTATTTCTGTCAAAGAAAGATTTGTGTAGGATTGTTATGATAATTAAGAATTATTATGATTGCCCGTTCCAAAATCTGTGCTCATGTTGCTTTATTTTCACCATTTTTCAAGATTCTTTAACCTAATGCTTTCTCCTTTTCAACACATCCATTGTAATTGATTTTGGTCATATAGTTTTCTTATTCCCTGTTAGGATATTTCAAATATTGGCTCAAATGTAGTCTAATGTTTGCAGAGATATTTTATGGTTTTTATGCTTTGAATTCCTAAAGCATTACATAAACACAGTAAAAAGCCGATTTCCATTTTAAAAACATATATTTAACACAATATCATAGTATATTGACTTTGGAGTTGTTGTGTTCTTTAAAATGTAAAATGTATTGAGTTTGTGATTCTTGTAAGCTTAACTGCATTTTAGAAAAGGATGATCATTATTTGAGTATAGACTCTGTATGGACTTTAAGCCATAAATTAGATTATTTGAACCTTGATGTGTGGAGCTGTTTTTTTCTGTATGATGTTAATCTCCACTCCTACAATTGTTTACTGTGGGAGCAACGGAAAACACCAGAATGCCATCTGATCTAGAAGCGGAAGCAGCAGCTGACCATGCCACAGTGGATGCTATACTGCACAATTTATGCAATCTGTTCCCTTTGACAATGCTCCAAATAATACAAAATATGCAGAATTTAGAGCATCCAATATCTGTCAACTTCAAACCGAACCTGGCAGGAGCCATTTTCTCATTTATCAGTTGCCACACACTATGGAGGTGTGTCGGGGGGGAGAGAGGTTGGGATGCATTGTCAGACAAAGCACAGATCTTTCTCTTGGGAACCAAGGTCATCTCCACAGATGTCAGATGAAGAAGGATGGGAGTGCCTAAGGAGCCCGCCAATTCATTTAATTGGACAATGTGACCAGTGACACTTGGGGAGGGGATCATTTTCTATTTTAATTATATTGAAACCCTTTGAAATGTTTAGAGTTGGTTTTCCATTTAAGTGTGCCGATATTTTTATTTATTTATTTATTTTGTCAAGCATATGTAAGATTACAGAAAAAGTATAAACATGATTGTGAATACATAAAATGTATAAACATGGTTATGAATACATGAGATGGTTACGAATACATGGGGACATTAGGACAGGGACAGTAGGCATGTTGGTGCGCTTATGCATGCCCCTTACAGACCTCTTAGGAATGGGTGAGGTCAATGGTAGACAGTCTAAGGTTAAAGTCTAAGAGAGAGAAAAGAAAGAAGTCAGGAAGGCAGAAAGAAAGAAAGAAAGAAAGAAAGAAAGAAAGAAAGAAAGAAAGAAAGAAAGAAAGAAAGAAAGAAAGAAAGAAAGAAAGAAAGAAAGAAAGAAAGAAAGAACATGAGAACAACTTTCTTCTCTTTAGAAATCGTGAGGTATGTATGACCACAGATTTTACTATCGAGTGAAACCCTGTGCTGGAATTGATCCACCAAGAGGTTTGAAACCTACAGTGACATCTAAGGCTGGCGACACCTGTTTATTTTAAAAAAGAATAAAAAGTAGACTGCCTCCTCATGGCTAGCTTAAGAAAAAATGTGACCCAAACTAACATTGGGGAAATAGTAGAAGCATCCCTTCTCTTCTAGGAGGATCAGGAAGGAAACCATGGAAAACTTCTTAACATGAGGGAAATATCTATGCATCTTAATGCTATTCAAAGAAAGGTGAACTGTACTTATTATTCATTGTGGGGAAAAAAATAAAATAAATTCCAAAAAGCAAGTGTATTCGGTATTGCAAATTCCCCTCTGTACATTATATTAGCAATTGTGCATTTAAAAAAGCATTTAAACTTTGTCCACTTACTCTCTCATCAAAAGCAAACTAATCGTCTCCTACGGGAATCCCCACATTTTCTTCACTAGGCCAAAACATCAAAGACTGCACAGAAGGCTATTTCAATTCAACAACAATCAAGGTACCTTGACCCCAAGGGGATTGGCACAAAGATAACAACGGCTGTGTGTCAGAGTCATTGCTGCAAGTTTCCTCCCTCTATTCTCCTCTGCAAGAATATCTCTTCAGTCCCTGATGCTATTCAAGAAATGAATTTGCAATCTCCTGGATCTCCACATAGACAATGCTGGATTTTCTGATTAGGTGCACTCTCAGATATAAACCTTGAATTAATCACTGCATTAGCTATTGGAATAACACAACCTTTATTGTAGGATAGGATGCAAGAGAGACCTTTTCAAGGATGTTGCTCCTCCTGGTATTCCTGGTGAAGGAAATAGTGACTCTGAGCTGTCCTGCGAATGATGCTTTCCCTGTTCCACATGAGTGGTACCAACCTGGTGACCTCATCATTGGTGGGATGGCGTCCCACATCATTTACAACTGTTTGGAACTTAATTTTAAGGAACATCCTTGTTTAATAACTTATGACATAACAAAGTAAGAATTTTTTTTCTTTTTGTAATCTTAATTTCCACAAAAATCCATATGAGATATTTTTTTATAGCATAAATGGAGGCTTTATATCTAATCTAAGTCTCTCTGTCCTTTAAATGTTTCTTGATAAGGTCAATTTTCTTGATGTTATGGTAAAGTATTTTTCATATAATGTATGGAACTTTGGTGCATAACATCTTTTGAAGAACATTTAGTAGCACTTAGACTTATATACCGCTTCATAGTGCTTTACAGCCCTCTCTAAGCGGTTTACAGAGTCAGCATATTGCCCCCAACAATCTGGGTCCTCATTTTACCGACCTGAGAAGGATGGAAGGCTGAGTCAACCTTGAGCCGGTGAGATTTGAAAAGCTGAACTGCAGCTAGCATTCAGCTGAAGTAGCCTGCACTGCTGCACTCTAACCACGGCGCCACCTCGGCTTAGTAAGCTTAAGGTAATATTTTTTTAAAAAAAATCTGCCTTGTCGCACTTAACAAAACATACACGCAATAAACGGCTGATACAAATTGCAATTCTTCGTATTTTGCTTTGTGAAAAATGTATTAGAAAATAAATGTGATACTGTGAAAAAAGCACTATTTTTATTTCTTGTAGCAGATATTTGTTGCAAATCATGCGACTACTGTAGAAAAAGCAAATTTGAACTTTGTACATATTATTCAGTATTTTAGAAAACATATTTCGTACTTTCATCAGAGAAAGAAATATTTGTTATTCACATAGAAAAGATGCCACCTTATGAGAATGGTCAACTTCCTTTTTCAACTGGGGTATTTAAATCATTTGCAGTGTAATAATGAAGTTGTATCAGCACATCCTTGCCTTGGCATTTGCTGTGAAGGAGGTCAATGAGGACTCCCAGACCTTGACCAATGTCACTCTTGGGTTCCACATCTATGACAGTTACTACAATTCAAGAATGACCTATCGCACCACTCTGGACCTGCTTTTCAAATCCCAGAAATTTGTCCCTAACTACAAATGTGATAGCCAGAAGAATCTCATGGCTATTATTGGGGGATTGGATTTTGTCACATCATTTTATATAGCTGAAATTATAGGATTCTTCAAGATTACACAAGTAAGTTCTGAAGGGGTTGAGCAGAAAATTCTTAATCTTATGGTTGTTATGGAATAGTTAATGGGCATCAAAGATTAAGTTTAATTTTCTGCAGAGATGTTCTGCATTGCTTATAGTCTACTTCGCATTATTTTCTTAAACTACAATGCCAGTTACAGAAACTGAATATCAGACATCATGCCATAGCTGAGAGATAATTTGAACTGGTTCTATTAAAACAATTGATCTAGTACATATATTTGAAATATTTCCAATACATTTATTTCTATATTCTTTAAAGATTGCTAGGGAAAAATATTACTTGGATATATTTTATATGAAAACAAGATAGGAAAATTAAATTTGATGAAAAGACTCAACATAAATTTACTGCACTTTCTTTTAGCTGACATACGGCTCATTACCCCAAGAGGCATGTCAGACCAGTAAGTTCTCTTCACCTTATTTCATGGTCCCCAAAGAGGACCATCAGTACACTGGGATTATACAACTGCTTCGTCATTTCAGGTGGACGTGAATTGGGATATTTTCTGTAGATAACAACGATGGAGAAAATTTCTTACAGAAAATGCAGCCCTCACTTTCACAGAACAGAATCTGCTCATTGTTTATAGAAAGGCTTGATCAACAAATCCACATGGAAGCCTTCCACGAATTTTATCAAACAATCTCAATGACTTCCATTAATATGATGGATAGCAAAACCAATGCATTTCTTGTCTATGGAGAATCCTGGACAATTATGTGGCTAAGATTATTGGCATTTCTGGTGGATCCTGAAAGCAAAGGGACTGCATTATTCAGAAAGGTGTGGATCATGACTGCAAAGACTGATTTTGTACTTTCAGGCTTTCAAATCACATTGGATCTCAACATGTATCATGGGGCTATTTCCTTCACTGTTCACTCAAAAGCAGTTGTAGGTTTCAGAGAATTTCTCCAGACCATAAATCCTCATTCAGACTCCAGGGATGGGTTTCGACAGGATGTGTGGCAACAGTCATTTGATTGTGCATTTCCAAAGCCAGAGTTACAAGGAATGCATAGTAAGACATGCACTGAGGAGATGAAGCTTGAAGAACTTCCCGCGCCTATATTTGAAATGGAGATGACTGGCCAAAGCTACAGCATCTACAATGCTGTTTATGCTGTAGCTCGTGCTTTTCAGGCTCTATACACATTACGGTACAATAGAAAAAAATCTGAGCTTCAACAGCTGCAGCCTTGGCAGGTATTCTCTCTGCATTAGAGCAGTTTGATGTACAATTATCTTTGAACCCAATTTGGAAAGTCTTAATGTTTTCTGCATGTGGAAACAAGTATGAGTAACAAAGTAGAAATAAGGAAGAATTTAAAACACTGGAGATTTTCATGAAGAGTAGGGTAGCTACCGTATTTTTTGGAGTATAAGACACATCTTTTTCCTCCATAAAAGTGGCTGAAAATTTGGGTGCATCTTATACTCTGAATGTAGCTTTGTCTGAGCTTTTTTTCCAGCCCTAACTAGGTGCTAACGATCTTCCCAGCTCTTACCTTGCATGCTCTTTCATTGTTACTCTCTCCGAATAAGTTTTTTCTAGCCCTAACCAGGTGCTAACGATCTTCCCAGCTCTTACTGGCTTGCAGGCTCTTTCATTGTTACTCTCTCAGAAGAAGGTTTTTTTAAGTCCTAACCAGGGGATAAAATAATGTGCTGAAGCTGACCAGACTAAGGACACTAGCCAGATAAATACCTGGTAGGCACATTTCCCCCCCCCCTATTTTCCTCCCCAAAAACGAAGGTGCATCTTATACTCCGGTGCGTCTTATACTCCGAAAAATACGGTATTTGTCTGAAAAGGCATAGGATGTTCTTCTTGAGAAAGGTGTTTGACTAGACCTCCAAAGTCCCTTCCAACCCTGTTATACTTGTCTGTCTAAAGTAGATACAGAAAAAATGGTATAACTTATGATTTGGATGATATTAGGAGTTATTTAGTAAATCACCCTATTTTGCACACTAAGAGATATTTAAAATGATAATTGAGATTCTTTTCATTGCTCCCTCCAAAAATAATCCATTCTTCAAGAACTTTCTGTGTGGCTCGTGAAATTTTCCTGTCTGACAAACTGAACTTTCTGTCTCTATCAGAGTTTTGGAGGAATGAAATAAAAGTGGTCCTCTTTACATGTGGCATCCATAACATGAAACAAACATATGTTTGCCACAATCTCCACCTCTCATCTCTCCATCAAAGAATGCTAGAGAATCAGATTCAAAAATGTTGCTAAAGGAAGTTAGTCAGATCTCAAACTCTCAAACAGCTTTTTACCAATGAGGACAGATTAGATTTGATCTATCTTGAATTAGTCATAATTGAAGTTACATAATGCCAAAAGCCTATTTTCATTCTGTTTCAATTCATTCTTCCCTTTCCTTAAAATAATATCAAATTAATAATAGAGTGGACATGTATATTTCCATGCAATATCAATTAGCAAATTTCTAAGCATACATGTTTAAGAATGGTTATAGGAATGGTAAGAATTAAACTTAAATATGATGTTCTCTTCTCTATTATATTGCTTTCAATTGCCTCTCTCTTCTCTTTCAAGTAGCTCCATCCATTTCTTCAAGGCATTTCTTTTAACAATTCAGCTGGGGAGAGAGTGCTCCTGAATGAGAAAGGGGAAGCAACAGGTGGATTCGACATCACCAACTTGATCACTTTTCCAAATAGATCCTTTCAGAGAGTTAGAGTTGGAAAGCTGGATCTACAGGCTCCAAACGGGAAGGAATTATACATCGATGAAGATATGATTGTATGGAATACAGCTTTTAACCAGGTATCAAATTAGAAAATTGACCATGCCTTAATACATTATGATCCCATATTGAATCTAGTCTCTTTCAAAATCTGATTTCTGTATTTTAAAGAAACAATGGAATATTCTTTTTAAAAGTAGTTGATGATCAAGCACTCATTAAACTGACCTTGCAATGTAATGTAAAAATTACATTACAATACCATGTTTACTTATTAGGTATGCATTTCCATTTATAATCACAAGAGTGGTCATGTTTCCATGATATTGTTATCTTGTTAAATTATTTAAACACTTTGCCCTTCAAACAGGAACTTTTGTACATCATTTTATTTTCTACTTTTTAAATTTCTACATCTTTTTAAGTTGTGGATAAATAATAGAATAGAATGGAATAGAATAGAATAGAATAGAATAGAATAGAATGGAATGGAATGGAATGGATCGGAATAGAATAGAATAGAATAGAATAGAATAGAATGGAATGGAATGGAATGGAATGGAATGGAATGGAATGGAATAGAATAGAATGGAATGGAATGGAATGGAATGGAATGGAATGGAATGGATCGGAATAGAATAGAATAGAATAGAATAGAATAGAATAGAATAGAATAGAATAGAATGGAATGGAATGGAATGGAATGGAATGGAATGGAATGGAATGGATCGGAATAGAATAGAATAGAATAGAATAGAATAGAATAGAATAGAATAGAATAGAATAGAATAGAATAGAATAGAATAGAATAGAATAGAATAGAATAGAATAGAATTCTTTATAGGCCAAATGTGATTGGACACACAAGGAATTTGTCTTTGGTGCATATGCTCTCAGTGTACATAAAAGAAAAGATACATTTGTCAATGTACATAAAGTAGTTAAATTCAGTGTTCTTTGGGAAGTCAAAAATAATTCTGCTACATGTAGGAGAAAAAATTCAGAAACAGTTTTAAATATCTCCCTTTTCAAAATATTTTCATGTTTATCACCAGGTTCCTCCGCTTTCTCGATGCAACGACCCTTGTTTCCCTGGATCCAGGAAGAAACGGATTGAGGGGAATCAATTCTGCTGCTATGACTGTGTTCCATGCCCAGAAGGGAAGATTTCAAATCAAAATGGTAGGGTAGGAATTCTACCATTTTTCAACAGACTTAAGCAAACATTAATAACCTACTTGGATGCATACATTTCATAAGATGATTTTTCAATAATATGGAATACCAAGGAAGGAGAATATTTCAGCTCGGGGTTGAAATGAGGGGTCCTTGGTGCTCTCTGAGCTTGCTTGTTTTTTTGCAGTGTTTCATTACCCTAACTAGGTAACCTCATCAGTGTGAGTAAGGAGTGCTGTTTTCTATCACTTGTCTGGGTATCCAGTATAAGAACTTTATTTAAACTAGCCCAAACCCACCTCAGCAAGCAAACAGCACTCCTTACTAGCACTGATGATGGTTCATTTTTAGGATAATGAAGTGGCTCTGGATATTGCCCCCTAAGGACTATGTCAACTGTCCCTCCTTGGTTCTTGGGGGAGAAAAATTAACTCCCTCAGAACGGGTTTGCAATTTGGGAGTTCTCCTAGATCCACAGCTAAAATTAGACCAACATCTTACAGCTGTGGCTAGGGGAGCCTTTGCACAGGTCCGCCTGGTGCTCTAATTGTGACCATATTTGGAGAAGGAGGCTCTACTCATGGTCACTCATGCCCTTGTCACCTCTCAATTGGACTACTGTAATGCGCTTTATGGGCTACCCATAAAGAGTATCCGGAGACGTCAACCAAACAATGTCAGTTGGCGGGTCCTAGGGAGAGGGCCTTCTCTGTAGGGGCCCCTGCTCTCTGGAACCAACTCCCCCCAGAGATACAAATTGTCCCCACCTTGGTGGCCTTCCGAAAAGCCGTGAAGACATGGCTCTTCCTGCAGGCGGGGTTTTGAGACAATTATCATCTTGGTCTCCCCCACGTATGTATGATTTTGTATGTTTCTTTTAAATGCATTTTAAGTTGTTATTAAATTGTATTGTTTAGTTGTTCTTCAAATGTTGTACGCCACCCTGAGTTCCCAGGGAGTAGGGCGGCATATATGAACACACAAATAAACAAATAAACAAATAAACAAATAAACAAATAAACAAATAAACAAATAAACAAATAAACAAATAAACAAATAAACAAATAAACAAATAAACAAATAAACAAATAAACAAATAAACAAATAAACTGTCCGCAAGAAAACAAGCAAGCTCAGAGAGCACCAAGCACCCCTCAATAATATGGAATGCATAGATTAGTGGTGTCAAACTCACATTGTCACGGCAGCATCACATGATGTATCATGACATTTCCCCCTTCACTAAACTGGGCATGGGTGTGGCCAGTAGGTGACACATCTGGCCTGCGGGCCACGAGTTTTACAGCTCTGGCCTAGATGAAAAAATATCCTTGATTTTCTTTCCAGATATGGACGACTGTATTGAATGTTCAGAAGATCATTACCCAAATACAGGAAAGAAAGGATGTATCCTTAAACCGGTGGTGTCTCTAACCTTTGAAGAAACCTTAGGAATCAGTTTAGTCTCAGCAGCTATTTGTTTCTTCTTCTTGACATCTTGGGTACTTGGAACTTTTATTAAGCACAGGGATACCCCCATTGTCAAAGCCAACAATCGGTCCTTAACCTACACCCTCCTTCTCTCTCTTCTGCTCTGTTTTCTCTCCTCTTTCTTTTTCCTCAGCCAACCTGGCAAAGTGACCTGCCTTCTCCGACAATCAATGTTTGGCATCACTTTTTCTGTCGCCATTTCTAGTGTACTGGCCAAAACCATCACTGTGGTTGTGGCTTTCATGGCCACTAAACCAGGATCTCCGATGAGTAAATGGGTGGGGAAAAGATTGGCCTTTTCTATTGTCCTCTTATGCTCTCTCTTACAAGTATGTATTTGTATTCTTTGGTTGTCAACATCTCCCCCATTCCCTGAGTTGGACATGCACTCAGAGCTCCAAGAAATGATTTTACAGTGCAATGAGGGGTCAGCTTTCTTCTTCTACTGTGTCTTGGGTTACATGGGTATCTTGGCCATCGCCAGCTTTATTGTGGCTTTTCTTGCTCGTAAATTACCTGACAGCTTTAACGAAGCCAAGTTCATCACCTTCAGCATGTTGGCCTTTTGCAGTGTGTGGATTTCCTTCTTTCCAGCGTATCTGAGCACAAAAGGAAAAGCCATGGTAGCTGTGGAGATCTTCTCCATCTTGTCCTCCAGTGCTGCATTATTGGGATGCATATTCCTGCCAAAATGCTACATCATTGTTTTCCAGCCTGACCTCAACCACAGGGAACAACTCACAAAGAAAAATTAGTACAGTACATCATGTGATATTTCTGGATCAGAGAAATTGTTGAAAAAAGAAATAAAAATATTGCAGGCTGTAAGAAACACATACAAAGTTATAGGAACAGTTATTGTTATTATTTTTCTCAAAGAAGGATTTGTGTGTGGTATTTATGATTATTAAGATTTATTATGATTGCCCATTTCAAAAGAAGTGCTTATGTTGCTGTGTTATCACCATTTTCCAATATTTTTTTAACCTAGTCTTTTCTCCTTTTTCATACCTTCAACTTGATTTTGGTCATCAAGCTTTCTTGCTTCCTTTTAGGATATTTCAGCTATTGGCTCAAATGATGTCCAATGCTTGTTGAGACATGTTCATCATTTTTATACTATCCAGTCCTAAAATGTTGCATCAATACAGTAAAAAGCTGATTATCATTTTATGAACGTATAGTGAACACAGTATCATAGGATAGCAGCTTTGGTTTTGTTAGGGTTCTTTCAAATGTAAAATTTATTGAGTTTGTGAATCTTGTACTTTTAACTCCATTTTAAAAAAGGCTGACATTATTTGTTTAGATTCCTGTGCATAGACTTTAAGCAATAAATCACATTACTTAAACCTTCATGTGCATCTGTTTTTTTTTCTGCCTGATTAATTTCTACTCAAAGAAATTTTCACTGGGGACCAACAAAAAGTACCAGTATGGCATCTGACCTACAAGCAGAAGCAGTAGCTGACTGCACAACAGTGGACACTGTCCTGCAATGTGTGAGCAATTTGTGCAATTTGACAGCACTCTAAGAACATAACAAATGCAGATTTGGTGTAACTGGTACCCCTTGCTCCTCTGACACCAGCAGCAGCATTGGTACTACAATTCATGTTGCAAAGGAGCCACGGAAGCTTACCAGAAAGATACAGAGGACAATCAGAATGGATGAGAACCTTCAAGGCACAAGCAGAGTTGTTTGTGGGAACTTGAGCAGTGGGCTTCCCAATCGACCAGTCATGAATTTTTTTTATTCTGAGTCTATTAACAGCCTCAACTGGGCTCTCTGGGCACTTAGATCACTTAGCTAATAACTCGATGATGGATTACTATCAGAATTTCATGTTCACCTCCGAGTTCGGATAACTATCCGATAGTTTATAACTATTCCTCACAATTCATTAGCTTGAGCAGGGTAATAGAAAGGTCAGACTGTACATAGTAGAATACAAATTAATCACAGCAGACCTAGACTAGAATAATGCAACTGTAATTGTTCTGTTGAGATGGGGATTGAAGAACCAAATTGGCACTGAAATCATAAGGCAAGGACTTCCAGAGATACTTGTTTCAGGCACGGCTACAGTACGGAAACGGCTTTAGTCACCCTGATGGATGATCTCTGGCGAGCCTGGGATGGGGGTTATTCCTCTATCCTGGTGCTACTTGACCTCTCAGCGGCCTTCGATACTATTGACCATGGTATCCTTCTGCATCGTCTCGGAGAGGTGGGGGTGGGCGGTACTGTTTTGCAGTGGTTCTCCTCCTTCCTCTCTGACAGGACGCAGTCAGTGTTGACAGGGGGCAGAGGTCGAGCCCTAGGCCCCTACTATGTGGGGTGCCGCAGGCCTCGGTCCTCTCGCCCATCCTGTTTAACATCTACATGAAGCCACTGGGTGAGATCATCCGACGACACGGGGTGAGGTATCAGCAATATGCTGATGATACCCAGTTGTACATCTCCACCCCGTCTCAATTCGGGGAAGCCGTAGACGTAATGGGCCGCTGCCTGGACGATGTTAGGGTCTGGATGGGGAAGAACCGGCTAAAACTTAACCCTGACAAGACTGAGTGGCTGTGGATATTGCCACCTAAGGACTTGACCAATTGTCCCTCCTTGGTTCTTGGGGGGAGAAATTAGCTCCCTCAGAACAGGTTCGCAATCTGGGTGTCCTTCTAGATCCACAGCTAAAATTGGAGCAACATCTTTCAGCTGTGGCTAGGGGGACCTTTGCACAAGTACGTCTGGTGCACCAATTTCGACCCTACTTGGAGAAGGAGGCACTTCTCACAGTCACTCATGCCCTTATCACCTCACGGCTGGATTACTGCAATGCGCTTTACATGGGGCTACCATTGAAGAGTGTCTGGCGACTGCAATTGGTGCAAAATGCAGCTGCGCGAGCTGTGGTGGGTGTACCCAGATGCACCCACGTAACACCGATCCTCCGCCAGCTGCATTGGCTGCCCATTAGTCTCCAGATCCAGGTGTTGGTCGTTACCTTTAAAGCCCTACATGGCTCAGGGCCAGGTTACCTTCAGGATCGCATCCTGCCGCATACCTCCCTACGACCGGTTAGGTCCCACAGAGTGGGTCTCCTCCAGGTCCCATTGACCAAGCAATGCCGGTTGGCGGGGCCGAGGGGGAGAGCCTTCTCTGTGGGAGCCCCCTCCCTTTGGAACCAACTCCCTCCAGAGATCAGGACTATCCCCACCCTGCTGGCCTTCCGTAAAGCAATAAAAACTCGGCTCTTCCGGCAGGCGGGGTATGAGTGAAAATTTTTTTAAATTATGGATAGTATTTTAACATGGTTTTTTTTAAAATTGTTTTTACTTATTATATATTTCTATACCTGCTGTGAGCCGCCCAGAGTCCCCCGGGAGTTGGGCGGCATAGAAATTTTAATAAATAAATAAATAAATAAATAAATAAATAAATAAATAAATAAATAAATAAATAAATAAATAAATAAATAAATAAATAAATAAATAAATAAATAAATAAATAAATAAATAAATAAATAAATAAATAAATAAATAAATAAATAAATAAATAAATAAATAAATAAATAAATAAATAAATAAATAAATACTGGACCCAATCTACCTCCTTTGTTTTATCATCAGCTCATGCTTGGAAGTGATTCAAAGCCAATTCAGCTGACATCACAGCTTAGCTTCTCTCTGTTACTGCTGACAAAGACTAAGCCCTGGGGATAGGAGCCCATGCAAAGAGGAGCCATAAAGAGATTATTGGCTGCTGAAGAAAGACAAAATTGCAATGACCTGACACTTTGCTTTTTACTGTGGAGATTTTGGGCATGTAGTGAGAATCTGCCCGACCAGAGCCTCCAGAAAGGAGAAAGACCACTCAGTCAGGGCATGGGGGATCACTGTGTTGAACACAGAGCTCACAAAAGGGAATATTTTAAACATTAAAGATGAAAAAGTACATTGTTGGAAGTTTATGTTGTCTTGACCCTATCACATAAGTGGGAATAAGGGATTGCAGCATCAGTGGATAAAGAGATGACTTAGAATTGCTAACCCTGTATGTCACCAGCCACCTTCACTTTCCATTCATCTTATGATCAGAGTGGCTAAAAATTTCCCATCCCATGATAGATTGGAGGCTGGAACTCTGTCCTTTACCACTCCAAATTGCCAACTTCACCAAGCACTTGAACCCCAGTGAGATTGGCAGAAGGATAATCATGGCTGTGTCAGAGCCATTGCTAGAAGGTGTTCTCCTCTGTTCTCCTCTGCCAGAGTATCTGTTCAACCCTTTTTGATATTCCAGATATCAATTTGCACTCCCATGGGCTTTCAAATAAGTAATGGTGGATTTTTTTTTATTAGATGCACTCTCAGACATAAATCTTGAATTAATTATTGGATTAGTCATTGGAATAATGCAAACTTCCCTCTGGGGTAGGATAGGAGAGGATGGAAGAGAGTCATCCTTCCCCTATTGGAATTCCGCTCGGGATTTTGCTGTTTCATTGTTACTTAGCTACTCAGAAAATTAGCAGATGAAAACGTGCTCTTCCTGACATTTTGCTCCTTTGCACATGGCAAATGAGTGGCTGCCTCATACAATCCAGAATTAGCTACATGTCTATGTAACCATGCCCTGAATGTACTACTGATCTCCTTAATGTCATGTCCCTGACAATGTCTGAATCTGCGGCGGAAGATGAGCTGGATTAAGAACTGACAGCGAGTGAGAGGGCAGCTCCATTGGCCTTGGAGGAAACTGGGGAAGGGCAGAGTCATTCCAGGCCAGGCTGTTCGAAATTAGCAAGGCAGGCAGGAACAGAGCTCAGCTGAGGAGCATGAACCACCCCCTTCTGATGCAAGGGCTTGGAGAGTGCAGAGGAGGCGGGATCAGCTCAGACGGAGGAGGCCGCTCATGAGGAGAGTGCCCCGTCCATCTTTACTAGGCACACCTGGGGAATGAGACTTAAGGAGATGCTGTGGGCAGGGGCATTTGTTGGGAACAAACGCTGAGTCCCTGGAGTGTTGTGTGCCGATGTTTGAACTTGCCATGAATCCTCGCTTTCCTGTGTGGTGTTCTGGACTGATTATCTGTATCTTTTGCTCCCTGAACTCCTTGCTTTGTTCTTGTTCTGCTAGATAAATTTGGGATTTATTGCCATGCAGCCTTGGTTCAGACAGCCCTGGGCTGGACTAAATGCGACCAGATGCTGTTTACGGTTTGTTTGGGGGAGATTTGGAAGACTAAAAGGGCTTGTTTGAACTGCCAGCTGTTTGTGTTATCCCATGCCCTGGGTCATCACACTTAATTTATGCTTTCAATTTTCAATACATATGATATTTATACTTTCTCTTTATAAACCACCTGTCACCTGTAAGAACAAATTGAGATTTTGCCCTTCTCTTACAATTTCAGGCCCTGATGATAGAAGTTGTATATCTGAAAGAGACCATAATGAAGTAAGAGAAATAAGGATTAGAATTCACATACATCAGGGAAAAAAATCATATTTTCACTTCCTCTAAAATTATGTACTCACATTTTGGTATGGCTATCAGAGAAAAGTAAAACATCAAGAATTGCATAGTAACTTTTTAAAATGAATTTAGACATATACAATTTGTACAAAATGCAAAATTCCAAAATGACAACATTGCTTTTAAATAGGAACATTTCATGATGATATTTACATAAGCTCAGTGAGATATAAAGAAGCCCCAAGAAATCAAAGGTTCAATTGAGAATTTGGATTCATTTGAAGAATCTAGATAAAGTCCATCTCCCTCCCTCCCTCCCATCCATCCACCCATCCACCCACCCATCTGCTGACAACCCACTACCCAGTCCTAAGTCTCATAGGAAATATTACATTTTCACAACCTTCATTTGACTGCATCCCTATCTCTGGGGAAACATTCAATACTCACTATCTATCTGTATGAAGTGCTTAGAAGGTGACCTTCTGAGTCCACAAATACACCTTGTGAGAAGAGTAAGGGTCAGAGAAGAAAGTTTCTCTCCCCTATTGCAATTGCTCTCCAAATTATGTGGTTTCATTGGCACTTATTTTTCAGGAAAGGTAACCAGTGTTGGGAAGCACGTGGGAAGTTGCTACTCCAAATATTTTGCTCTCTTGCACGTTCCTCAAACATCCCAGAGTTAACATGGTTAGAAGAAATGACATAGCAATATATAGATTTAAAACCGGAACTGTTCCTAGTGGGTATCTTACCAGAGAAATTTAGTAAGGAAAATATATACTTGATTGTACATGTGATAACAGCAGCGAGGATAGTATTACCGCAAAGATGGAAAGAAGAGAAAATCCTTATGGAGGAAGAAATAATTAAGAAAATATTGGATTGTGCAGAAATGAATAGATTGACCTTGATACTAAAAGCAAGAGGAATCAGAATATTTTCAGATATGGGGGCAATTTTATGATTGGTTGGAGAAGAGATACATATAGAGTAATATTATAAAGGAAGAGGGGTGAAACGTTATAACAAATGAAATGATAAGTACTAGGATATGAGAAATAATGGGGGAATAGGGAGAAGGCACAGAAGAAGCACACAGATGATGCACTGGTGGATTAATTATGTATTGTATGTTTGTTTGTCTATAAAAATAAAAAACTTTATTAAAAAAACATCCCAGAGTTCACTTCATGTCTATGTAACCATGACTTGACTGGACTTCTGGTACCCTTGAGGTATTCACAGCAGCACAGCAATTGCCTATACAAACTAAATTGAGGGACAAACATTTTAAAGAAATGATCTTACAAAGATCTTAGGAAGTACTATGGATGCTTTCTACCACTGTTCCTAACTGCTGTAACAGCTTCACCCTCCTGACCGCTAAAGCCCATTTATTTATTTATTTATTTAAATGGATTTCTATGCCGCCCAGGTCCCAGGGGTCTCTGGGCGGCTCACAACATATCAGAATCCATTCCACAGTATAAAAAATACAATAATTAAAAAGTACAAAACTTAAAAAGAGTATCTCACATTCACAATCAAGGGGGGAGACCCATATCTAGTCTAGTTGGTCTCACTTTCACCCCGCCTGCCGGAAGAGCCAAGTTTTTATTGCTTTCTGGAAGGCCAGCAGGGTGGGGATGGTCCTGATCTCTGGGGGAAGCTGGTTCCATAGGGAGGGAGCTCCCACAGAGAAGGCTCTCCCCCTCGGCCCCACCAACCAACATTGCTTGGTCGATGGGACCTGGAGGAGGCCAACTCTGTGGGCCCTGACTGGTCGTATGGAGGTATGCGGCAGGATGCGGTCCCGAAGGAAACCTAGCCCTGAACCATGTAGGGCTTTAAAGGTTAAAATCAACACCTTAAATTGGATCCGGAGACTAATGGGCAGCCAATGCAGCTGGCGGAAGATCGGTGTTACGTGGGTGTATCTGGGTACACCCACCACAGCTCGCGCAGCTGCATTTTGCACCAATTGCAGTCACCAGACACTCTTCAAGGGTAGCCCCATGTAGAGCGCATTGCAGTAATCCAGCCGTGAGGTGATAAGGGCGTGAGTGACTGTGAGAAGTGCCTCCTTCTCCAAGTAGGGTCGCAATTGGTGCACAAGACGTACCTGTGCAAAGGTCCCCCTAGCCACAGCTGAAAGATGTTGCTCCAATTTTAGCTGTGGGTCTAGGAGGACACCCAAATTGCAGACCCGTTCTGAGGGAGCTAATTTCTCCCCCCCAAGAACAGAGGAGGGACAATTGGTCAAGTCCTTAGGAGACAATATCCACAGCCACTCAGTCTTGTCAGGGTTAAGTTTTAGCCGGTTCATCCCCATCCAGACCCTAACATTGTCGAGGCAGCGGCCCATTACGTCCACGGCTTCCCTGAATTGAGATGGGGTGGAGATGTACAACTGGGTATCATCAGGGTACTGCTGAAACCTCACCCCGTGTCGTCGGATGACCTCACCCAGTGGCTTCATGTAGATGTTAAACAGTATGGGCGAGAGGACCGAGCCCTGCGGCACCCCACATAGTAGGGGCCTAGGGCTCGACCTCTGCCCCCCTGTCAACACTGACTGCGTCCTGTCAGAGAGGAAGGAGGAGAACCACTGCAAAACAGTACCGCCCACCCCCACCTCTCAAAGACGACGCAGAAGGATACCATGGTCAATGGTATCGAAAGCCGCTGAGAGGTCAAGTAGCACCAGGATAGAGGAATAACCACCATCCCGGGCTTGCCAGAGATCATCCATCAGGGTGACCAAAGCCGTTTCCATACTGTAGCCACGCCTGAAACCGATTGAAAGGGATCCAGAAAATCAGTGTCATCCAACAGCTGGAGCGCCACCACTTTCTCAACAACCTTCCCCGCGAAGGGAAGGTTGGAGACTGGACGGAAGTTCTTTAAATCCGCCAGGTTCAGGGAAGGCTTCTTGAGGAGGGGTCTCACCACCGCAACTTTTAAGGGCTGCGGGATGGACCCCTCTCTCAAAGAAGCATTGACCAACGCCTGGAGCCAGCCGCGTGAAACTTCCCTGGTGGCAGAAACCAGCCAGGAAGGACACGGGTCCAATTAACAAGTGGCAGAGCTCATCGCTCCTATGGCCTTGTCTACATCCTCAGGAGTCACGGGTTCGAACCTATCCCATATAACAGGACTAAGGCATCAAGATATTAACCTGCCATTCTTTCCATACTTTCCTTGAATTCTATTTGATAATTTCCCCCTTCTTTAGTTACATAGCAGAAATCAAAAGCAATTGAAATTTTTAGTTTGGTTCCAGATGGAAAATGAGATTTGGGGAGAAAAGAATAAGGGAGAAATAGCTGGTCATAAAAATTAAACTTCGTCCAAATTGGACCAAAAAAGTATGGAATGGATGCAGCGAAGGATGAAATTTTCCTGGAAAACTCCTGCTGTTTATGTTTACTAACATCATTCTTTGGTTTTGTGTTGTACTTTTATTTTTGGTTAGCAATTCTTTGATAACCTCCTCCACATCTCCCCGGAGGAAACCTCTTTCAAATTTAAGCAGGTTTTTAAAAAAAGTTGGGCTCCATTGCCTCTTTTCTCCACTATTCCTCTAATCAACTAAATATTTGCAGTGAATACAGCAATCTGCATGTTGATTTATGGAATTTTCAGTATGGTTTATTTATTATTTATTTATTTATTTATTTTGGTTTTCTTATATGCCGCCCAACTCCCGAGGGACTCAGGGCGACGTACAGCAAGAAAAATACAAGAATAACCAAACAATAAATTGCTAAAATCAAATATGAAAATTAAAAATACAGTATTAAAATCATCAGACATACCCGGGGGAGAGCTTGGCTGGAATTAGGCTCTACCCACTGCCTGCAGGAAAAGCCAAGTTTTTACGGCTTTTCGGAAGGCCAGCAGGGTGGGGATGGTTCGGGTCTCTGGGGGAAGTTGGTTCCAGAGCACGGGGCCAGCCACAGAGAAGGCCCTTCCCCTAGGGCCCGCCAGCCGGCATTGCTTGGCTGACGGGACCTGGAGGAGGCTAACTCTGTGGACCCTAACCGGTCAGAGGGAAGTATGAGGCAGAATGCGGTCCCGGAGATAGCCTGGTCCTAAGCCATGAAGGGCTTTAAAGATGATGATCAACACCTTGAATTGGACCCGGAGACCTATGGGCAACCAATGCAGCTGGCGGAGTATAGGTGTCACGTGGGTGTACCTTGGCACACCCACCACAGCACGCGCAGTCGCATTTTGCACCAACTGAAGTCTCCGGATACTCTTCAAGGGTAGCCCTATGTAGAGCGCGTTGCAGTAGTCCAAGCGGGAGGTGACAAGGGCATGAGTGACCGTGAGTAGAGCCTCCTTCTCCAAATATGGCCGCAACTCGTGCACCAGGCGAACCTGTGCAAAGGCCCCCCTAGGCACAGCAGTAAGATGATGGTCCAATTTTAGCTGTGGGTCTAGGAGGACCCCCAAGTTGCGGGCTCGATCCGAGGGAGTCAGTTTTGCTCCCTCAAGGACCAAGGAGGGACAGTTGTCATGGTCCTTAGGAGGCAATATCCAAAGCCACTCAGTCTTGTCGGGGTTGAGTCTGAGTCTGTTCCTCCCCATCCAGATCCTAACGTCGCCCAGGCACTGGCACATTACATCAGCTGCCACACTGAATTCAGACGGGGTAGTGATGTACAGCTGGGTGTCATCAGCATACTGGTGAAAATGCACCCCAGGTCTGTGGATGATCTCCCCCAGCGGTTTCATGTAAATGTTAAAGGCCAGGATGGGCAAGAGAACCGACCCCTGAGGCACCCCGCATAACAGGGGCCTAGGGGACGATCTCTGCCCTCCTGTTAACACCGACTGCATCCTATCGGCGAGATAAGAGGAGAACCACCGCCAAGCGGTGCCTCCCACCCCCAACTCGCCGAGACGATGCAGAAGGATACCATGGTCGATGGTATCGAAAGCCGCTGAGAGGTCAAGTAGCACCAGGATGGAGAAATTTCCTCCATCCCAGGACTGGTTGCGTTCATCAATGATAATAAAATTAATTCTGATACTGTAAGTGAGGAAGGGATGAGAGAGAGAGGGAGAGAGAAAGAGGGGAAAAAAGAGAACTACTTTCCTCTCTTTGGAAATTGTGAGTTGTAGATGACCACAGCTTTTACTATGGAGTTAAAACCTCTGCCGGAATTGGTCCACAAAGGGTTGGAAACCCACAGTAAGATCTAAGGCTGCAGAAACCTGTCCATTTCCAAATAGAAAATAAAATGTATTTCTGCTCGTGACTAACTTCAGCAAAAATGTCAACCAACCTATACATTGTAGAAAGAATAGAGGTATCCCCTTCCCTTCTAGGGGGATCTGGAAAGAAATAATATACAACTTCTTAAAATGAGGGAATGCCAAAATATCTATGCATCTTAGTGATACACATTGGAAAGAGAACTGCATTTATAACTCATTGTAAAAGAAATAAATGAAATTTAAAAAAAAATCAAGTGTAGTTTGTATTGAAAATTCCCCTCTGTACATTTTATTAGCAATTGTGCATTTTAAAAAGCATTTAAACGTTGGCCACTTATTCTCTCATCAACAACAAAATAATGATCTCTGACAGGAATCGCCATATTTTTTTTAATTAGGCCAAAACATCAAAGACTGCATGGAAGACGGTTTCAATTCAAGAACGATAAACATATCTTGAACCCAAGGGGATTGGCACAAGGATAATAATGGCTGTGTGTTTGCTGCAAGTCAGAGCCATTGCTACCAGTTGTCTCCTGCTCTTAATCTCTGCCAGAATATCTGTTCAAACCCTGATGATATTAAGACATACATTTGCACTCTCGTGGATCTCCAAATACCCAATGGTGGATTTTTCTGATTAGGTGCACTCTCAGATATAAACCTTGAATAAATAGGATTAACTATTGGAATAATGGAAACTTCCCTCTGGGGTAGGATAGGAGAGGATGGAATAGAGAATTTTCAAGAGTGAAGATGTTGCTCCTCCTGGTATTCCTGGTGAAGGAAATAGAGACTCTGAGATGTCCTGCAAGTGATGCTTTCCTTGTTCCACATGACTGGTACGACCCTGGGGACCTCATCATTGGTGGGATAGTGTCCAACACCTATTACAACCTTTATGAAATTAATTTTAAGGAACTTCCTTGCATAACATTTTATGACGTATCAAAGTAAGATTTCCTTTTCTAATCTTCATCAGTTTCCCCAAAACTGCATGTGAGAGTAAAAGGTTCTCAGCATAAATGTAGGCTTTATATCTAATCTAAGTCTATCTTTCAAACATTTTTAGTTATGGGACAATAAACATTTGATCTTTACTTTATGGGTGTAGTGTTTGTCATAAAATGTATGAAACTTTGGTGTAAAACATCTTTCGAAGAACATTTAGCAAGCTTAAGGTAATTTTTTTTTAAAAAAATCTGTATTGTCACTCTTAACAAAACATACAGCAGGAATAGCCAACTCTCCAGAAGATAGGCTCAAGATACAGAAGGATCTTGACAGACTTGAACATTGGGCGCTATCAAATAAAATGAAATTCAATGGTGAAAAAAGTAAGGTTCTACATTTAGGCAAGAAAAACAAAATGCACAGGTACAGCATATGTGGTACCTTGCTCAACAGTAGTAACTGTGAGAGGGATCTTGGAGTCCTAGTGGACAACCATTTAAATATGAGCCAGCAGTGTGCAGCAGCTGCCAAAAAAGCCAACACAGTTCTAGGCTGCATTAACAGAGGAATAGAATCAAGATTACGTTAAGTGTTAATACCACTTTATAATGCCTTGGTAAGGCCACACTTGGAATACTGCATCCAGTTTTGGTTGCCACGATGTAAAAAGGATGTTGAGACTCTAGAAAGAATGCAGAGAAGAGCAACAAAGATGATTAGGGGACTGGAGGCTAAAACATATGAAGAACGGTTGCAGGAACTGGGTATGTCTAGTTTAATGAAAAGAAGGACCAGGGGAGACATGATAGCAGTGTTCCAATATCTCAGGGGTTGCCACAAAGAAGAGGGAGTCAAACTATTCTCCAAAGTACCTGAAGGCAGAACAAGAAGCAATGGGTGGAAACTAAACAAGGAGAGAAGTAACTTAGAACTAAGGAGAAATTTCCTGACAGTAAGAACAATTAATCCCTGGAACAGCTTGCCTCCAGAAGTTGTGAATGCTCCAACACTGGACGTTTTTAAGAAGATGTTGGATAACCATATGTCTGAAATAGTGTAGGGTTTCCTGCCTGAGGGTGGGTTGGACTAGAAGACCTCCAAGGTCCCTTCCAACATTATTATTATTATTATTATTATTATTATTATTATTATTATTATTATTATTATTATTATTATTATTATTATTATTATTATTATTATTATTATTATTATTATTATTATTATTATTATTATTATTATTATTATTATTATTATTATTATACAATTGTATCACAGCGGCCAGTTGTTTCGCCGGATTTGGCATTGATTACTAGTCGAGCCCCACCCAGGGGCCTAGGAAGTCGTAATGTATTTTCGAAGTATATGTGCGGAACCGAGCAGTGCGGCTTTCTGCATTTGACTGATGGTGATTTTGTCAATTTTGAGCTGTTTTAAATGTATTTCCAGTGCTTTTGGGATAGCACCCAGGGTTCCAATCACTACTGGAATTACCACTGCTGGTTTGTGCCATAATCGTTGGATTTCGATTTTTAAGTCCTGGTAATTTGCGATTTTTTCATGTTCCTTTTCATCGACCTTGCTATCTCCTGGTATTGCAATGTCAATTATAGTCACCTTGTTGTTCTCGACCAGCGTGATGTCTGGTGTATTATGCGCCAGTACCTTGTCTGTTTGTATACGAAAATCCCACAAGATCTTGACCATCTGATTTTCAGTGACTTTTTCAGGCTTGTGTTCCCACCAGTTTGTAGCAGTATGGATGTTATAATTTTTGCATAAATTCCAGTGGATCATTTGTGCAACAGAGTTGTGTCGTAATTTGTAATCGGTCTGCGCGATTTTCTTGCAGCAGCTGAGCACATGGGCTACAGTTTCATCAGCTTCCTTGCATAATCTGCATTTAGCATCATTTGAAGATTTATCAATTTTGGCCTTTATGGCATTTTACGAATTGCCTGTTCTTGTGCGGCCAGGATCAATGATTCTGTTTCTTTCTTTAAAGTACCAGATGTTAACCATAACCAAGTTTTTTCACTGTCCACTTTGTCTTTTATTTTTTCCAGAAATTGGCCATGTAATGCTTTATTTTGCCAACTCTCCATTCTTGATTTTATCACATTTTTTCTGTATTCTTGTTTCGTCTGTTGGACCTTCAGTAGATTTTTGTTCTTTACTTCAATTAATAGATGTTCTTGACTTTCTTTTAAATAATCCGCCAATGCATGCTTTTCTTCTTCAACTGTTTGCTTTACTTGTAGTAGTCCTCTGCCACCTGATTTTCTGGGCAGGTAAAGTCTATCAGTGTCACTACGTGGATGTAAACTGTAGTGCATTGTCATTAGTTTTCTGGTGTTTCGGTCCAAAATGTCCAAATCAGCTTGTGTCCAGTTAATTATACCAGCCGTGTATCTTATGACTGGTATTGCCAGGTATTCATGGCCTTGATGGTGTTTCCACCATTTAATTTAGATTTCAAAATTTTCCTAACTCTGTTGGTGTACTCTCTTCTAATGATAGTTTTCACTTCTCCATGTCTGATGTTATCCAACTGCAGAATGCCCAGATATTTATAGGCTTCATTTTGATTGCATTTAATTAATTGGCCATTGGGCATTTCAATTCCGTCACATGTAGTGATTTTGCCCCTTTTTATAGATACAGTGGCACATTTTTCCATGCCAAACTGCATTGAGATATCTGTGCTGAATATTAGGACTGTGTTGGTCAGTGATTGGATTTCTATTTCTGACTTTCCATACAGTTTCAAATCATCCATATACAATAAATGTGAAATTTTTTCAGCGTCTTTGGCTATTTGGTATCCAAGTTTCATTTTTTTTAAGATTACTGATAGTGGGATCATTGCGATGATGAAGAGGAGGGGTGAAAGTGAATCTCCCTGAAAAATTCCTCTCTTGATATTAACCATTCCATAGTTCTCATTCCCTACTGCCATAGTTCTCATTCCCTACTGTTCTCCATTGTTTCATCGCTTTTTCAGTGAATGATGTAATATTTTTGCTGATGCCAATAGTTTCTAAGCATTTGATGATCCAGCTGTGTGGCAGTGAGTCGTACGCCTTTTTGTAATCAATCCAGACCATATTCAAGTTCGTTTTTCTGTTCTTACAGTTTTCTAGTATCATTTTGTCAATTAGGAGCCGATCTTTTGTGCCCCTGCTCCTTCTTTTGTTGCCTTTTTGCTCTACTGGCAAGATGTTATTTGTTTCCAAATAATCCATTATATTATCTGCAATTATCCCGGTGAGTAATTTGAAGGTTGTTGGCAAGCATGTTATTGGTCTGTAGTTTCCAGGTGTTGTTCCTTTAGTTGCATCTTTCTGAATCAAGTATGTTTTTCCAGTTGTCAACCATTCATCAATTTGACCATTTTGTAGCATTTCGTTCAGTTGCTTGGCCAATATTGCATGCAAACTGGTCAGATATTTGAGCCAGAAACCATGTAATTGGTCATTTCCAGGTGATGTCCAGTTCTTTACTTTTTTTACTCGATTTTTGACCATCTCAGTTGTTATTTCTAATACTTGCATTTGCTTCTTGCCAACACTTTTCTCAAAGTCTTGTATCCACTTTGCTTCCTTATTGTAATCCTTTGCATTTTCCCACAGTTCTTTCCAGAATTCAACTGTGGCTTGCTTTTCTGGTTTTTCACTTTTGAAATTGTCATTTGCATTGAGGCTTTGGTAGAAACGTCTTTGATCTGATCGAAATTGCTGATTTTGCTTGTACTGAATGATTCTTGCATCATATCTTTCAATTTTTCTGGCTATTGCTGTTATTTGCTGTTTTACAATTTCAAGTGCTTCTTCAATTTTCCTTGTATCAAGCCTGTATCTTCTGGCTAATTGATCCATGATCTTGCTATTTTTTAGCCGTTGTTCATTCATATTTTTTAAATTGCTAGCATCTGTTCTGAGTTTTTTTTATTTTTTGTTCCAGTCGAATTTTCCATTTTGGTTTTGATGCTTTTTCTGCCTTGCAACTAGGTGCTTTGTTTTTAAAACCTAGTTCATTAGTGACTATTGCAGCTGCACTGTACATTAACTGATTTGTTTCTAAGATGGATGCCGATTCAATTGTTGAAAGTACTGCATTAACCATTCTCATTATAGGTGCCAAGTTTTTCTTAGGCACAGTTTTTAATGATGGTAAATGTTGCCTTTCCTCATTAGACAGTATATGCTCCATGATTTTGTCCTTCAATTCCTTTTGTTTTTCAGTTAGTTCATCAATTGGTTCAATCATGACTGGTTCTGGTAGTGGTGCTATTACTTCTCCACTAACAGTTTCTTCTGTTGGAAGCTCCAGTGTGATGTCTTCAGTTGTTTTGTGAGTTTCCGTTGTTTCCACTGGTTGTGTTATTTTTTTAATTTGGCAATTTGTCTGAATTTTCTCAAGTTCAATTTCACTGAACACATTATTTCGTATAATAAATCGCCTTTGATCTGCTAGTCGTTGTTCGCTAACATTTGAATCTGGATATTGTTGTTTCCATAGTTCATGCATTCGCTTCAAATAACCTCTTCTTTCTGGCTCTGAGTTGTAATAACAGGCCATTATGGCACGATTTTCATCTGCACTATATTTTTATCGTTTTGTTGGCTGGTCCAATTGTAGCCCACTTGTCGACGGATGTCCAGGGACCTCAACATCCGCCGCGGCCCTTCTAAACACGCATGACGACCGATGCGGTATAGAATTTTTCTTCATTTGTTTCACCATGTTATATGGGTTGGCGAGTTTTTTTTTATGAGGCCAGGTTGCCAACCTGACCCCAACCCTCCTCCTTTCTCATCCGGGCTTGGGACCGGCAACGGAGGAATGGGGGGGGAAGCAATCTAACTGCCTCTTGATGGCAAAAGGCAGGATCAGGGATGGGGGGGAAGCAATCTAACTGCCTGTTGATGGCAAAAGGCAGGATCAGGGATGGGGGGGGGAATCTAACTGCCTGTTGATGGCAAAAGGCAGGATCAGGGAATTATTATTATTATTATTATTATTATTATTATTATTATTATTATTATTATTATTATTATTATTATTATTATTATTATTATTATTATTATTATTATTATTATTATTATTATTATTATTATTATTATTATTATTATTATTATTATTATTATTATTATTATTATTATTATTATTATTATTATTATTACAATAAATGACTGGTACATGCCGGAACTGTTCATATTCCATTTTGGGAAAAAGGTTAGGGTATGGGTTCAGTGATGGGTTCTAAATCCCATCGTTACCAGTTTACGCTCGTGTGTGCGTGTGACACGTCTGTGCATGCGCAGAAGCGTCTGGGGTGGATGGGCGGAGCCTCGCACTGCAACCATTACAGGTTCGTAGAACTGGACCGGACCAGTAGCAACCCATCACTGTATGGGTTCCAGGAATGGGTTTCCATAAAAAAGGATTATTCCATGAAAAAGGATTTTATTTCTTGTTGCAAATCATGCAAATAATTTAAAAAATTGAATTTGAACTGTCTATAAATTATTCAGTATTTTAGAAAACCTATTACTTTCCTATCTTCATCAGAGAAAGAAATATCTGTTATTTCATACATAAATGATGCCACCTTATGAGAATTTGCCAACTTCCTCTTTCAACTAGGATATTTAAATCATTTGCAGTGTAATAATCAAATTCTACCAGCACATCCTTTCCTTGGCTTTTGCTGTGAAGGAGATCAATGAGGACTCCCAGATCTTACCTAACATCACTCTTGGGTTCCACATCTATGACAGTTACTACAATTCAAGGATGACCTATCGCACCACTCTGGACCTACTTTTCAAATCTCAGGAATTTGTCCCTAACTACAATTGTGATCGCCAGAAGAATCTCATGGCTATCATTGGGGGATTGGATTTTGTCACATCATCTTATATAGCTGAAATTATAGGATTCTTCAAGATTCCACAAGTAAGTTCTAAAGGGGTTGAGCAGAACATTCTTAATCTTATGGTAGTTAACAGAATAATTAATGGGCAACAAACATTAGCCTTAGTTTTCTCTTCAGATGTTCTGCAATGGTTAAGTTCTACTACTTGGCATACTTTTCTGAATCTACAATGCCAGTTACAGGAAGTAAGTATCAAAGGTCAATCCATGCCAGAGGGAAGATATGAATACTACTAAAGAATACTACTGAATTTTCTTTTAGCTGACATATGGCTCATTAACCCAAGAGGAATTTCAAACCGGTAAGCTTTCTTCACCGTACTTCATGGTCCCCAAAGAACACCATCAATACATTGGGATTATCCAACTACTTCGCCATTTCAAGTGGACATGGATTGGGATATTTTCTGCTGATAGCAACAATGGAGAAAATTTCTTACAGAAAATGCAGCCTTTACTTGCAGAGAACGGAATCTGCTTAGAATTTATAGAAAGGCTTACTCAAAAACTCCACTTGGAAAGAGCCCTAGAATTTTATCAAATGATCTCCATTATTTTCAGTAATATGATTAATAGCAAAGCCAATGTGTTTCTTGTCTATGGAGAAGCCTGCACAATTATATGGCTAAGATTAGCAACATTTTTTATAGATCCTGAAAGCAAGGGAACTGCATTACTTAGAAAGGTGTGGATCATGACTGCACAGATTGATTTTGTACTCTCTGGAGTTCAAATCCGTTCGGATCTCAAGATGTTCCATGGAGCTTTTTCCTTCAGTGTTCACTCTACAGCAGTTGTAGGTTTCAAGGAATTTGTTCAGACCGTGAATCCTCTTTCAGACTACAGAGATGGGTTTCGGCAGAAAGTTTGGGAACAATCATTTGATTGTTCATTTCCAAAACCAGAATTACAAAAAATGCAGAGTATGCAGTGCACTGGGGAGATGAAACTGGAGGATCTTCCTTCGCCTATATTTGAAATGGAAATGACTGGCCAAAGCTACAGTGTCTACAATGCTGTTTATGCTGTGGCTCATGCTTTGCAGGCTCTACACATGTTGGGTTTCAATAGGAAGAAAACTATGATGGGTAAAAAAACTGATCTTCCAAATCTGCAGGCTTGGCAGGTATTTTCTTTGAATTGGACTCTTCTTTCATTTCAATGAACAGTTTGATGTAGAATTATCTTTTGAACCATTGTGGAAAGTCTTAATATTTATTTTATTATTTATTTTATTTTATTATTTATTTTATTTTATTTTATTTTATTTTATTTTATTTTATTTTATTTTATTTTATTTTATTTTATTTTATTTTATTTTATTTTATTTTATTTTATTTTATTTTATTATTTTATTTTATTTTATTTTATTTTATTTTATTTTATTTTATTTTATTTTATTTTATTTTATTTTATTTTATTTATTTTTTTATTTTATTTTATTTTATTTTATTTTATTTTATTTTATTTTATTTTATTTTATTTTATTTTATTTTATTTTTTTATTTTATTTTATTTTATTTTATTTTATTTATTTTATTTATTTTATTTTATTTTTTATTTATTTTTTTTATTTTTTTATTTTTTTTATTATTTTATTTTATTTTATTTTAAATTTTATTTTATTTTATTTTATTTTATTGTTTTATTTTATTGTTTTATTTTATTGTATTTTATTTTATTTTTTATTTTATTTTATTATTTTATTTTATTGTTTTATTTATTTATTTATTTTACTTTATTTATTTATTTTATTATTTTATTTTATTATTTTATTTTATTTTATGTATTTTTATTTATTTTTATTATTTTATTTTATTATTTTATTTTATTTTATTGTTTTATTTTATTTTATTTTATTGTTTTATTTTATTATTTTATTTATTTATTTATTTATTTATTATATTTATTTATTTATTATATTTTATTTGTTTGTTGTTTCATCAAGCATGTATTGGATAACAGAAATAAGTATAAACATTATTTTGAATACATGAAATGGATACAAATAAATGGAGACAGTAGGACTGGGATGGTAGGCATGTTCATGCGCTTATGCACGCCCGTTACAGACCTCTTAGGAATGGGGTGAGGTCAACAGTGGACAGTCTAAGGTTAAATTTTGGGGGTTTGGGGAAGAAACTACAGAGTCAGGTAGTATGTTCCAGGCATTGACCACTCTGTTGCTGAAGTCCTATTTTCTGCAATTGAGTTTGGAGCAGTTTACCATAAGTTTGCATCTATTGTGTGCTCTTGTATTGTTGTGGTTGAAGTTGAAGTAGTCATTGACAGGTAGGACATTGTAGCAGATTATTATTTTTTTTTGTATTACGCTTAAATCAGACCAAAAGCGGTGTATTTCTAAGTTGTCTAAGCCCAAAATTTCAAGTCTGGTGGCATAAGGTATTCTGTTGTGAGCAGAGGAGTGGAGGACACTTCTCGTGAAATATCTCTAGACTCACTCAATTTTATTAATATCCGATATGCAGTTTGGTTCCAGACAGATGAACTGTATTTGAGAATTGGTCTAGCAAATGTTCTGTACGCTCTGGTTAGCAGTATAGTATTACTGGAGAAGATGCTATGCAAGATTAGGTTAACAACTCTTAATGCCTTTTTGGCAATGTTATTACAGTGGGCTCTGGCATTTAGATCATTAGAGATGAGTACTCCAAGGTCCTTGACAGAGTGAGGGTCGTCTACAGGGTCATGTCCAACCAGCTTGTATTTTGTGTTCTGATTTTTTTTTTTTGCCAATGTGTAAGACAGAGCATTTGTTGGTTGAGATTTGAATTTGCCAATTGTTTGACCATTCTGACACATAGTCAAGGTCTTTTTGAAGGGTATCAGCATTGTCAGTGGTGTTAAATAGTTTTACATTATCAATGAAGAGAACACAGTTGCTTATAATATGATCGCAAAAGTCATTTCTCTCCCTTTTTTAAGATAGGGATGACCATGGCTAGTGACCATAGGTTGGGCAAGGAGCTGGTCCTGAAAGATTTTTCAAAGATTATGCTTAGAGGTTCTGCTATGGCAGTGGAAAGCTTTTTTAAGAAGTGGACACATACTCCATCAGGTCCAATAGATAGAGTTGGTTTTAGGCTGCATGGTGCCTTTTCAATGTTATCTTCTGTAAACTCGATTTGTATTATATCATTGTAATTATTTGTGGTATGACTAAGAAATATTGGGCATGAGCCATTGCTGTTTACAAAGATTGAGCTGAAGAATGTGTTAAAGAGGTTGGCTTTAACGGCTTCATCATTACAGTCTTTACTGTTAGGTCCTTTTAGAGATGGGATGGATCTCAAGTCTTTAAGTTTGTTGATTATTGAAGGCATGGGTGGATTTCGTGCAGAGAAGGTTTTCCTCTGTTTGATGTGATAATTGGTGCATTCAATCTTTATCTGATGGCATAGGTTGGTGCATTCAGTCTTTATCTGGTGGCATAGGTTTTTGTAGCGGCTTTTAAAGTTAGCTACATAGCCAGTTTTGTTTTTTCGCTGTTGCAGAAGATGAGATCAAGACAGTTGTTGAGTCTAGTGTTGTTAGTTACTAGTTGATGCCGTCCCAGATTAGTAACAGCATTGTACAGGGTTGCATATATGGGTTCAGTTGTACATTCGTTTAGGTTCCAATTAATAGTTTCTGCATGTGGAATCAACTTAAGTATGAGAAAAATGTAGATGTAAGGAAGAATATCCTGACAGAATGGCTAGAGAATGAATATAGTTGAAAGTTAAGATAGAACAGTTATTGTATTTAAAAGATAAGGAAATGAACATAGATAACCCAGATGACAAAATTATATATATAAGGAGGTAGCAGTATAATACTATAAAAATATACCTAGAAATAATTACTTTGAAATAGATCTTTAACACAGAAAAGATTTGAAAATAGCAATTTAAAACTAAGGAGATGTATTGCTTGTCTGTCTTTTAAATAGATTAAAAATGAATACACTCAGGAAAGGAGAAGAAGGAGGAAGAGGAAATAGTAAAGAGGAGGAAAGAAGGAAGAATGTAGGTAGGGAAGGAGAAGGAAGGTAGAAGAGTGAGAAGCAGATAGATGGAAGAAGGGGAAATAGGAGAGGGGAGAGAAGGAGGAAGAAAGTAGAAGAAGGGGAGCAGGATAGAGGGAAGGTAGTGGTTGGATTTGATATGGTAGGACAGATAGGCAATTTAGTAATGATAGATGTTAGAATATTATATTTGAATTTTGAATAATGGATATATAATATAAGACTTACGTAAATTTTTGATAATACACTATGGTATATGTATTGATGCTTATATGAAGAATGTTAAAAAATAAAAAAACTTTTTGAAAAAAAAGAATATCCTGACAGAACAATGAATTAGTGTAAACACTTGCCTTCAGAAATCCTGGGTGCTAAATAACTGGAGATGTTTATGAAGAGATTGGAGAGAACTTTGTCTAAATTATTGTAAGGTCTTCTCGTTGAGCAAGGTGGTGTACTACCGGTAGAAGACCTCCAAGGTCCCTTCCAATGTTGTGTTGCATAAAACAGATACAGAAAAACTGGTTTGTGTTCTTTTAGAATAGAATAGAATAGAATTCTTTATTGGCCAAGTGTGATTGGACGCACAAGGAATTTGTCTTTGGTGCATGTGCTCTCAGTGTACATAAAAGAAAAGATACATTTGTCAAGAATGGTTGTCATAGGGTTCAAATTCTTATTTTGTCATTCAGGTATTCTGCTATTCTGATCATCCAGAAACTGCTGTAAAATCATGGTTTAGATGCCGGTAGGAGTTATTTAATAAATCACCATAGATTGCACAATCAGAGATAGTTAAAATGATAATTTACATTATTTGTCATTGTGTCTTCCAGAAAATAATCAATTCTCCAAGAACTTTTGTGTGGCAAATGAACTTTTCATGAGTGACAAGCTGAGCTTTCTGTCTCTATCAGAGATTTAGAGGAATGAACTGGTGGTCCTTCTTAGATGTGGCATGCATAGTTTGAAACAACCCTATGTTTGCATTAGTCTCTGCTTCTCATTGATCTATCAAAGAATGCTTAAGCCTCAGATTCTAAAATCTGGCTAAAAGAAATTAATCAGACTCTCAAATAGCTTTGTACCAGTGAGGAAAGATTAGATATGATCTACTGTATCTTGAAAGTTGTTTAAGTAGTGGACATAAAATATAATTGAAAAAACCTTACATTAATCCAAAGGCTATTTTCATTGTGCTTCATTCCATTCCAACCTTTCCTTAAAATAATAGCAAATAAATAATTGAGTGGACATGTGCATTTCCATGCAATATTGATTATCAAATTTCTAAGCATAAATATATAATATTGTATATCTATTGGAATATGAAGAATGAGTGAACGAAACTTGAATATGTTGTTCTCTTCTCTGTTATATTGCTTTCAATTCCCTCTCTCTTCTATTCCCTTTCAAGTAGCTCCATCCATTTCTTCAAGGCATTGCTTTCAACAATTCAGCTGGGGAGAGAGTGTTCCTGAATGAGAAAGGGGAAGCAACAGGTGGATTCGACATCACCAACTTGATCACTTTTCCAAACAGATCCTTTCAGAGAGTTAGAGTTGGAAAGCTGGATCTGGATGCTCCAAAAGGGAAAGAATTATTCATTGATGAAGATGTGATTTTCTGGAACCCAACTTTTAACCAGGTTTCAATTATTTTAAAAAATATTTATTTAATCATTATTGTATCAAACATGCTTTAATCCATTATGTTCCGATATTGAACATAATCGGAACATAGAAATCGGATTTCTGTTTTTTTTTAAATAAAGAGTGGCACATTTTTTTCAAAATTTGTTGATGATCCAGCACTCATCAATGTGACAAAATGGTATCACAATGCAAAAGCCATGTTTGCATATTTCCATTTGAAATCACAAGAGTGGGCATGTTTCCATGAAGTTGTCGCCCTATGCAATTATTTACTCTCCCTGCTCCTCAAACAGGACCTTTTCTACATAATTGTGGTTTCTACTTCTTTTTAAGTTGTGGATGAAATTAATAAATTCAGTATTCTTTTCCATGAGATGGTCACCAAGTGTCATTATTTTCTGGTCCTGTCCATCAAACAGGAAATTTTGTACATCGTTCTAATTTCTACTTTTTTTGAATTCCTTCATCTTTTTACAGTATCTATCCTTTGGGAAATAAAAAATAATTCCCCTCCATAAGGGAGAAAAATTACAAACTCTATGAAATATCACCAATTTCAAAACCATTTATGCTTATCACCAGGTTCCTCCACTTTCTCGATGCAACGACCCTTGTTTCCCTGGATCCTGGAAGAAAGGGATTGAGGGAAATCAGTTCTGCTGCTACGACTGTGTTCCATGCCCAGAAGGGAAGATTTCAAATCTAAATGGTAGGGTAGGAATTTTACCATAATTCATTAGTTTTACGCAAACTTTAATAAACTACTTGGATGCATAAAATTAATAAGGTGACTGTCAATAATATGGAATACCAAGAAAGGAGAATATTTGTAGCTCAGGGTTAAAATGAGGGTTCCTTGGAGCTCGCTGAGCTTATTTGTTTTCTTGCAGATATTTCATTACCCTAACTAGGTAACATCATCAGTGTGAGTAAGGAGTGCTGTTTGCTGTCAGTTTTTTTTATTTTGTCAAGTACGTATTGGTAATATACATAGATATAACATTGTTTATATCCATAAGATGGGTACTGATAAGAGGGAACATTAGGACAGGGATGGTAGGCACGCTGGTGCACTTATGCACACCCCTTACTGACCTCATAGGAATCGGGTGAGGTCAACAGTGGACAGTCTAAGGGTAAAGTTTTGGGGGTTTGGTGACGAAACCACAGAGTCAGGTAGTGAGTTCCAGGCATTAACCACTCTGTTGCTAAAGTCGTATTTTCTACAGTCAAGTTTGGAGCAGTTCAAATGTGGGTATCCAGTGTAAGGACTTCATTTAATGAGCCCAAACACACTGCAGCAACCCAGAACAGCAGGAAAGGGAAAAGGAGCATCTATACAAAGCATTCCAACAAAATGGATACTCATGCAACTTTTTCAAAAAGTCCCTGAGCACTCAACCCAATGTAGCACATCCAACACAAACCCTAAAAAGAATTACACTGCCATGCATCAAGAATATCTCAAAAGCCACAAACAGACTATATAACCACATGGAATTAATGTAGCACACAAGCCAATTAAAGCCCTAAGCAAACCAAAAGCAATTCCAGAAGAAAAAAACAGGAGTTATCTAAACATACAATGTAAGAACTGCAACAACCGCTATGTAGGACAAACAGGCAGAAGACTGGCAGAAGGCATCCCAAAAACACCAACTGACAATCAGAAGACATGAAGAAAATTCTGTAATTTCACAACATATAGACAGATTTAGCTATAGTTTCAATTGGGAAAATGTGACAATCCTAGACTGGGCCACGTCCAAAAATGCCAGGGAATTTCTAGAAGCCTGGCACTTTGACAAACCAGTCATTAATAGACACATAGACATTAACAACATCTAGAGACTATGCAAAAGAGACAATCATCCAGCCCAAAAGAGAATAAAAAGACTCCAGCAGCTCTCCACCAGTAATCAGCACCCAGATCAGCATAGATGAATGTCAAGGTTCACTTAGCAATAGCATTTAGACTTATATACCGCTTCATAGTGCTTTAGAGCCCTCTCTAAGTGGTTTACAGAGTTCAACATATTGCCCCCAACAATCTGGGTCCTCATTTTACCGACCTCAGAAGGATGGAAGGCTGAGTCAACCTTGAGCCGGTGAGATTTGAACAGCTGAACTGCTGAACTAGTAGGTTGCAGTGCTGCTTTTAACCACTGCGCCACCTCGGCTCCCTTCAGACCAACAATCAAGTAAACAATACCCCAGTCAAGAAACTGCCAAAGAGCCATCACTAAAGAGCCCAACTAAAGAATCTCTACCCAACCCAAACAGATAGGCAAGACACCAGAATATAAACTGATAGCAAACAGCACTCCTTACTAGCACTGATGATGTTACCTAGTTATTTGTTGGTTGGTTTGTTTATTGAATTTATATTCGTACATGGCGACTAAAGGCGGCTTACAGAATATAAAACCTCATTTAAAACAATAAAACTAATCAAAGAGAATCTAATAAATTAATATAATGTAATAAAATCACCTCCCCACTCCACCCCGTAATGGCGACAGCAGATCACATGAGCCATTTAATGGGCTCCATCAAACTGTGGGTTCCCCAGGCCTGCTGGCAGTACCAGGTCTTCAGCGCCTTCCGGAAGAGTGTCAGAGTGTGGGCCATTCTAATCTCTGGGGAATGATGTTCCAGAGAAGGAGAGCCACCACGGAGGAGGCCCTTCTTCTGAGTCCCACCAGGTGTATCTCCCTTGGGGATGGGACCCACAGCAAAGCCTAACAAGGGTAATGAAAGGTCTGCAAGGAAACAAGCAAGCTCAGAGAACACCAAGCACCTCTCAATAATATGGAATGCCCAGGTGAAAAAAATATCCTTGATTTTCTTTCCAGATGTGGAAGATTGTTTGGAATGTTCAGAAGATCATTATCCAAATAAAGAAAAGAAAGGATGTATCCTGAAACTCCTGGTTTTTCTAACTTTTGAAGAAACTTTAGGAATTGGTTTAGCCTCAGCAGCTCTTGGTTTCTTCTTCTTGACATCTTGGGTACTTGGAACATTTATTAAGTACAGGAATACTCCCATTGTCAAAGCCAACAACCGGTCCATAACCTACACCCTCCTGGTCTCTCTTCTGCTCTGTTTTCTCTCCTCTTTGTTCTTCCTCAGCCAGCCTGGCAAAGTGACCTGCCTTCTCCGACAATCAATGTTTGGCATCACCTTCTCAGTAGCCATTTCTAGTGTACTGGCCAAAACCGTCACTGTGGTTGTTGCCTTCATGGCCACTAAACCAGGATCTCAAATGAGGAAATGGGTGGGGAATAGATTGGCTTTTTGTATTGTCCTTTCCTGCTCTCTCTTCCAAGTATCTCTTTGTATTCTTTGGTTGTTGACATCTCCCCCATTCCTTGAGTTGGACATGAAATCGGAGCTCCAAGAAATTATTTTACAGTGCAACGAGGGGTCAGCTTTCTTCTTCTACTGTGTCTTGGGCTACATGGGTATCTTGGCCATCGCCAGCTTTATTGTGGCTTTCCTTGCCCGTAAATTACCTGATAGCTTTAATGAAGCCAAGTTCATCACCTTCAGCATGTTGGCCTTTTGCAGTGTTTGGATCTCCTTCTTTCCAGCCTATCTGAGCATAAAAGGCAAAGCCATGGTAGCCGTGGAGGTCTTCTCCATCTTGGCCTCCAGTGCTTCATTACTGGGATGCATATTCTTGCCAAAGTGCTACATCATTGTTTTCCGGCCTGACCTCAACCACAGGGAGCAACTCACAAAGAGAAATTAGTTCATCATGTGATATTACTGACTCAGAGAAATTGCCTAAAAAAAGCAATAGAAATAATGCTGTGTATAGGAAAAAATACTGTATATAAACTTATAGGAACAATTATTTTGTTATTTTTGTCAAATAAGAATTTATGTATGACATTTATGATTATTAAGGTTTATTATGATTGCCCATTCCAAAAGAAGTGCTCATGTTGCTGTGTTATCACAATTTTCCTAGATTCTTTAACCAAGTCATCTTATCAACACATGCATTGAATTTGATTTTGGTTATCTTGCTTTCTTGTTCCCTGTTAGGATCTTTCAGATTTTGGCTCAAACATTGCCCAATGTTTGCAGAGACATGTTCATCATTTTTATACTATCCATTCCTAAAGTGCTACATAAATACAGTAAAAAGCTGATTACCATTTTGTGAACATATAATTTAATTTAATTTAATTTAATTTAATGGATTTCTATGCCGCCCAACTCCCTGGGGACTCTGGGTGGCTCACAACATGTTAGATTCCATTACAAATATAAAATACAATAATTAAAATATATAACAAATATAAAATACAATAATTAAAAAAATACAAAAGTTAAAAAGAGTATCTCATATTACAATCATGGGGGGAGACACATATTTAATCTAGTTGGTCTCACTTTCACCCCGCCTGCCAGAAGAGCCAAGTTTTTATTGCTTTCCGGAAGGCCAGTAGGGTGGGGATGGTCCTGATCTCCAGGGGAAGCTGGTTCCACAGGGAGGGAGCTCCCACAGAGAAGGCCCTCCCCCTCGGCCCCGCCAGCCGACATTGTTTGGTCGACGGGACCTGGAGGAGGCCGACTCTGTGGGCCCTGACCGGTCGTAGGGAGGTATGCGACAGGATGATGCGACAGGATGCGGTCCTGAAGGTAACCTGGCCCTGAGCCATGTAGGGCTTTAAAGGTAACAACCAACACCTTAAATTGGATCCGGAGACTAATGGGCAACCAATGCAGCTGGCGGAGGATTGGTGTTACGTGGGTGCATCTGGGTACACCAATCACAGCTTGCGCAGCTGCATTTTGCACCTATTGCAGTCGCCGGACACTCTTCAAGGGTAGCCCCATGTAGAGCGCATTGCAGTAATCCAGCCGTGAGGTGATAAGGGCATGAGTGACTGTGAGAAGTGCCTCCTTCTCCAAGTAGGGTCGCAATTGGTGCACAAGACGTACTTGTGCAAAGGTCCCCCTAGCCAAAGCTGAAAGATGTTGCTCCAATTTTAGCTGTGGGTCTAGGAGGACACCCAAATTGCGGACCTGTTCTGAGGGAGCTAATTTCTCCCCCCCAAGAACCAAGGAGGGACAGTTGGTCGAGTCCTTTGGAGGCAATATCCACAGCCACTCAGTCTTGTCAGGGTTGAGTTTTAGCCGGTTCTTCCCCATCCAGACCCTAACATCGGCCACGCAGCGGCCCATTACATCTACGGCTTCCCCGAATTGAGACGGGGTAGAGATGTACAACTGGGTATCATCAGCATATTGCTGATACCTCACCCCGTGTCATCGGATGATCTCACCCAGTAGCTTCATGTAGATGTTAAACAGGATGGGTGAGAGGACCGAGCCCTGCGGCACCCCACATAGTAGAGGCCTAGGGCTCGACCTCTGCCCCCCTGTCAACACCGACTGCGTCCTGTCAGAGAGGAAGGAGGAGAACCACTGCAAAACAGTGCCACCCACCCCCACCTCTCCGAGACGACACAGAAGGATACCATGGTCAATGGTATCAAAGGCTGCTGAGAGGTCAAGTAGCACCAGGATAGAGGAATGACCCCTATCCCGGGCTCGCCAGAGATCATCCATCAGGGTGACCAAAGCCGTTTCCGTACTGTAGCCGCGCCTGAAACCAGATTGAAAGGGATCCAGAAAATCAGTGTCATCCAACATTTGTAGTAGCTGGAGCTCCACCACTTTCTCAACAACCTTCCCCATGAAGGGAAGGTTGGAGACTGGCCAGAAGTTCTTTAAATCCGCCGGGTCCAGGGAAGGCTTCTTGAGGAGGGGTCTCACCACCGCAGCTTTTAAGGGCGCGGGATGGATCCCTCTCTCAAAGAAGCATTGACCAACGCCTGGAGCCAGCCGCATGAAACCTCCCTGGTGGCCGAAACCAACCAGGAAGGGCACGGGTCCAATAAACAAGTGGTGGAGCTCATAGCTCCTATGGCCTTGTCTACATCCTCAGGAGTCACCGGTTCAAACCTATCCCATATAACCGGACTAAGACCTGCCCCAATCATCTCAGCCTGTACTGCCCAATCGGAATCCAGGTCTGTCTGAATCTGAATGACTTTATCCACCAGAAACCGGGAAAATTCCTCAGCTCTACTCTGCAAGGGATCTCCGCCTTCCTCCTTAGCAAGAAGGGAGCGGGTCCCCCTTAACAGGGCGGCTGGGCGGGAATCAGCGGACGCAATAAAGGCAGAAAAATGTGAACATTTTGCCACCCTTATTGCCACTAAGTAAGACTTAATGAAAGTTCTTAAAAGTGTCCGGTCAGACTCAGCTTTACTAGATCTCCATCGTCGCTCTAGTCGTCTCTTGTGGCACTTCATCTCCCGAAGTTCCTCGGTAAACCAAGGAGCCCTCCTGGATCCACTTCCACGGAGAGGTCGCAAAGGCGCAATCCGATCCAGAGCCTCCGCTGCCGCATGATTCCAGGCGGCGACAAGTGACTCAGATGAACTGTGTACCAGGGATTCAGGTATTTCCCCAAGTTCCCTCTGGTTCCATTAGGTGCCTGGGGCGGAACCACTTCATTGGTCCCGCCTCCTTGCGGTGGAGGGGTGGTGCCATAAAATCCAACCTCAGAAGGAAATGATCTGACCACGACAAGGGTACTGTGACTAAACCCCTCAGCCTCAGATCATCTCTCCACTGCTCCAAGAGAAATACAAGGTCAAGCGTGTGACCACCCTCATGAGTCAGACCCTGAACTACTTGGGTCAGGTCCATGGTTGTCATGGAAGCCATGAACTCCTGGACTGCCCCCGAGGCTTCGCCGGGTGATGGCAGATTAAAGTCCCCCAGCACCATCAACCTGGGGAACTCAACTGCCAGCCTGCAACCTCCTCGAGCAGAACAGGCAGAGCCTTTGCAATGCAGCTAGAAGGCAGGTACATTAGCAAAAGGCCCACCTGGACCCCTAAGTCCAACTTCAGAAGGAGTGTCTCACACCCAACAATCTCTGGGACAGGGCTCCTTCGAGGACACAGATTCTGGTGAGCTATAATAGCCACTCCTCTACCCCTTCCCTGGGGTCGCGGCTGATGCTGAACTGAGAACCCGTCCGGGCATATTTCCGAAAGGGGCACCCCCCCTCCTGTCCCAGCCAGGTCTCGGTAATGCACGCCAGGTCCGCCCCCTCTTCTAGGATTAGATCCCGAATAAGGGGGGCCTTGTTGGTAATCGACCTGGCATTTAACAGCAGCAGCTTGAGCCCAGGGCCCTGACATCCCTGGTTACCAGGCACTCGGGTTGAGCTAGGTGGAACCAAACCAGAGGGGCCAGAACAAGGAATCGCTTGCAAACAGCAAATTCTCGTTCCCCGAGAGTGGCCTACCCCTCTGCTCCCACCATACCTGCCTCTCCCCATTATGACCGTAATGCTCTCACTCCCCGTCTCCCCAGAGATCCCCCTCCTCCCCCCACTGGTCCCCCATTCTCCCGGCAGGCCATACATACCATTCATACTGAGCCTGGGGGTGGGCCAGAACCCCCCTCCGCTTCTGTTTCCACACTCAGCAGAGGGGGGGCGGGTCCAACCACCCAGCTCACTCATGTATTCATACTATCAACCACAAAACATTTATTCATACCATCCATCCATAAACATGCTCACAGATACTCTCCTCCGGGGTCGAGGTAGTTAAAATGCAGTGAAAAGAGGGGGGGTTAAAAAGGGGGTTCCAAGGATATCAGCAGTGTTCTCAATTAAAATTCGTCGATGAAGGGACACAACTCCAGTCCTTAAGACATCATTAAGTCTATCGATCTTCATAGTCTTAGAAAGTGCTCTTATCTTCCTCAAGATCATAACAAAGGAAACCACCCTTTCTTCCAGTCCTCCCCCACAATTCACAGGCAAGTCAGTGTACCGAATAAATAGCTGATCTTCTGCTCAAGCCCCCGAAATGGTGGTACTAGACAACAGCAGGAGACAAAGAAAGGCACAGCAGGAGACAAAGAAAGGCACAGCCTTTCACAGCCTTCATTTGACTGCATCCCTATCTCTGGGGAAACATTCAATACTCACTATCTATCTGTATGACGTGCTTAGAAGGTGACCTTCTGAGTCCACAAATACACCTTGTGAGAAGAGTAAGGGTCAGAGAAGAAAGTTTCTCTCCCCTATTGCAATTGCTCTCTAAATTATGTGGTTTCATTGGCACTTATTTTTCAGGAAAGGTAACCAGTGTTGGGAAGCACGTGGGAAGTTGCTACTCCAAATATTTTGCTCTCTTGCATGTTCCTCAAACATCCCAGAGTTAACATGGTTAAAAGAAATGACACAGCGATATATCGATTTAAAACTGGAACTGTTCCTATTGGGAATCTTACCAGAGAAATTTAGTAAGGAAAATATATACTTGATTGTACATGTGATAACAGCAGCGAGGATATTGTTTGCGCAAAGATGGAAAGCAGAGAAAATCCCTATGGAGGAAGAAACAATTATGAAAATATTGGATTGTGCAGAAATGAATAGATTGACCTTGATACTAAAAGAAAGAGAGGAATCGGACTATTTTCAGATATATGTATAGAGTAATATTGTAAAGAAAGAGGAGTGAAATGTTATAACAAATGATAAATACTAGGATATGAGAAATAATGGGGGAATAGGGAGAAGGCACGGAAGAAGCACACAGATGATGCACTGGTGGATTAATTATGTATTGTATGTTTGTTTGTCTATAAAAATAAAAAAAATATTAAAAAATAACATCCCAGATGTAACCATGACTTGACTGGACTTCTAGTACCCTTGAGGTATTCACAGCAGCACAGCAACTGCCTAAACAAAATAAATTGAGGGACAAACCTTTCAAAGAAATGATCTTAGGAAGTACTATGGATGGTTTCAACCACTGTTCCTAACTGCTGTAACAGCTTCACCCTCCTGACCACTAATGCCCATCAAGATATTCCACCTGCCATTTTTTCAATACTTTCCTTGAGTTCTATTTGATAATTTCCCCCTTCTTTAGTTACATAGCAGAAATCAAAAGCAATTGAAATTTTTAGTTTGGTTCCAGATGGAAAATGAGATTTGGGGAGGAAAGAATAAGGGAGAAATAGCTGGTCATAAAAATTAAACTTCGTCCAAATTGGACCAAAAAAGTATGGAATGGATGCAGCGAAGGATGAAATTTTCCTGGAAAACTCCTGCTGTTTATGTTTACTAACATCATTCTTTGGTTTTGTGTTGTACTTTTATTTTTGGTTAGCAATTCTTTGATAACCTCCTCCCCATCTCCCCGGAGGAAACCTCTTCCAAATTTAAGCAGGTTTTTTTAAAAAGTTGGGCTCCATTGCCTCTTTTCTCCACTATTCCTCTAATCAACTAAATATTTGCAGTGAATACAGCAATCTGCATGTTGATTTATGGAATTTTCAATATGGTTGCGTTCATCAATGACAATAAAATTAATTCTGATACTGTAAGTGAGGAAGGGATGAGAGAGAGAGGGAGAGAGAAAGAGGAAAAAAGAGAGAACTACTTTCCTCTCTTTGGAAATTGTGAGTTGTAGATGACCACAGCTTTTACTATGGAGTTAAAACCTCTGCCGGAATTGGTCCACAAAGGGTTGGAAACCCACAGTGAGATCTAAGGCTGCAGAAACCTGTCCATTTCCAAATAGAAAATAAAATGTATTTCTGCTCGTGACTAACTTCAGCAAAAATGTCAACCAACCTATACATTGTGGAAAGAATAGAGGTATCCCCTTCCCTTCTAGGTGGATCTGGAAAGAAATAATACACAACTTCTTAAAATGAGGGAATGCCAAAATATCTATGCATCTTAGTGATACGCATTGGAAAGAGAACTGCATTTATAACTCATTGTAAAAGAAATAAATGAAATTTTAAAAAAATCAAGTGTAGTTTGTATTGAAAATTCCCCTCTGTACATTTTATTAGCAATTGTGCATTTTAAAAAGCATTTAAACATTGGCCGCTTATTCTCTCATCAACAACAAAATAATGATCTCCGACAGGAATTGCCATATATTTTTTTAATTAGGCCAAAACATCAAAGATTGCATGGAAAACGGTTTCAATTCAAGAACAATAAACATATCTTGAACCCAAGGGGATTGGCACAAGGATAATAATGGCTGTGTGTTTGCTGCAAGTCAGAGCCATTGCTACAAGTTGCCTCCCCCTCTTATTCACTGCCAGAATATCTGTTCAAACCCTGATGATATTAAGACATACATTTGCACTCTCATGGATCTCCAAATACCCAATGGTGGATTTTCCTGATTAGGTGCACTCTCAGATATAATCCTTGAATAAATAGGATTAACTATTGGAATAATCAAAACTTCCCTCTGGGGTAGGATAGGAGAGGATGGAATAGAGAATTTTCAAGAGTGAAGATGTTGCTCCTCCTGGTATTCCTGGTGAAGGAAATAGAGACTCTGAGATGTCCTGCAAGTGATGCTTTCCTGGTTCCACATGAGTGGTACCAGCCTGGGGACCTCATCATTGGTGGGATAGTGTCCCACACCTATTACAACCTTTATGAAATTAATTTTAAGGAACTTCCTTGCATAACATCTTATGACGTATCAAAGTAAGATTTCCTTTTCTAATCTTCATCCGTTTCCCCAAAATTGCATGTGAGAGTAAAAGGTTCTCAGCATAAATGTAGGCTTTATATCTAATCTAAGTCTATCTTTCAAACATTTTTAGTTATGGGAGAATAAACATTTGATCTTTACTTTATGGGTGTAGTGTTTGTCATAAAATGTATGAAACTTTGGTGTAAAACATCTTTCGAAGAACATTTAGCAAGCTTAAGGTAATTTTTTTTAAAAAAAATATGTATTGTCACTCTTAACAAAACATATAGTAGGAATAGCCAACTCTCCAGAAGATAGGCTCAAGATACAGAAGGATCTTGACAGACTTGAACATTGGGCGCTATCAAACAAAATGAAATTCAATGGTGAAAAAAGTAAGGTTCTACATTTAGGCAAGAAAAACAAAATGCACAGGTACAGTATATGTGGTACCTTGCTCAACAGTAGTAACTGTGAGAGGGATCTTGGAGTCCTAGTGGACAACCATTTAAATATGAGCCAGCAGTGTGCAGCAGCTGCCAAAAAAGCCAACACAGTTCTAGGCTGCATTAACAGAGGAATAGAATCAAGATTACCTTAAGTGTTAATACCACTTTATAATGCCTTGGTAAGGCCACACTTGGAATACTGCATCCAGTTTTGGTTGCCACGATGTAAAAAGGATGTTGAGACTCTAGAAAGAATGCAGAGAAGAGCAACAAAGATGATTAGGGGACTGGAGGCTAAAACATATGAAGAACGGTTGCAGGAACTGGGTATGTCCAGTTTAATGAAAAGAAGGACCAGGGGAGACATGATAGCAGTGTTCCAATATCTCAAGGGTTGCCACAAAGAAGAGGGAGTTAAACTATTCTCCAAAGCACCTGAGGGTAGAACGAGAAGCAATGGGTGGAAACTAAACAAGGAGAGAAGTAACTTAGAACTAAGGAGAAATTTCCTGACAGTAAGAACAATTAATCCATGGAACAGCTTGCCTCCAGAAGTTGTGAATGCTCCAACATTGGACGTTTTTAAGAAGATGTTGAATAACCATATGTCTGAAATAGTGTAGGGTTTCCTGCCTGAGGGGGTGGGGTTGGACTAGAAGACCTCCTTATTATTATTATTATTATTATTATTATTATTATTATTATTATTATTATTATTATTATTATTATTATTATTATTATTATTATTATTATTATTATTATTATTATTATTATTATTATTATTATTATTGACTGGTACATGCCGGAATTGTTCATATTCCATTTTGGGGGAAAGGTTAGGGTATGGGTTCAGTGATGGGTTCTAAATCCCATCGTTACCGGTTTACGCTCGTGTGCATGTGTGACACGTCTGTGCATGCATAGAAGTATCTGGGGTGGATGGGCGGAGCCTCGCACTGCAACCATTACAGGTTCAGAGAACTGGACCGGACCGGTAGCAACCCATCATTGTATGGGTTCCAGGAATGGGTTTCCATGAAAAAAGGATTATTCCATGAAAAAGGATTTTATTTCTTGTTGCAAATCATGCAAATAATTTAAAAAATTGAATTTGAACTGTCTATAAATTATTCAGTATTTTAGAAAACCTATTACTTTCCTATCTTCATCAGAGAAAGAAATATCTGTTAATTCATATAGAAATGATGCCACCTTATGAGAATTTGCCAACTTCCTCTTTCAACTAGGATATTTAAATCATTTGCAGTGTAATAATCAAATTCTACCAGCACATCCTTGCCTTGGCTTTTGCTGTGAAGGAGATCAATGAGGACTCCCAGATCTTACCTAACGTCACTCTTGGGTTCCACATCTATGACAGTTACTATGATTCAAGGATGACCTATCGCACCACTCTGGACCTACTTTTCAAATCTCAGGAATTTGTCCCTAACTACAATTGTGATCGCCAGAAGAATCTCATGGCTATCATTGGAGGATTTGATTTTGTCACATCATCTTATATAGCTGAAATTATAGGATTCTTCAAGATTCCACAAGTAAGTTCTAAAGGGGTTGAGCAGAAAATTCTTAATCTTATGGTAGTTAACAGAATAATTAATGGGCATCAAATATTAGGCTTAGTTTTTTGTTAAGATGTTCTGCAATGGTTAAGTTCTACTACTTGGTATTCTTTTCTGAATCTACAATGCCAGTTACAGGAAGTAAGTATCAAAGATCAATCCATGCCAGAGGGAAGATATGAATACTACTAAAGAATACTGCTGTATTTTCTTTTAGCTGACATATGGCTCATTAGCCCAAGAGGAATTTCAAACCAGTAAGCTTTCTTCACCATATTTCATGGTCCCCAAAGAACACCATCAATACATTGGGATTATCCAACTACTTCGTCATTTCAAGTGGACATGGATTGGGATATTTTCTGTTGATAACAACAATGGAGAAAATTTCTTACAGAAAATGCAGCCTTTACTTGCAGAGAATGGAATCTGCTCAGCATTTATAGAAAGGCTTGCTCAAAAACTCCACTTGGAAAGATTCTCAGAATTTTCTCAAATGATCTCCATTATTTTCACTAATATGATGAATAGCAAAGCCAATGTTTTTCTTGTCTATGGAGAAGCCTGGACAATTATATGGCTAAGATTTCTCACATTTCTGATAGATCCTGAAAGTAAGGAAACTGAATTACTTAGAAAGGTGTGGATCATGACTGCACAGATTGATTTTGTACTCTCTGGAGTTCAAATCCGTTCGGATCTCAAGATGTTCCATGGAGCTTTTTCCTTCAGTGTTCACTCTACAGCAGTTGTAGGTTTCAAGGAATTTCTTCAGACCGTGAATCCTCTTTCAGACTACAGAGATGGGTTTCGGCAGAATGTTTGGGAACAATCATTTGATTGTTCATTTCCAAAACCAGAGTTACAAGAAACACACAGTATGCAGTGCACTGGGGAGATGAAACTGGAGGATCTTCCTTCGCCTATATTTGAAATGGAAATGACTGGCCAAAGTTACAGTGTCTACAATGCTGTTTATGCTGTGGCTCATGCTTTGCAGGCTCTATACATGTTGGGTTTCAATAGGAAGAAAACTATGATGGGTAAAAAAACTGATCTTCCAAATCTGCAGGCTTGGCGGGTATTTTCTTTGACTCTTCTTTCATTTCAATGAACAGTTTGATGTAGAATTATCTTTTGAACCATTGTGGAAAGTCTTAATATTTATTTTATTATTTATTTTATTTTATTTTATTTTATTTTATTTTATTTTATTTTATTATTTTATTTTATTATTTTATTTTATTTTATTTTATTTTATTTTATTTTATTTTATTTTATTTTATTTTATTTTATTTTATTTATTTATTTTATTTTATTTTATTTTATTTTATTTTATTATTTTATTTTATTTTATTTATTTTATTATTTTATTTTATTTTATTTTATTTTATTTTATTATTTTAGTTTAGTTTAGTTTATTTTATTATTTTGTTTTATTTTATTTTATTTTATTTTATTTTATTTCATTTCATTTCATTTCATTTCATTTCATTATATTATTTTATTTATTTTATTTTATTATTTTATTTTATTATTTTATTTTAGTTTATTTTAGTTTATTTTTTATTTTATTTTATTATTTTATTTTATTTTATTTTAGTTTATTTTATTATTTTATTTTATTTTATTTTTTATTTTATTTTATTATTTATTTTATTTTAGTTTATTTTATTATTTTATTTTATTTTATTTATTTTATTATTTTATTTTATTTTAGTTTATTTAATTTTATTTTATTATTTTATTTTATTATTTTTTTATTTTTTTATTTTATTTTGTTTTTTATTTTTTTATTTTTTTATTTTTTATTTTATTATTTTATTTTATTTTATTTTATTTTATATTTTATTTTATTTTATTTTATTTTATTATTTTATTATTTTATTTTATTTTATTTTATTATTTTATTTATTTTATTTTATTTTATTTTATTTTATTTTATTTTATTTTATTTTATTTTATTTTATTTTATTTTATTTTATTTTATTTTATTTTATTTTATTTTATTTTATTTTATTTTATTATTTTATTTTATTTTATTTTATTTTATTATTATTTATTTATTTATTATAGTTTATTTATTTATTTCTTTGTTTCATCAAGCATGTATTAGATAACAGATATAAGTATAAACATTATTTTGAATACATGAAATGGAGACAAATAAATGGAGACAGTAGGACAGGGATGGTAGGCATGTTCGTGTGCTTATGCACGCCCCTTACAGACCTCTTAGGAATGGGGTGAGGTCAACAGTGGACAGTCTAAGGTTAAAGTTTTGGGGGTTTGGGGAAGAAACTACAGAGTCAGGTAGTGTGTTCCAGGTATTGACCACTCTGTTGCTGAAGTCCTATTTTCTGCAATCAAGTTTGGAGCAGTATTTTGTGTTCTGATTTTTTTTTGCCAATGTGTAAGACAGAGCATTTGTTGGTTGAGATTTGAAGTTGCCAATTGTTTGACCATTCTGACACATAGTCAAGGTCTTTTTGAAGGGTAGCCGCATTGTCGGTGGTGTTAAATAGTTTTACATCATCAATGAAGAGAACACAGTTGCTTATAATATGATCACAAAAGTCATTTATCTCCCTTTTTGAAAATAGGGATGACCATGGCTAGTGACCATAGGTTGGGCAAGGAGCTGGTCCTGAAAGATTTTTCAAAGATTATGCTTAGAGGTTCTGCTATGGCAGTGGAAAGCTTTTTAAAGAAGTGGACACATACTCCATCAGGTCCAATAGATAGAGATGGTTTTAGGCTGCGTAGTGCATTTTCAACATTATCTTCTGTAAACTCGATTTGTATTATATCGTTGTAATTATTTGTGGTATGACTAAGAAATATTGGGCATGAGCCATTGCTGTTTACAAAGATTGAGCTGAAGAATGTGTTAAGGAGATCGGCTTTAATGGCTTCATCATTACAATCTTTACTGTTAGGTCCTTTTAGGGATGGGATGGATCTCAAGTCTTTAAGTGTGTTGATTATAGAAGGCACGGGTGGATTTCGTGCGGAGAAGGTTTTCCTCTTGTTTGATGTGATAACTGGTGCATTCAGTCTTTATCTGGTGGCATAGGTTGGTGCATTCAGTCTTTATCTGGTGGCATAGGTTTTTGTAGCGGCTTTTAAAGTTAGCTACATAGCCAGTTTTGTTTTTTCACTGTTGCAGAAGATGAGATCAAGGCAGTTGTTGAGTCTATTGTTGGTACTTACTAGTTGATGCAGTCCCAGATTAGTAACAGCATTGTACAGGGTTGCGTATATGGGTTCAGTTGTACATTCGGTTAGGGTCCAATTAATATTTTCTGCATGTGGAATCAACTTAAGTATGAGAAAAATGTAGATGTAAGGAAGAATATCCTGACAGAACGGCTAGAGAATGAATATAGTTGAAAGTTAAGATAGAACAGATATTGTATTTAAAGATAAGGAAATGAACATAGATAACCCAGATGACAAAATTATATAGATAAGGAGGTAGCAGTATAATACTATAAAAATATACCTAGAAATAATTAATTTGAAATAGATCTTTAACACAGAAAAGATTTGAAAATAGCAATTTAAAATGTAAGCTAAGGAGATGTATTGCTTGTCTTTCTTTTAAAATAGATTAAAAATGAATATACTCAGGAAAGGAGAAGAAGGAGGAAGAGGAAATAGTAGAGAGGAGGAAAGAAGGAAGAATGTAGGTAGGGAAGGAGAAGAAAGTTAGAAGAGTGAGAAGGAGATAGATGGAAGAAGGGGAAGTAGGAGAGGGGAGAGAAGGAGAAAGAAAGTTGAAGAAGGGGAGAAGGATAGATGGAAGGAAGTGATTGGATTTGATATGGTAGGACAGATAGGCAATGAGTAATGATAGATGTTAGAATATTATATTTGAATTTTGAATACTGGATAGATAATATAAAACTTATGTAATTTTTTTGATAATACACTATGGTATATGTATTGATGCTTATATGAAAAATGTTAAAAAATAATAAACTTTTTGAAAAAAAAAGAGAATATCCTGACAGAACAATAAATTAGTGTAAACACTTGCCTTCAGAAATCCTGGGTAATAAATAACTGGAGATGTTTATAAAGTGATTGGAGATTCATTTGTCTAAATTGTTGTAAGATCTTCTCCTTAAGCAAGGTGGTATACTAGAAGACCTCCAAGGTCCCTTCCAACGTTATTGCATAAAACAGATACAGAAAAACTGGTTTGTGTTCTTTTAGAATAGAATAGAATAGAATTCTTTATTGGCCAAGTGTGATTGGACGCACAAGGAATTTGTCTTTGATGCATGTGCTCTCAGTGTACATAAAAGAAAAGATACATTTGTCAAGAATGGTTGTCATAGGGTTCAAATTCTTATTTTGTCATTCAGGTATTCTGCTATTCTGATCATCCAGAAACTGCTGTAAAATCATGGTTTAGATGTCGGTAGGAGTTATTTAATAAAACACCATAGATTGCACAATCAGAGATAGTTAAAATGATAATTTACATTATTTGTCATTGTGTCTTCCAAAAATAATCAATTCTCCAAGAACTTTTGTATGGCTAATGAACTTTTCATGAGTGACAAGCTGAGCTTTCTGTCTCTATCAGAGATTTAGAGGAATGAACTGGTGGTCCTTCTTAGATGTGGCATGCATAGTTTGAAACAACCCTATGTTTGCATTAGTCTCTGCTTCTCATTGATCTATCAAAGAATGCTTAAGCCTCAGATTCTAAAATCTGGCTAAAAGAAATTAATCAGACTCTCAAATAGCTTTGTACCAGTGAGGAAAGATTAGATATGATCTACTATATCTTGAATCAGTTGTTTAAGTAGTGGACATAAAATATAATTGAAAAACCTTACATTAATCCAAAAGCTATTTTCATTGTGCTTCATTCCATTCCAACCTTTCCTTAAAATAATATCAAATAAATAATTGAGTGGACATGTGCATTTCCATGCAATATTGATTATCAAATTTCTAAGCATAAATATATAATATTGTATATCTATTGGAATATGAAGAATGAGTGAACGAAACTTGAATATGTTGTTCTCTTCTCTGTTATATTGCTTTCAATTCCCTCTCTCTTCTATTCCCTTTCAAGTAGCTCCATCCATTTCTTCAAGGCATTGCTTTCAACAATTCAGCTGGGGAGAGAGTGTTCCTGAATGAGAAAGGGGAAGCAACAGGTGGATTCGACATCACCAACTTGATCACTTTTCCAAACAGATCCTTTCAGAGAGTTAGAGTTGGAAAGCTGGATCTGGATGCTCCAAAAGGGAAAGAATTATTCATTGATGAAGATGTGATTTTCTGGAACCCAACTTTTAACCAGGTTTCAATTATTTTAAAAAATATTTATTTAATCATTATTGTATCAAACATGCTTTAATCCATTATGTTCCGATATTGAACATAATCGGAACATAGAAATCGGATTTCTGGATTTTTTAAAATAAAGAGTGGCACATTTTTTTCAAAATTTGTTGATGATCCAGCACTCATCAATGTGACAAAATGGTATCACAATGCAAAAGCCATGTTTGCATATTTCCATTTGAAATCACAAGAGTGGGCATGTTTCCATGAAGTTGTCGCCCTATGCAATTATTTACTCTCCCTGCTCCTCAAACAGGACCTTTTCTACATAATTGTGGTTTCTACTTCTTTTTAAGTTGTGGATGAAATTAATAAATTCAGTATTCTTTTCCATGAGATGGTCACCAAGTGTCATTATTTTCTCGTCCTGTCCATCAAACAGGAAATTTTGTACATCATTCTAATTTCTACTTTTTTTGAATTCCTTCATCTTTTTACAGTATCTATCCTTTGGGAAATAAAAAATAATTCCCCTCCATAAGGGAGAAAAATTACAAACTCTATGAAATATCACCAATTTCAAAACCATTTATGCTTATCACCAGGTTCCTCCACTTTCTCGATGCAACGACCCTTGTTTCCCTGGATCCTGGAAGAAAGGGATTGAGGGAAATCAGTTCTGCTGCTACGACTGTGTTCCATGCCCAGAAGGGAAGATTTCAAATCTAAATGGTAGAGTAGGAATTTTACCATAATTCATTAGTTTTACGCAAACTTTAATAAACTACTTGGATGCATAAAATTAATAAGGTGACTGTCAATAATATGGAATACCAAGAAAGGAGAATATTTGTAGCTCAGGGTTAAAATGAGGGTTCCTTGGAGCTCGCTGAGCTTATTTGTTTTCTTGCAGATATTTCATTACCCTAACTAGGTAACATCATCAGTGTGAGTAAGGAGTGCTGTTTGCTGTCAGTTTTTTTATTTTGTCAAGTATGTATTGGTAATATACATAGATTTAACATTGTTTATATCCATAAGATGGGTACTGATAAGAGGGAACATTAGGACAGGGATGGTAGGCACGCTGGTGCACTTATGCACACCCCTTACTGACCTCATAGGAATTGGGTGAGGTCAACAGTGGACAGTCTAAGGGTAAAGTTTTGGGGGTTTGGTGACGAAACCACAGAGTCAGGTAGTGAGTTCCAGGCATTAACCACTCTGTTGCTAAAGTCGTATTTTCTACAGTCAAGTTTGGAGCAGTTCAAATGTGGGTATCCAGTGTAAGGACTTCATTTAATGAGCCCAAACACACTGCAGCAACCCAGAACAGCAGGAAAGGGAAAAGGAGCATCTATACAAAGCATTCCAACAAAATGGATACTCATGCAACTTTTTCAAAAAGTCCCTGAGCACTCAACCCAATGTAGCACATCCAACACAAACCCTAAAAAGAATTACACTGCCATGCATCAAGAATATCTCAAAAGCCACAAACAGACTATATAACCACATGGAATTAATGTAGCACACAAGCCAATTAAAGCCCTAAGCAAACCAAAAGCAATTCCAGAAGAAAAAAACAGGAGTTATCTAAACATACAATGTAAGAACTGCAACAACCGCTATGTAGGACAAACAGGCAGAAGACTGGCAGAAGGCATCCCATAAACACCAACTGACAATCAGAAGACATGAAGAAAATTCTGTAATTTCACAACATATAGACAGATTTAGCTATAGTTTTGATTGGGAAAATGTGACAATCCTAGACTGGGCCACGTCCAAAAATGCCAGGGAATTTCTAGAAGCCTGGCACTTTGACAAACCAGTCATTAATAGACACATAGACATTAACAACATCTAGAGACTATGCAAAAGAGACAATCATCCAGCCCAAAAGAGAATAAAAAGACTCCAGCAGCTCTCCACCAGTTATCAGCACCCAGATCAGCATAGATGAATGTCAAGGTTCACTTAGCAATAGCATTTAGACTTATATACCGCTTCATAGTGCTTTAGAGCCCTCTCTAAGTGGTTTACAGAGTTCAACATATTGCCCCCAACAATCTGGGTCCTCATTTTACCGACCTCAGAAGGATGGAAGGCTGAGTCAACCTTGAGCCGGTGAGATTTGAACAGCTGAACTGCTGAACTAGTAGGTTGCAGTGCTGCTTTTAACCACTGTGCCACCTCGGCTCCCTTCAGACCAACAATCAAGTAAACAATACCCCAGTCAAGAAACTGCCAAAGAGCCATCACTAAAGAGCCCAACTAAAGAATCTCAACCCACCCACACAGATAGGCAAGACACCAGAATATAAACTGATAGCAAACAGCACTCCTTACTAGCACTGATGATGTTACCTAGTTATTTGTTGGTTTGTTTGTTTATTGAATTTATATTCGTACATGGCGACTAAAGGCAGCTTACAGAATATAAAACCTCATTTAAAACAATAAAACTAATCAAAGAGAATCTAATAAATTAATATAATGTAATAAAATCACCTCCCCACTCCACCCCGTAATGGCGACAGCAGATCACATGAGCCATTTAATGGGCTCCATCAAACTGTGGGTTCCCCAGGCCTGCTGGCAGTACCAGGTCTTCAGCGCCTTCCGGAAGAGTGTCAGAGTGGGGGCCATTCTAATCTCTGGGGAATGATGTTCCAGAGAAGGAGAGCCACCACGGAGGAGGCCCTTCTTCTGAGTCCCACCAGGTGTATCTCCCTTGGGGATGGGACCCACAGCAAAGCCTAACTAGGGTAATGAAAGGTCTGCAAGGAAACAAGCAAGCTCAGAGAACACCAAGCACCTCTCAATAATATGGAATGCCCAGGTGAAAAAAATATCCTTGATTTTCTTTCCAGATGTGGAAGATTGTTTGGAATGTTCAGAAGATCATTATCCAAATAAAGAAAAGAAAGGATGTATACTGAAACTGCTGGTTTTTCTAACTTTTGAAGAAACTTTAGGAATTGGTTTAGCCTCAGCAGCTCTTGGTTTCTTCTTCTTGACATCGTGGGTACTTGGAACATTTATTAAGTACAGGAATACTCCCATTGTCAAAGCCAACAACCGGTCCATAACCTACACCCTCCTGGTCTCTCTTCTGCTCTGTTTTCTCTCCTCTTTGTTCTTCCTCAGCCAGCCTGGCAAAGTGACCTGCCTTCTCCGACAATCAATGTTTGGCATCACCTTCTCAGTAGCCATTTCTAGTGTACTGGCCAAAACCGTCACTGTGGTTGTTGCCTTCATGGCCACTAAACCAGGATCTCAAATGAGGAAATGGGTGGGGAATAGATTGGCTTTTTGTATTGTCCTTTCCTGCTCTCTCTTCCAAGTATCTCTTTGTATTCTTTGGTTGTCGACATCTCCCCCATTCCTTGAGTTGGACTTGAAATCGGAGCTCCAAGAAATTATTTTACAGTGCAACGAGGGGTCAGCTTTCTTCTTCTACTGTGTCTTGGGCTACATGGGTATCTTGGCCATCGCCAGCTTTATTGTGGCTTTCCTTGCCCGTAAATTACCTGATAGCTTTAATGAAGCCAAGTTCATCACCTTCAGCATGTTGGCCTTTTGCAGTGTTTGGATCTCCTTCTTTCCAGCCTATCTGAGCACAAAAGGCAAAGCCATGGTAGCCGTGGAGGTCTTCTCCATCTTGGCCTCCAGTGCTTCATTACTGGGATGCATATTCTTGCCAAAGTGCTACATCATTGTTTTCCGGCCTGACCTCAACCACAGGGAGCAACTCACAAAGAGAAATTAGTTCATCATGTGATTTACTGACTCAGAGAAATTGCCTAAAAAAAGCAATAGAAATAATGCTGTGTATAGGAAAAAATACTGTATATAAACTTATAGGAACAATTATTTTGTTATTTTTGTCAAATAAGAATTTATGTATGACATTTATGATTATTAAGGTTTATTATGATTGCCCATTCCAAAAGAAGTGCTCATGTTGCTGTGTTATCACAATTTTCCTAGATTCTTTAACCAAGTCATCTTATCAACACATGCATTGAATTTGATTTTGGTTATCTTGCTTTCTTGTTCCCTGTTAGGATCTTTCAGATTTTGGCTCAAACGTTGCCCAATGTTTGCAGAGACATGTTCATCATTTTTATACTATCCATTCCTAAAATGCTACATAAATACAGTAAAAAGCTGATTACCATTTTGTGAACATATAATTTAATTTAATTTAATTTAATTTAATGGATTTCTATGCCGCCCAACTCCCTGGGGACTCTGGGTGGCTCACAACATGTTAGATTCCATTACAAATATAAAATACAATAATTAAAATATATAACAAATATAAAATACAATAATTAAAAAAATACAAAAGTTAAAAAGAGTATCTCATATTACAATCATGGGGGGAGACACATATTTAATCTAGTTGGTCTCACTTTCACCCCGCCTGCCGGAAGAGCCAAGTTTTTATTGCTTTCCGGAAGGCCAGTAGGGTGGGGATGGTCCTGATCTCCAGGGGAAGCTGGTTCCACAGGGAGGGAGCTCCCACAGAGAAGGCCCTCCCCCTCGGCCCCGCCAGCCGACATTGTTTGGTCGACGGGACCTGGAGGAGGCCGACTCTGTGGGCCCTGACCGGTCGTAGGGAGGTATGCGACAGGATGCGGTCCTGAAGTAACCTGGCCCTGAGCCATGTAGGGCTTTAAAGGTAACGACCAACACCTTAAATTGGATCCGGAGACTAATGGGCAACCAATGCAGCTGGCGGAGGATTGGTGTTACGTGGGTGCATCTGGGTACACCCACCACAGCTTGCGCAGCTGCATTTTGCACCTATTGCAGTCGCCGGACACTCTTCAAGGGTAGCCCCATGTAGAGCGCATTGCAGTAATCCAGCCATGAGGTGATAAGGGCATGAGTGACTGTGAGAAGTGCCTCCTTCTCCAAGTAGGGTCGCAATTGGTGCACAAGACGTACTTGTGCAAAGGTCCCCCTAGCCACAGCTGAAAGATGTTGCTCCAATTTTAGCTGTGGGTCTAGGAGGACACCCAAATTGCAGACCCGTTCTGAGGGAGCTAATTTCTCCCCCCCCCAAGAACCAAGGAGGGACAATTGGTCGAGTCTTTAGGAGGCAATATCCACAGCCACTCAGTCTTGTCAGGGTTAAGTTTTAGCCGGTTCTTCCCCATCCAGACCATATAGCTAACACAGTATCATAGGATATCAGTTTTGGATTTGTTAGGGTTCTTTCAGATGTAAAATGTGTTGAGTTTGTGAATCTTGTACATTTATCTCCATTTTAAAAAAGGCTGACCATTATTTTAACAGATTCCTCTGCATAGACTTTAAGCAATACATCAGATTAGTTGAACTTGTTTATGTGTGGACCTGTTTTTTTCTGTCTGACATTAATTTCAACTCCCAGAAAAAATTTCTGGGGACTAATGGAAGCAACCAACATTGCATCTGACCTACAAACAGAAGCAGTGTCTGACTACAGAACAGTGGACACTCTCCTGCACTGTGGGTCAATTTGTGCAACTTTGCAGCACTCCAACTATACACCAAATGCAGAATTTGGTGCAACTTGCAACCTTTGCTCCTCTAACACCAGCAACAGTCTCAATACTACCAACCATGTTGCAAAGGTGCCACAGAAGCTTACCAGAAAGATTCAGAGGGTTATCAGAATGGACGAGTTGTTTGTGGGAACCTGAGCAGTGGAATTCCTGATCCACCAGTCATGAGTCTCTTTCATTTTGAGTCTATTGATGGCCTCAGCAGCTCATTCAGCACTTACATCACTTAGGTCCCTTCCAACTCTCTTATTCTGTAGAAATAATAAAGGTGGAACTTACTCTAAAAAATTAAATAAAAATAATAAAATAAAAAATCAAGTAAAATAAAAATCAAGTAAAATAAAATAAATCTGATATGGCAAGTGAGAAGGATTAGAAGATGAATCGTGTGTGATGGCATTGTGATATAAATTCCAATCCAATTTGTAACTGCATATTGACCTGCACTAAAGGATGTCATTTCCGAGTTAGCATAAAAGCACTTAAGGAAAGGCAAAGAAAGTGAAAGAGGAAGTAGAAGGGGAGGAAAAGAAGGTATAGAGAGGGTAGAGGAGGAGGCAAGGAGTTAGAAAGTAGGAGGAGAAGTTGGAGATAGAGAGAGGGGAGTGTAATGGAATAAAGTAGAACAGACTGATGACTGACGAGGCAAGTGTTGCATAAGATATTGACTTTTGAATGATTATTTTAAACAAATATGTAATTTTTATTGTAATATTTTAAGGTACATGTGTATTGAATTGTATATAAAGTGCAGAAAATAAAAAAAATTGTACAAAAAAAAGGATGTCATTTCCATGCCATAAATAATAGATTTACCGTTATGCTTTATTAAAATTCCCATGAATAATCAGTCTAAATTCTTTGGAGTGAACTCAGCCAGCTGGATCAATTTGGCAGAAGGTGGGTTTTTTTTCAACCTCTCCTTGACATGACTTGAATTTCTGGCTAGGTCCACTCTTTCAGATGTTTTTCTGGGAGATATATTCCTCTAGGACAGCGGTTCCCAACCTGGGGGTTGCGACCCCTTTGGGGGGTCGAATGACCATTTCCCAGGGGTCGCCCCGGCATCCTCAGCTCCCCCCCACTGCCACAAGCCTGGCCATATCATGCCCCACAACCCCGCCCCCATGCCCCCCCACCATTTGGGTTCTTTTACCCTCTGTGCATGCGCAAAGCATTCTGCGCATGCGCAGAGGGTAAAAGAACCCAAATGGCGGCATCCGGGCGAAGTCTCCAGATCCGGATGAGATCTCCGCTCACTTCGTGTGTTGCCTCTGAGAGTTTTTCGAGCCTCATCGCAAAAGACGTGCATGACTTCGGTGGGGCTGGGACAGGCGGCTGCCCGGAGAGAGCCATCCCCTTCCCCCTGAATGCTACAGGTAGACGGGAGAGACTCTGCCAAGGGGATGGCTCTCTCCGGGCAGAGCTGGCTCCTTGTCACCCATGCGTGGCTCGCCTTCCTTCATTGGCCGGCCGTGGGTGGGTGCCAAGGTGAGCGGTGGCGGCTGCGGTGGCTGCCAAGGAGTTGCCCTGTCCGGGCATAGCACCTGCAGCCCTGGGGCTCCTCTGTGGCGCATGCCAGAGCTGAGCATCCCCTGGCACATTCTCTCCGGGTGGTGGCGCCCCACTTGGCCGCTGCTGAGAGCGCAAAGCCGGTGGAGCAAAGTGAGGAACATGGCAACAGGCGGCAACTGGAAGCCCGGCTCTGCCCCGGTCACCCTTTGGACACTGCTGCCGCTGTTGCTGCTTCTACTCATTGGGTCCCACCAGCTGGCCACAGCCTCCGCTCCTCCTTGGAGTACCCTGCTGTTGCATCACGCTCTGACCTCATGGCCCCAGGATCAGGGCTTTGTGCGGCTGCAAGCTCAGGATCCCTCCTGCCCCGAGCAGTCCCCAAGGAGGAGAAGGAGTGTCCAGCCACTGCCGCCACCACAGGAGGAGCCGATGAAAGTGTACAGCCAGGTGAGAGGTCCCCGGATGGGCATCTCTGCCCCTGAGTTGCTCTTTAGCTGGCCTCCCCTCTCTCGTTCCTCCCCCAAGCTGGCTTCAATCCCGGCTTTTGCTCCCAGGGGCCGAGCGAAGAGGAGGGGGGACTCCCCCAGAACGGAAACGTCCTTGGAAGATCCCCTTTGCTGCCACTTGCAAACTCCCCCTCTGTACTGTTGCATTTGCACCCATGAGGGTTCCAAATAAAAAACAGCCGCCTGTCCTGGCCCCGCCGAAATCACGCACACCTTTCGCGACGGGGCTAATCCTATTATGTCATGGGGGTGAAGGTCGTTTGTCTTGTAGATTTTATTTTGTAGATAGGCTGGCACTGAAATATTTGCTGGGGGCCGGGCACTGAGGCTGAATTTCTGTTTCCTTTAAGATTTTTATTTCTCTTTTAGGGGAAATATTCTGCCTTTTTAATATTTCCTAAAATATTTCCTTCTTCAAGGAGAGGGGTGGGTACTACCTTTCTACAGTACATTTTGGAAACACCATCTAGGGGGATCTGGAAATAATGGAAAACTTCTTAAAATGAGGAAATGCCAAAACATCTATGCATGTTAATACTATACAAAGGGAGGTGGACTGCATTTATTATGGTGCCGCTGGTGTTTGTTATTCTTTTCGCTGCAGCTTGTTATTCTGCCCTTCTAGCCAAATCCCCTCTTAGACGAACGCCCAGCAATCCCCCGGGACTGCCAACACTGAACAGCTGTGGGCCAGCCCTTTTTTACGTCTTTGCCCGGAAACTTGAAGTGGGATGCGGGAAGGAAGGAGGTCGCCATTTTAGAGGCGACTGGAATGCCGTGGGAACATCGGCCGAGCACCGTGCTTTCTACAGCCTGGAAAAGGGATTTGAACAATACTGCTATGCAGGCCAGCACCACTGAATCACCTGTGTTTACTATTGGGGCCGCACTGACGACCGGGCCCCCCTTCTGGACTGCTACTGTGGCCAATTTCCCCTCCTCTGGCCCCCCTTATCTATGGGGGACCTCCCCCTATGACAGACTGACATCGGACTTTGGAGGGAGAGAGCTCATGATTTATAGATACCATCTGGATAGGGAGACACACCATCAGCCCCTGGACTATTGGCTTCCCATGACTGGACACTGGAACTCTTGGATTGACTTAATTTTTAATGAGATTATCTTTACATGCTCCTTATTAATTTTATTGATTTTAACATTTGTGATAATTAACCTTGCAATTTTTACCCCAGAAGCATTGTGACTGTGGTTAGGATGTGGGCTATGAATGGGTATGATTGTGTGATAGAGTTTTATGGATTATAGTAGAATGAGTAAGCCGGGGGTTTGGTCTTTGTCCCCCTCTGCTGAGTGTGGAAACAGAAGTGGAGGGGGACTTAGGTCCATTCCCAGGTGTAGTATGAATGGTATGCATGGTCTGTCGGGAGAGGGGGGGACCAGTAGGGGAGGGGAGTGGATCTCTGATGGGATGGGGGACGGGAAGATTACGGTCATAACAGGGAGAGGTAGGTATGGCGGGAGCAGAGGGGTAGGCCGCTCTCGGGGAACGAGAACTCGCTGTCTCCAAGCGATTTCTTGTTCTGGCCCCTCTGGTTTGGTTCCATCTTGCTCAACCCGAGGGCCTGGTAACCAGGGATGTCAGGGCCCTGGGCTCAAGCTGCTGCTGTTGAACGCCAGGTCAATTACCAACAAAGCCCCCCTTGTACGGGATTTAATCCTGGAAGAGGGGGCGGACCTGGCATGTATTACTGAGACCTGGCTAGGCCAGGAGGGAGGGGTTCCCCTCTCCGAGATGTGCCCGGACGGGTTCTCAGTTCAGCATCAGCCGCGACCCCAGGGAAGGGGTGGAGGAGTGGCGATTATAGCTCGCCAGAACCTTAATCCTCGAAGGAGCCCTGCCCCGGAGATTGTTGGGTGTGAGACGCTCCTTCTGAAGTTGGACTTAGGGGTCCAGGTGGGCCTTCTGCTAGCGTACCTGCCTCCTAGCTACGTTGCAAAGGCCCTGCCTGTTCTGCTCGAGGCGGTAGCAGGGCTGGCGATTGAGTTCCCCAGGTTGATGGTGCTGGGGGACTTTAATTTGCCATCGCCCGGTGAAACCTCGGAGGCAGTCCAGGAGTTCATGGCTTCCATGACAACCATGGACCTGACCCAAGTAGTTCAGGGTCCGACTCATGAGGGAGGTCACACACTTGACCTTGTGTTTCTTTCGGGGCAGTGGAGAGATGATCTGAGGCTGAGGGGTTTAGTCACAGTACCCTTGTCGTGGTCAGATCATTTCCTTCTGAGGTTGGATTTCATGGCACCACTCCTCCACCGCAAGGAGGCGGGGCCGACTAAGTGGTTCCGCCCCAGGCGCCTAATGGAATCTGAAGGATTTCAGAGGGAACTTGGGGAAATACCTGACTCCCTGGTACACGATTCATCTGAGGCTCTAGTGGCTGCCTGGAATCGGGCGGCAACGGGGGCTTTAGATCGGATTGCGCCTTTGCGGCCTCTCCGTGGCAGCAGATCCCGGAGGGCTCCTTGGTTTACTGAGGAGCTCCGGGAGATGAAGCGCCTTAAGAGATGCCTAGAGCGACGATGGAGAGCCAGTAAAGTTGAGTCTGACCGGACACTTTTAAGAACTTGCATTAAGTCTTACTTAGTGGCGATAAGGGCGGCAAAATGCTCGCATTTTTCCGCTCTTATTGCGTCCGCCGACTCCCGCCCAGCCGCCCTGTTTAGGGTGACTCGCTCCCTCCTAGCCAAGGGGGGAGTTGAAGATCCCTTGCAGGGCAGAGCTGAGGAATTTTCTCAGTTTCTGGCGGATAAAGTCGTTCAGATTCGGACAGACCTGGACTCCATTTGGACAGAGCAAGCCGAGATGACAGGGGCGAGTCTTAGTCCTGTTATATGGGACGAGTTTGAGCCTGTCACTCCTGAGGATGTGGACAAGGCCATAGGAGCGATGAGCGCCTCCACCTGTTTATTGGACCCGTGCCCCTCCTGGCTGGTCTCAGCCAGCAGGGAGGTGTCACGCGGCTGGCTCCAGGCGGTTGTGATCGCTTCTTTGAGAGAGGGATCCATCCCACAGCCTTTAAAAGCTGCGGTGGTGAGGCCCCTCCTCAAGAAGCCTTCCCTGGACCCAGCGGATTTAAAAAACTTCCGTCCAGTCTCCAACTTACCCTTTTTGGGTAAAGTTGTTGAGAAGGTGGTGTCACTCCAACTCCTGCGGCTTTTAGAGGATACTGATTATCTGGATCCCTTTCAATCGGGTTCAGGCGCGGCTACAGTACGGAGACTGCTTTGGTCGCGCTGATGGATGATCTCTGGCGAGCCCGGGATGGGGGTTATTCCTCCATCCTGGTGTTACTTGACCTCTCAGCGGCTTTCGATACCATTGACCATGGTATCCTTCTGCGTCGTCTTGGGGAGGTGGGAGTGGGAGGCACTGTTTTACGGTGGTTCTCCTCCTACCTCTCTGACAGGACGCAGTCGGTGTTGACAGGAGGACAGAGGTCGGCCCCTAGGCCCCTGGTTTGCGGGGTGCCACAGGGCTCGGTCCTCTCGCCCATCCTGTTTAACATTTACATGAAACCGCTGGGTGAGATCATCCGACGACATGGGGTGAGGTATCAGCAGTATGCTGATGATACCCAGTTGTACATCTCCACCCCGTGTCAATTCAGTGAAGCAGTTGATGTAATGTGCCGCTGCCTGGACAATGTGAGGATCTGGATGGGAGTGAACAGACTCAGGCTCAACCCAGACAAGACTGAGTGGCTCTGGATATTGCCTCCCAAGGACTATGTCGACTGTCCCTCCTTGGTTCTTGGGGGAGAAAAATTGGCTCCCTCAGAACAGGTTCGCAATTTGGGTGTCCTCCTAGACCCACAGCTAAAATTGGATCAACATCTTTCAGCTGTGGCTAGGGGGACCTTTGCACAGATCCGTCTTGTGCACCAATTGCGACCTTACTTGGAGAGGGAGGCCTTGCTCACAGTCACTCATGCCCTTGTCACCTCACGGCTAGACTACTGTAACGCGCTCTACATGGGGCTACCCTCGAAGAGCATCCGGAGACTCCAGTTGGTACAGAATGCAGCTGCGCGAGCTGTAGTGGGTGTACCAAGATACACCCACGTAACACCTCTCCTTCGCCAGCTGCATTGGCTACCAATTAGTCTCCGGTTGCAATTTAAGGTGTTGGTCGTTACCTTTAAAGCCCTACATGGCTCAGGGCCAGGTTACCTGCGGGACCGCATCCTACCACATACCTCCCTAAGACCGGTTAGGTCCCACAGAGAGGGCCTCCTCCGGGTCCCGTCGGCCAAACAATGCCGACTGGCGGGGCCACGGGGGAGGGCCTTCTCTGTGGGAGCCCCGTCCCTCTGGAACCAACTTCCACCAGAGATCCGGACTATCCCCACCCTTCTGGCCTTCCGTAAAGCCTTAAAAACATGGCTCTTCCGGCAGATGGGGTGAATAGGATAATCAGATTCCCCCTGAATGTTGTGTTTATAATGTTTTTCTTTTTAACTATATTTTAATTATGATTATTGTTTTTAAATGTACGCTTCTTACTCATGTTGTACGCCGCCCTGAGTCCCACGGGATTGGGCGGCCTATAAGAGCGTCTAAATAAAAAATAAATAAAATAAATTATTCATAGTCAAAACAACATACATTTCAAAAAAGGGGGTGTATTTTGTGCTGCTAATTCCCCCTTGTACATTTTTTTTAGCAATTGTGCATTTCAAAAATGTGCATTTCGACACCAGCCACTTAGGCTTTCATCAAAATCAAAGTAATTATCTCCTACAGGAATCACCTTATTTTCTTCACTAGGCAAAAACATCAATGACTGCACAGAAGGTTATTTCAATTCAACAACAATCAATGAAGGTTATTTCAATTCAACAACAATCAATGTATCTGGAACCCCAGGGAGGTTGGCACAACGATCATAATGGCTGTGGGTCAGAGTCATTGCAATGAGTTTCCTGCCTCTATTCTCCTCTGCCAGAATATCTGTTCAAACCCTGATGCTATTCAAGACACGAATTTGCACTCTCGGAGATTTCCAAATACCCAATGGTGGATTTTCTGATTAGGTGCACTCTCAGATATAAGCCTTGAATTAATCGCTGGATTAGCCATTGGAATAATACCATTTTTCCTGTAGGATAGGCTGAAAAAAAAACCAGAAACCTTTTCAAGAGTGAAGATGTTGCTCCTCCTTGTATTCCTGGTGAAGGAAATAGAGACTCTGAGATGTCCTGCAAGTGATGCATTCCCTGTTCCACATGAGTGGTACCAACCTGGGGACCTCATTATTGGTGGGATAGTGTCCCACACCTATTACAACCTTTATGAAATTAATTTTAAGGAACTTCCTTATATAACATCTCATGACCTGTCAAAGTAAGATTTTTTTTCTTTTTCTAATCTTCATCAGTTTCCCCAAAATTGCATGTGAGAGTAAAAGGTTCTCAATTAAATGTAGGCTTTGTATCTAATCTAAGACTATCTTTCACATGTTTTTAGTCACGAGAGATCAGACATTTTCTTCTTTACTTTATGGGTGAAGAGTTTGTCGTATAATGTATGAAAATTTGGTGGAAAACATCTTTCGAAAAACATTTAGTAAGCATAAGGTAATATATTTTTTAAAAAAATCTGTATTGTAACTCTGAACAATAGATACATTCAATAAATGACTGATACATGCTGGAGTTGTTCATATTCCATTTTGGGGGGAAAGTTAGGGTATGGGTTCCATGAATTGGTTTCCATGAAAAAAGCACTATTTTTATTTCTGGTAGCAGACATTCATTGCAAATCGTGCAAATAATGTAAAATATCGAATTTGAAATGTCTACAAATTATTCAGTATTTTAGAAAACCTATTACTTTCCTACCTTCATCAGCGAATGAAATATCCGTTATTTCATACAGAAATGATGCCACCTTATGAGAATTTGCCAATTTCCTTTTTCAACTGAGGTATTTAAATCATTTGCAGTGTAATAATCAAATTCTACCAGAACATCCTTGCCTTGGCTTTTGCTGTGAAGGAGATCAATGAGGACTCCCAGATCTTACCTAATATCACTCTTGGGTTCCACGTCTATGACAGTTACTACAATTCAAGGATGACCTATCGCACCACTCTGGACCTCCTTTTCAAATCCCAGGAATTTGTCCCTAACTACAAATGTGATAGCCAGAAGAATCTCATGGCTGTCATTGGGGGATTGGATTTTGTCACATCATCTTATATAGCTGAAATTACAGGATTCTTCAAGATTCCACAAGTAAGTTCTGAAGGGATTGAGCAGAAAATTCTTAATCTTATGGTTGTTAACAGAACAATTAATGGGCAACAAAGATTAGGCTTAGTTTTCTCTTCAGATGTTCTGCATGGCTTAAGGTCTACCACTTTGTATTCCTTTCTGAAGCTACAATGCCAGGTACAGGAAGTAAGTATCAAGGGTCAATGCTTGAGGAAAGATATGAATGGCTTATATTAAAACAATTGATTTAGCCCATGTGTTTGAAATATATTCAGGCAATGAGAACATCCTCAGAATAACAGAGTTGGAAATGACCTTGGAGGTCTTCTACTCCAATAAATTTGTTACTATATTCTGAAAAGAATACTAGGGGGAAAATGTTCCTTGGATATATTTTATATAAAAGGAAGATAGGAAAATTAAATTTAATCTAAAGACTCTAAAGAATACTACTGGGTTTTCCTTTAGCTGACATATGGCTCATTAGCCCAAGAGGAATTTCAGACCAGTAAGCTCTCTTCACTGTATTTCATGGTCCCAAAAGAGGACCATCAGTACATTGGGATTATCCAACTGCTTCATCATTTCAAGTGGACATGGATTGGGATATTTTCTGTTGATAACAACAATGGAGAAAATTTCTTACAGAAAATGCAGCCCTTACTTTCACAGAACGGAATCTGCTTAGCGTTTATAGAAAGGCTTCCTCAAGTAGTCCACTTGGAAAGATTCTCAGAACTTTCTCAAATGATCTCCATTATTTCCATTAATATGATGAACAGCAAAGCCAATGTGTTTCTTGTCTATGGAGAAGCATTGACAATTATATGGCTAAGATTAGTAACATTTCTGGTAGATCCTGAAAGCAAGAAAACTGCATTATTAAGAAAGGTGTGGATCATGACCGCACAGATTGATTTCATATTATCAGGCATTCAAATCACATGGGATCTGAAGATGTACAATGGGGCTATTTCCTTCACTGTTCACTCTACACCAGTTGTACGTTTCAAGGAATTTCTTCAGACCGTGAATCCTCTTTCAGACTACAGAGATGGGTTTCGGCAGAATGTTTGGGAACAATCATTTGATTGTTCATTTCCAAAACCAGAGTTACAAGATACACACAGTACACAGTGTACTGGTGAGATGAAGCTGGAAGATCTTCCTGCATCTATATTTGAAATGGAAATGACTGGCCAAAGCTACAGTGTCTACAATGCTGTTTATGCTGTGGCTCATGCTTTGCAGGTTCTACACATGTTGGGTTTCAATTGGAAGAAAACTATGATGGGTAAAAAAACTGATCTTCCAAATCTGCAGGCTTGGCATGTATTCTCTTTGACTTGGACTCTTCTTTCATTTCAATGAACAGTTTGATGTAGAATTATCTTTTGAACCATTGTGGAAAGTCTTAATATTTTCTGCATGTGGAATCAACTTAAGTATGAGAAAAATTTAGAAGTAAGGAAGAATATCCTGACAGAACAATGAATTAGTGTAAAAATGTGCCTTCAGAAATCCGGGATGCTACATTACTGGAAATGTTTATAAAGAGATTGGAGATTCATTTGTCTAAATTATTGTAAGATCTTCTCCTTGAGCAAGGTGGTGTACTAGAAGAACTCCAAGGTCCCTTCCAACGTTGTGTTGCATAAAACAGATACAGAAAAACTGGTTTGTGTTCTTATTTTGTCATTCAGATACTCTGCTATTCTGATCAGAAAGAAACTGCTATATTTGTATTTGTTTATTTGTCAAGCATATATGATTATAAACAAAGTATAAACAGTAAAACATGATTGAATATATATGTAATAGTACAAGCATGAATAAGAGTAAAAGAGGTAAGAATATATGTGAACATTAGGAGAGGAACGGTAGGCACGATTGTGCGCTTATGCACGCCCCTTACCGACCTCTTAGGAATGGGGTGAGGTCGATTGTAGATAATCCGAGGTTGAAGTTTTTGGGGTTTGGGGAAGAAACTACTGAGTCAGGTAAAGTGTTCCAGGCGTTGACAACTCTGTTGTTGAAGTCGAATTTTTTGCAATCAAGTTTGGAGCGGTTTACGTTAAGTTTTATTCTATTGTGAGCTCGTTTATTATTGCGGTTGAAGCTGAAGTAGTCGTTAACAGGTAGGACATTGTGGCGGATAATTTTGTGAGCTACACTTAGGTCAGATCGAAGGCGGCGGAGTTCTAAATTTTGAAGTCCCAAAATTTCAAGTCTGGTTTCATAAGGAATTCTGTTGTGAACAGAGCAATGTAATACTCTTCTTGTGAAGTATTGCTGGACATTCTCAATTGTGTTAATGTCTGATACGTAGTGTGGGTTCCAGACTGATGAGCTGTATTCAAGAACTGGTCTAGCAAATGTTTTGTATGCTCTGGTTAAGAGTACAATGTTACCAGAGAAGAAGCTGAGCAAGATTAGGTTAACCACTCTTAATGCCTTCTTTGCTATGTAGTTGCAGTGGGCTCGGAGTTATATAATAAATCACCATAGATTGCACAATAAGAGTTAGTTAAAATGACAATTTACATTATTTTTCATTGTCTCTTCCAAAAAAATAATCAATTCTCCAAGAACTGTTGTGTGACTCATGAGCTTTTCATGAGTGACAAGCTGAGCTTTCTGTCTCTATCAGAGATTTAGAGGAATGAAGTTGTGGTCCTTCTTACATGTGGCATGCATAGTTTGAAACAACCCTATGTTTGCATTAGTCTCTGCTTCTCATTGATCTATCAAAGAATGCTTAAGCCTCAGATTCTAAAATCTGGCTAAAAGAAATTAATCAGACTCTCAAATAGCTTTGTACCAGTGAGGAAAGATTAGATATGATCTACTGTATCTTGAATCAGTTGTTTAAGTAGTGGACATAAAACATAATTGAAGGATTTTACATTAATCCAAAGGCTTTTTCATTGTGCTTCATTTCATTCCAACCTTTCCTTAAATAATATCAAATAAATAATGGAGTGGACAGGTACATTTCCATGCAATATTGATTATCAAATTTCTAAGCATACATATATAATATTGTATATCTATTGGAATATGAAGAATGAGTGAACAAAACTTGAATATGTTGTTCTCTTCTCTGTTATATTGCTTTCAATTGTCTATCTCTTCTATTCCCTTTCAAGTAGCTCCATCCATTTCTTCAAGGCATTTCTTTCAACAATTCAGCTAGGGAGAGAGTGTTCCTGAATGAGAAAGGGGAAGCAACAGGTGGATTCGACATCACCAACTTGATCACTTTTCCAAACAGATCCTTTCAGAGAGTTAGAGTTGGAAAGCTGGATCTGGATGCTCCAAAAGGGAAAGAATTGTTCATTGATGAAGATGTGATTTTCTGGAACCCAACTTTTAACCAGGTTTTGAATCCCTGTTTCAAACATGCTTTAATCCATTATGTTCCCACATTGAACATAATCCAATTAGAAAGCTGATGTCTGTTTTTTAAAAATAAACAGCAGCACTTGCTTTTCAAATGCTGTTGATGATCAAGCACTCATATACTTTGACAAAATGATATCACAATACAAAAGCCACGTTTGCATATTTGGTTTGCATTTCCATTTGAAATCACAAGATTGGCGATGTTTCCATGAAATTGTCACCCTGTGTAATTATTTATTCTCCATGCCCTTCAAACAGGATCTTTTCGATATCAATTTATTTATTTATCAATTTATCAATTTATCAATTTATCAATTTATCAATTTATCAATTTATCAATTTATCAATCAATCAATCAATCAATCAATCAATCAATCAATCAATCAATCTATCTATCTATCTATCTATCTATCTATCTATCTATCTATCTATCTATCTTTTATTTATTTATTTATTTATTTATTTATTTATTTATTTATTTATTTATTTATTTATTTATTTATTTATAAAATTTTTATGCCGCCCAACTCCGGACTCAATGTAGTTTCTAAATCTTTTTAAGTTGTTAATGAAATTGATAAATTCAGAATTATTTTGGGAAGTCAAAAATAATTTCCCTATATAATGGATAAAAATTATGAAGTGTTTTAAGTATCACCATTTTCAAAACCTTTTATGATTATCACCAGGTTCTTCCACTTTCTAGATGTAATGAACCTTGTTTCCCTGGATCCTGGATGAAAGGGATTGAGGGGGATCAGTTCTGCTGCTATGACTGTTTTCCATGCCCAGAAGGGAAGATTTCAGATCAAAATGGTAGGGTAGGCATTCTACCATTTTTCCTTATAGTTAAGCCAAAATTAACAAACTACTTGATGCATAAAATTAATGGTTTTTTTCCAGTATTATAGAATGCAGATGATCAAATTCCTTTACTTTTCTTCCAGATATGAAAGATTGCTTTGAGTGTTCAGAAGATCAGTATCCGAATAAAGAAAAGAAAGGCTGTATCCTGAAACTGTTGGTCTTTCTAACTTTTGAAGAAACTTTAGGAATTGGTTTAGCCTCAGCAGCTCTTGGTTTCTTCTTCTTGACATCTTGGGTACTTGGAACATTTATTAAGTATAGGAATACCCCCATTGTCAAAGCCAACAACCGGTCCATAACCTACACCCTCCTGGTCTCTCTTCTGCTCTGTTTTCTCTCCTCTTTGTTCTTCCTCAGCCAACCTGGCAAAGTGACCTGCATTCTCCGACAATCAATGTTTGGCATCACTTTTTCTGTTGCCATTTCTAGTGTACTGGCCAAAACCATCACTGTGGTTGTGGCTTTCATGGCCACTAAACCAGGATCTCAAATGAGGAATTGGGTGGGGAAGAGATTGGCCTTTTCTATTGTCCTCTTATGCTCTCTCTTACAAGTATGCATTTGTATTCTTTGGTTGTCAACATCTTCCCCATTCCCTGAGTTGGACATGCACTCAGAGCTCCAAGAAATGATTTTACAGTGCAATGAGGGGTCAGCTTTCTTCTTCTACTGTGTCTTGGGCTACATGGGTATCTTGGCCATCGCCAGCTTTATTGTGGCTTTCCTTGCCCGTAAATTACCTGACAGCTTTAATGAAACCAAGTTCATCACCTTCAGCATGCTGGCCTTTTGCAGTGTGTGGATCTCCTTCTTTCCATCCTATCTGAGCACAAAAGGAAAAGCCATGGTAGCTGTGGAGGTCTTCTCCATCTTGTTCTCCAGTGCTTCATTACTGGGATGCATATTCCTGCCCAAATGCTACATCATTGTTTTACGGCCTGACCTCAACCACAGGGAGCAACTCACAAAGAGAAATTAGTACATAATGTGATATTTCTGGGTCAGAGAAATTGCATAAAAAATGACTAAAAAGACTATTATCTATAGGAAACGTATAAGTGATAGGAACATAGAAGTTTTTATTTCTGTCAAAGAAAGATTTGTATAGAATTGTTATGATAATTAAGATTTATTATGATTGCCCATTCCAAAATCTGTGCTCATGGTGCTTTATTTTCACCATTTTTCAAGATTCTTTAACCTAATGCTTTCTCCTTTCAACACATCCATTTTAACTTGATTTTGGTCATCTTGTTTTCTTATTCCCTGTTAGGGTATTTCAGATATTGGCTCAAATGAAGTCTAATGTTTGCGGAGACATTTTATGGTTTTTATGCTTTGAATTCCTAAAGCATTACATAAACACAGTAAAAAGCCGATTTCCATTTTAAAAACATATATTTAACACAATATCATAGTATATTGATTTTGGAGTTGTGTTCTTTAAAATGTAAAATGTATTGAGTTTGTGATTCTTGTAAGCTTAACTGCATTTTAGAAAAGGATGATCATTATTTGAGTATAGACTCTGTATGGACTTTAAGCCATAAATTAGATTATTTGAACCTTGATGTGTGGAGCTGTTTTTTTCTGTCTGATGTTAATCTCCACTCCTACAATTGTTTACTGGAGGAGCAACAGAAAACACAAGAATGCCATCTGATCTAGAAGCGGAAGCAGCAGCTGACCATGCCACAGTGGATGCTATACTGCACAATTTATGCAATCTGTTCCCTTTGACAATGCTCCAAATAATACAAAATATGCAGAATTTAGAGCATCCAATATCTGTCAACTTCAAACAAAACCTGGCAGGAGCCATTTTCTCATTTCTCAGTTGCCACACACTATGGAGGTGTGTCGGGGGGGAGAGAGGTTGGGATGCATTGCCAGACAAAGCACAGATCTTTCTCTTGGGAACCAAGGTCATCTCCACAGGTGTCAGATGAAGAAGGATGGGAGTGCCTAAGGAGCCCGCCAATTCATTTAATTGGACAATGTGACCAGTGACACTTGGGGAGGGAATCATTTGCTATTTTAATTATATTGTAACCCTGGGAAATGTTTAGAGTTGGTTTTCCATTTAAGTGTGCCAATATTTTTATTTATTTATTTATTTTGTCAAGCATATATAAGTTTACAGAAAAATTATAAACATGATTGTGAATTCATAAAATGTATAAACATGGTTATAAATACATGAGATGGTTACGAATATATGGGGACATTGGGACAGGGATGGTAGGCGCGTTGGTAGGCTTATGCATGCCCCTTACAGACTTCTTAGGAATGGGGTGAGGTCAATGGTAGACATTCCAAGGTTAAAGTTTTTTGGAAGAAACTACAGATTCGGGTAGCGTATTCCAGGCATTGATCACTCTGTTGCTGAAGTCGTATTTTCTGCAATCGAGTTTGGAGCGTTTTACCTTCAGTTTGTCTCTATTTTGTGCTCGTGTATTGTTGCAGTTGAAGCTGAAGTAGTCATTGTCAGGTAGGACATTGTAGCAGATAATTTTGTGCGCTACACTTAGGTCAGATCGAAGGCGATGTAGTTCTAAATTGTTTAAGCCCCAAATTTCTTTTTTTAAAAAAATAATTTTATTGAGTTATTTACATTTAAAAAACATACAAAAGAAAACATTTATGACAGTAACAAATACATTACAAACATATACGAAACATAAAAAGCGCATACAGCTATAAAACTGTCTATGATTTATCTTACGGCAATTATGTATTAGCAATCTATTTTTATATAGTTTTCAATTTTTGTCTTGTAATATGTTTTATAAATCAGTAGTAATAATAATAATGTTAACAGTAATATTGATAATAATACAATAGTAATAACATTAATAATAGTATTAATAATGATAATGATAATAGTACAGAAAAAATAAGATGTTTTTAGTTTTATAATATCATAATATACATATACCTTAGTATAATATAGCTAATTTTCTTATAAGTTCTTTAATCAGATTTCTATATATCTTATTTAGTTTGTATTTACATTTGTTATATTGGTGGTGTTTGTTTTCGTTTTTCATACCAATTATAGAATAAGTTCCAAATTTCGTAGAAGTCGGAGTCTTCCTTTCCTTTTAATTCCATAGTTAGTTTGTCTGCTTCGGCACAATCCAGAATTTTTCTAATTATACTGCTTTCATCAGGGGTGTCTTTTAGTTTCCAACTTTGTGCTATCATTATTCTTGCCGCTGTTAATATATGTAGTGTAATATAGTAGTGTTTTTTTTCCCATTTTTTGATTAATGATTCCCAGTAAGAAAGCTTCCGGTTTTATGTCTATATCCTGTTGTGTAATTTCTGCTAGCCAGTTTTTGATTGTATTCCAGAAGTTTTTTATTTTTGGACAGGTCCACCACATATGGTAATAAGATCCTGTTTTATGTTGGCATCTCCAACAATTAGGTGGTAGATTTTTATACATTTTTGCCAATCTCGCTGGGGGGAGGTGCCATCTATAAAATAGTTTATAATAATGTTCTTTATATGAGACAGATTTTGTCATTTTGTAGTTCTGATTCCAAATTTTTTCCCATTGATTTAATTGTATATCATATCCAAAATTTTTAGTCCAGCTTGTCATATTTCCCTTTATTATGTCTTTTTGCATTTTATATTTTAGAAGAAATTTGTATATTTTGGTTATTGCTTTTTGTTCTTGACCTAATAAGATTTTGTCTAATTCTGATCTTACTTTTTGTATTCCATATTTTCTTTTGTCATTTTCTAATCTGTTCTTAATTTGAAAATATGGCCACCAGTCGATTTTGATTCCTTCCTGTTCTAGTTTTGATATGGATTTTAAGGCTCCCCCTTCTTCTAGTATTTCTTCATATGTGACCATTTTATTCAGATTCGTTGTATTTGGGTGTGTAATGGCTTCCATACCAGAAAACCAAGGTGGTGTTTTTGTATAATATTGTTTTTTAATCTTAAGACAAATTCCAAGGAGAGAGTCTCTGATTTTGTGTCTTTTGAAATATGAATGTGTTTTATGTTTGTCATCCCAGAGGAATCCGTGCCACCCTAAATGTTAGTCATGGCCCTCTAATACCAGTAAGCGTCTATTTTTAATTTGTATCCAGTCCTTTATCCATGTTAGGGCAGATGCTTGGTAATATAATTCAAAATCTGGCAGTCCAAATCCTCCTTGGTTCCTATTTTGTTGTAAATATTTTAATTTAATTCTCGGTTTTTTTCCTGCCCATATAAATTTGGTTAGTATCTTATTTAATTGTTCGAAGTACTTTTTCTCTAGTTTGATTGGTATGGTTTGAAATAAGTATAGAATTTGGGGTAATATTGACATTTTAATTGCTGCAATTCTGCCAACAAGAGAAATTTGTAATTTGTTCCATTTGTCTAGTTTCTTTTCAATTTGTTTTAATATTTCCATATAGTTTCCTTCTTTTATTGTGATGCATTTCGCTGACAGATTAATTCCTAAGTATTTTATTTTCTTTACAATTTGTAGTTCTAATTTCTTTTCTAATTCATTATTTTGTGTATCTGTCAAGTTTTTGGATATTATTTTAGTTTTTTGTTTGTTAATTTTGAGACCAGCTACTTTTCCAAATTCGTTTATTTCTTTTAGTAAAATTGGTCCTACCTCTAATGGTTCTTCAATGTTAAAAACCAAGTCATCAGCGAATGCCTGAAGTTTGTATTCTTGTTCTTTTATCTTGAGTCCTTTTATTTCCTTGTTTTCCCTTACCTTCTGTAATAGTGATTCCAATGATAATATAAATAATAAGGGGGAGAGCGGACAGCCTTGTCTAACTCCTTTTTCTATATTAAAGTTTTTAGTAGTTTCTCCATTGATAAGAATTTTTGCAGTTTGTTTTGAGTATATTGATTTAATTGTCCTTATATACCTTTCTCCAAAGTTCATTTTATTTAATTGGTTTGTTATAAAGTCCCAATTTAAATTATCAAATGCCTTTTGGGCGTCTAAAAATATAAGTGCCACGGATTCCCCTGGGTGTGTGTCATAATAATCTAAAATATTTATAATTGTTCTTATATTGTTTTTGATGTGTCTGTTTGGTAGGAAGCCATTTTGGTCTGGATGAATGATTTCGGTGAGCGTTTTTTTCAGTCTTTCCGCCATTATTGAGGCAAAGATTTTATAGTCTGAGTTTAACAGAGAGATTGGCCTGTAGTTCTGGATCTTATGTTTCATAGTGGTGTCCTTTGGGATTATTGTTATCAATGCCTCTGTCCATGAGTCTGGGATTGCTCCTTTAGTTAACACTTCATTGTATGTAATTAATTGTATATTTTTCAAGATCTTTTGTAGTTCTTTATAATATTCTGCTGGAATACCATCGGGTCCTGGGTTTTGTTATTTTTTTGATTCTTGATTGCTTTTTCTAACTCAATCAGTGTTATTTCTTCATCCATCCTATCTTTAATGGCCTCTGGTAGTTGCACTATATTGGAGTTTTTTAGATAGTCCTGTATGTTTGGAGTTGTATGTTATCTTTGCTATATAGCTCACTATAGTATTCTCTTGCTATTTCTTTTTTTTCCTCTATTGCAAACTGCATTGTCCCTAGCGAATCCTCTAATTGTTGTATTGTTTTTTTTTCCTTTCCTTTTCTTAATTTATAAGCCAGCCATCTACCTGGTTTATTGGCATGTTCGAAGTAATTTTGTTTGGATGTCTTAATTTTTAATGCAATTTCTTCTTGAGATATCAAATTTATTTTGTGTTTAATTAATTCCATTTCTTCTTTTATTTCCTTACTTTGTGGTGTCTCTTGTAATTTACGTTCTAATTCCCCTATCTTGTTTTGTAAATCATAAATTTGCTTATTTTTATTTTTATTTTTTTTACTAGAATAGGCAATAGTTAGTCCTCCTGTATATGCTTTCATAGTGTCCCAGATATTCTGTATAGTTGTATCATTATTCCAATTCTCCTGTAGGAAGAAAGTTAATTCTTTCTCCATGTATTGTTTAAATTCTTTTTCTTTTATTATTTTCTGGCTCATCATCCATCTTCTTCTTACCTTACTTATTCCTCTTATTGTAATTACTATGGGATTATGGTCCGCCCATGTGTTTGGTTCTATCTCTACACTCTCTATTTTTATAATTGGTTCTATATTGGACCAGGCCATATCAAGTCTGGACCAGGATTGATGTGGGTTTGAAAAGTATGTGTATTGGTTCTGTTTCTGGTGTCTTTCTCTCCATATATCTTTTATTTTAAATTCATTCACCATTTCAAAGAAGTTTTTGGGTAAGATTTTCCTTTCCAGATTTTTTTTTATCCCGATTTATAATCCTTGGCATCTACTACTGCATTAAAATCTCCAATTATGCAAATATTTTCTCTCTCTAATTTAATAATTTGTTGATATAGAGTTGCATAAAATACTTTTTGTCCGTTGTTGGGGGCGTAGATGACTACTAACAATATTTTGGTTTTATCAATGATAATTTCTACTATGAGTATTATTCCTTCTGTATCCCTATATATTTACTTGGGGCTTAACCAACTTTTTATGTATAGTGCTATTCCTCTTTTTCTTGAGTCAGCTAAGGATGTAAAGAGATTACCTATCTTAGGCTGTTCTAATAGTTTATACTCTTCTTTTTTATGTGAACTTCCTGTAAACATGTGATATCTGATCCTTGTTTCTGTAGTCTATTGAGTATTTGCCTTCTTTTTATTGGTGAATTGATTCCATTTATGTTTACTGAAAATATTTTAATTTGATTTTGCATTTTATTTTTTACTCGTTGCTCTTGTTAGTCTCGCGGTCCTTACTTCTTTTGATTTCATCTTTCTATCTCCCTCTCTCTCTTGTCTTTTCATTCTCTCCATTTCTTCTACCATTTCTTTTTCTTCCTGACTTCGTTCCTCTCCCTCTGTACTGCTCTCTCCTTCTTTTTCTAGATGTGTTTCAATAAATTGATCTGCTTCCTCCATTGTTTCTATCTTTATTTTTTTCCCTTTCCATGTCACTAGGATTCCTTCTGGAATCAACCATCTAAAAGGAATTTTTTGTCTTATTAATTTTGCAGTGCAGTATTGTAAGTCCCTTCTCTTTTCTCTTATCCACTTAGGGATTTGTTTTAATACATTGATTTCTCTTTCCTTGTGTAATATTTGTTCCGTTCTTGTGGTTCTATAAATTTCGTCCCTTATTGCTTTTTTAGTAAATCGTACGTGTACCTCCCTGGGTAGCTTGTGTCTTTTTGCAAAGTTTGTTTGTACTCTGTAAATCTCATCTATATGTCTACTTATTTCTTCTTTGTCTACCTGTAGAGCTTCTGCCAATATCTCTACTACCTGTTCACGTAGCTCCTCCTCTTTCACTTCTGGTATGTTTTGGAACCTTAAGTAGAATGCTGATTTCTCCATCTCGAGGAGTGCAATAGCCCCCTCTAATTCCTTGTTTTTTGCTCTTAGTGATTCTTCTGTTTCCTCTATTTTTTATCGGTTAGATCAGTTTTTTCCTCTAGATTTTTAATTTGTTGTTCGTGTTTGGCAACCACTCCCTGGATTATCTCCATTCTATTATCTAATTTTTTTAATGGTTCCCTTAACTTCTTCAAAATTTTCATTTGTCTGTTCCTGATTGTTAAATATTGTTTGTTGCATTTTGACCATTGTTTCTTGTTGTGTCATCATAAATTCTTGTATTCTATCTAATGTGGCCTGCATAGTGTATAGTGAGGGTGCTTGTCCTTGCTTTTCTGTATTTGCCATTTCTGTAATCAGTTTTTGCCCTGTCGCTGAGGGTGTCGTCGGAGTTGGTTTCTTGATCGGTTTAGTCACACTCATTGTTGTTGACATTATCACTCTACTAAAAAAGTTATTCCACACTTTCATATATTTTTTCCTTATCCTTATTGTTATACTTTATACTTTCTAATTCCTATTATGTTATGTTTAGTATTCTTAAGGTAGAAAGTAGAAATTAATATTACTAGCTACAAAGGGGAAAGAGAAGGGTAGAATGAAATAGAGAGTCTAAAATAAAAGAAAAAAATCAACAAAAAATCAGAAAGTCATTAAAGTACAATAAAAGAGAGTAATGGAGAGTATTATTTGTATTTTGAGAGAAGGAGATAGGAAAGATGAATTAATTATTAAGCCCCAAATTTCAAGTCTGGTGGCATAAAGTATTCTGTTGCGAACAGAGGAGTGGAGGATTCTTCTCGTGAAATATCTCTGGACTTGCTCAATTTTATTAATCTCCAGTATGTAGTGCGGGTTCTAGACAGATAAGCTGTATTGAAGAATTGGTCTAGCAAATGTTTTATATGCTCTAGTTAAAAGTACAATATTACCAGAGAAGAAGCTATGCAAGATTAGGTTAACTTATGATGTGCCCAATAAAGAAGCTCTTTGAAGAAGATTCCAGCCTTGGCATTCTGAATTGCTTGGGCTCATGGGTCGGGACCCAGTATCCCTGGCACAGCTGGACACTCTGGTGCTACAGTTTCTGTGGCAGAGGAGTCACGGTAGCCTCAAAGATGCTTCTTTAAAAGTCAACTGGACTGTTTTTTTTCTTGAAGAAGAAGAAATTTCACTTCTCAGCCAAGAAGCTAAATTGGTTCTTGCAGGATGGCAGGGTCAAATTTTCTTTGCAGTCATCTGGTCTTAGCACTCTGCCTGAGAGCTCTTGAGGCCACCTGAATCAGAGTGCAAATGGGGGTTGGAATCTTCTTGGAACTGCTGAAGGGAAGTTCCTTTAACATTCCAGTTTTTCACCATTTGTTGCTGCTGAAAGAAGAGCCTCTAAGCACTATGTATTCTCACTACCTCCCACAATGATATTGCAGGTGGTGAAATTGTGTGAATTGAAAGAAATGTTGGATAATTGGTGAAGAGGTGAGGGTGTTCAGTATTTCATTAGAGCTGAAGTGGTGCAGTGGTTAAATGCAGCCATTGCAGGCTGACTGCTAGTTCAACAGGTCAGCTGTTCAAATCTCACTAGGCTCAAGGTTGACTCAGCCTTCCATCCTTCCGAGGTCGGTAAAATGAGGACCCAGATTGTTGGGGGCAATATGCTGAACTCTGTAAACCGCTTAGAGAGTGCTGTAAAGCACTATGAAGCGGTATATAAGAAAAGTGCTATTATTCATCAATTAGGAAGGCTATGGGAGAATGCTAGGAATGTTCATGCCACCAACTGTTTGCAGCAACTCCACCAATATGTGGATGCCTGTTCAAGCAGTGTTCTAGGACCAACACTCTTCATACTCTACATAAATGATCTTTGTGTTCATATTATAAGCAACTGCATTCTCTTTGCCGACGATGGTAAACTATTTAACACCACCGACAATGCTGCTACCCTTCAAAAAGACCTTGACCATGTAGCAGAATGGTCAAACAACTGGCAACTTCAAATCTCAACCAACAAATGCTCTGTCCTACACATTGGCAAAAAGAATCAGAATAAAAAAATACAAACTTGGAGGAAACGAACTTGTAGATGACCCTCACTCTGTCAAAGACCTTGGAGTACTCATATCCAATGACCTAAGTGCTAGAGCCCACTGCAACAAGATTGCCAAAAAGGCTCTGAAAGTTGTTAATCTAATCTTGCGTAGCTTCTTCTCTGGCAATATTACACTGCTAACCAGCACACAAAACATTTGTTAGACCAATTCTGGAATACGGTTCACCTGTCTGGAACCCGCACTTCATATCAGACATTAATACAATCGAGAGAGTCCAGAAATATTTCACTAGAAGAGTCCTCCACTCCACTGCTCCAAATAAAATACCTTATTCCAGCAGACTTGAAATATTGGGATTAGACAATTTACAACTATGCCGCCTCTGATCTGATCTAAATGTAGTTCATAAAATCATATATCAAAAAGTCCTTCCTGTCAAAAATTACTTCAGCTTCAACCGCAACAATTTATGAGCACATAATAGATTCAAACTTAATGTAAACCGCTCCACACTCAACTGCAGAAAATACAACTTCATTATCTCTAGAAATAAAGAAGTGAAGATGGATACAATACCTAATTAGAGGATCAAATGTGGCTTGTCATGCAATTTCAGGGAAAGAATCTGGTATTTGGTGCCTTTGCAATCCAGATTGTTGCTTTCATTGGGGTTTCTCTATAATTATAATTTCTATCTTTCATTGAACTTTAATTTGGTCTAGTGGTTAAGGCACTTGCTATTCAACTGCTTATATTTACTAATATCATTTTTTCTTGTTCTATACTTGTTTTCCTAGGGTGCAACTCTTTGGTGCCCCCCCACCAGAGGAAACCTCTTCCAAATTAAACAGAGAGAGTTCTCTTGCTCTACATTTCTCACACAGTAAATCAGAGCTCTGTTTTCTGCCATTAAGTGATGATCCGTTGCCTCTTTTCTCATTTACCCACTCCATCAAATAGATCTCTACAGTGAATTCATAGTTGGCGCATTTTAGTTTGTGGAATTTTTAATTCTGATGTGTCCAACAATGATAATTCAATGAAATCTGATAATTTGAGTCAGGAACAGATGAGAGAGAGAGAGAGAGAGAGAGAGAGAGAGAGAGAGAGAGAGAGAGAGAGAGAGAGAGAGAGAGGAGAGGGAGGGAGGGAGGGAGGGAGGGAGGGAGGGAGGGAGGGAGGGAGAGAGAGAGAGAGAGAGAGAGAGAGAGAGAAAGGAAAGAAGGCAGGAAGGCAGGAAGGCAGGCAGGCAGGAACGCAGGAAGGAAGGAAGAAAGGAAGGAAGGAAGGAAGGAAGGAAGAAAGAGAGAGAGAAAGAAAGGAAAGAAGGAAGGAAGGCAGAAAGAAAGAAAGAAAGAAAGAGAGAGAGAAAGGAAAGAAGGAAGGCAGAAAGAAAGAAAGAAAGAAAGAAAGAAAGAAAGAAAGAAAGAAAGAAAGAAAGAAAGAAAGAAAGAAAGAAAGAAAGAAAGAAAGAAAGAAAACATGAGAACAACCTTCTTCTCCTTAGAAATCGTGAGGTATGTATGACCACAGATTTTACTATGGAGTTAAACCCTGTGCTGGAATTGATCCACCAAGAGGTTTGAAACCCACAGCAAAATCTAAGGATGGAGACACCTGTTTATTTCCAAAAAGAATAAAGAGTAGAATGCCTTGTCATGGCTAGCTTAAGAAAAAATGTCACCCAAACTAACATTGGGGAAATAGTAGAAGCATCCCTTCTCTTCTAGGAGGATCTGGAAGGAAACCATGGAAAACTTCTTAACATGAGGGAAATATCTATGCATCTTAATGCTATTCAAAGAAAGGTGAACTGTACTTATTATTCATTGTGGGGGGGAAAATTCGAAAAAGCAAGTGTATTCGGTATTGCAAATTCCCCTCTGTACATTATATTAGCAATTGTGCATTTAAAAAAGCATTTAAACTTTGGCCACTTACTCTCTCATCAAAAACAAATTAATCATCTCCTACGGGAATCCCCACATTTTCTTCACTAGGCCAAAACATCAAAGACTGCACAGAAGGCTATTTCAATTCAACAACAATCAAGGTACCTTGACCCCCCCTTTGTGCCAGGGGATTGGCACAAAGATAACAATGGCTGTGTGTCAGAGTCATTGCTGCAGGTTTCCTCCCTCTATTCTCCTCTGCAAGAATATCTCTTCAGTCCCTGATGCTATCAAGAAATGAATTTGCAATCTCCTGGATCTCCACATAGACAATGCTGAATTTTCTCATTAGGTGCACTCTCAGATATAAACCTTGAATTAATTACTGCATTAGCTATTGGAATAACACAACCTTTATTGTAGGATAGGATGCAAGAGAGACCTTTTCAAGGATGTTGCTCCTCCTGGTATTCCTGGTGAAGGAAATAGTGACTCTGAGCTGTCCTGCGAGTGATGCTTTCCCTGTTCCACATGAGTGGTACCAACCTGGTGACCTCGTCATTGGTGGGATGGCATCCCACATCATTTACAACTGCTTGGAACTTAATTTTAAGGAACATCCTTGTTTAACAACTTATGACATAACAAAGTAAGAATTTTTTTTCTTTTTGTAATCTTAATTTCCACAAAATTCCATATGAGAGATTTTTTTATAGCATAAATGGAGGCTTTATATCTAATCTAAGTCTCTCTGTCCTTTAAATGTTTCTTGATAAGGTCAATTTTCTTGATGTTATGGTAAAGTATTTTTCATATAATGTATGGAACTTTGGTGCATAACATCTTTTGAAGAACATTTAGTAGCACTTAGACTTATATACCGCTTCATAGTGCTTTACAGCCCTCTCTAAGCAGTTTACAGAGTCAGCATATTGCCCCCAACAATCTGGGTCCTCATTTTACCGACCTCAGAAGGATGGAAGGCTGAGTCAACCTTGAGCCGGTGAGATTTGAAAAGCTGAACTGCAGCTAGCAGTCAGCTGAAGTAGCCTGCAGTGCTGCACTCTAACCATGGCGCCACCTCGGCTTAGTAAGCTTAAGGTAATATTTTTTAAAAAAAAAAATCTGCCTTGTCGCACTTAACAAAACATACACGCAATAAATGGTTGATACAAATTGCAATTCTTCGTATTTTGCTTTGTGAAAAATGTATTAGAAAATAAATGTGATACTGTGACAAAAGCACTATTTGTCTTTCTTGTAGCAGATATTTGTTGCAAATCATGCGACTACTCTATAAAAAGCAAATTTGAACTTTGTACAAATTATTCAGTATTTTAGAAAACATATTTCGTACTTTCATCAGAGAAAGAAATATTTGTTATTCACATAGAAAAGATGCCACCTTATGAGAATGGTCAACTTCCTTTTTCAACTGGGGTATTTAAATCATTTGCAGTGTAATAATGAAGTTGTATCAGCACATCCTAGCCTTGGCATTTGCTGTGAAGGAGGTCAATGAGGACTCCCAGATCTTACCTAACATCACTCTTGGGTTCCACATCTATGACAGTTACCTGGATGCAAGGATGACCTATCGCACCACTCTGGACCTGCTTTTCAAATCTCAGAAATTTGTCCCTAACTACAAATGTGATAGCCAGAAGAATCTCATGGCTATTATTGGGGGATTGGATTTTGTCACATCATTTTATATAGCTGAAATTATAGGATTCTTCAAGATTCCACAAGTAAGTTCTGAAGAGGTTGAGCAGAAAATTCTTAATCTTATGGTTGTTATGGAATAGTTAATGGGCATCAAAGATTAAGCTTAATTTTCTGCAGAGATGTTCTGCATTGCTTATAGTCTACTTCGCATTATTTTCTTAAACTACAATGCCAGTTACAGAAACTGAATATCAGACATCATGCCATAGCTGAGAGATGATTTGAACTGGTTCTATTAAAACAATTGATCTAGTTCATAAATTTGAAATATTTCCAATAAATTTATTTCTATATTCTTTAAAGGTTGCTAGGGGAAAATATTACTTGGATATATTTTATATGAAAACAAGATAGGAAAATTAAATTTGATCAAAAGATTCAACATAAATTTACTGAACTTTCTTTTAGCTGACATACGGCTCATTACCCCAAGAGGCATTTCAGACCAGTAAGATCTCTTCACCTTATTTCATGGTCCCCAAAGAGGACCATCAGTACACTGGGATTATACAACTGCTTCGTCATTTCAGGTGGACATAGATTGGGATATTTTCTGTAGATAACAATGATGGAGAAAATTTCTTACAGAAAATGCAGCCCTTACTTTCACAGAACAGAATCTGCTCATCGTTTATAGAAAGGCTTGATCGACAAATCCACTTGGAAGCCTTGGATGAATTTTATCAAACAATCTCAATGACTTCCATTAATATGATGGATAGCAAAACCAATGCATTTCTTGTCTATGGAGAATCCTGGACAATTATGTGGCTAAGATTATTGGCATTTCTGGTGGATCCTGAAAGCAAAGTAACTGCATTATTTAGAAAGGTGTGGATCATGACTGCAAAGACTGATTTTGTACTTTCAGGCTTTCAAATCACATCGGATCTCAACATGTATCATGGGGCTATTTCCTTCACTGTTCACTCAAAAGCAGTTGTAGGTTTCAGAGAATTTCTCCAGACCATAAATCCTCGTTCAGACTCGAGAGATGGGTTTCGACAGGATGTTTGGGAACAGTCATTTAATTGTGCATTTCCAAAATCAGAGTTACATGGAGTGCAAAGTAGGACATGCACTGAGGAGATGAAGCTAGAAAAACTTCCTGCGCCTGTGTTTGAAATGGAAATGACTGGCCAAAGCTACAGCATCTACAATGCTGTTTATGCTGTGGCTCATGCTTCGCAGGCTCTATACACATTACGGTACAAAAGAAAAAAATCTGAGCTTCAACAGCTGCAGCCTTGGCAGGTATTCTCTCTGCATTAGACATTTTTTTTAAAAAATGTGCAGTTTGATGTACAATTATCTTTGAACCCAATTTGGAAAGTCTTAATGTTTTCTGCATGTGGAAACAAGTATGAGTAACAAAGTAGAAATAAGGAAGAATTTAAGACACTGGAGATTTTTATGAAGAGAAGGGTAGCTATTTGTCTGAAATGGCATAGGATGTTCTTCTTGAGCAAGGTGTTAGACTAGACTTCCAAAGTCCCTTCCAACCCTGTTATACGTGTCTGTCTAAAGTAGATACAGAAAAAATGGTATGATTTGGATGATATTAGGCGTTATTTAGTAAATCACCCTATCTTGCACAATAAGAGATAGTTAAAATGATAATTGAGATTCTTTTTCATTGCTTCCTCCAAAATAATCCATTCTTCAAGAACTTTCTGTGTGGCTCATGAAATTTTCCTGTCTGACAAACTGAACTTTCTGTCTCTATCAGAGTTTTGGAGGAATGAAATAAAAGTGGTCCTTTTTACATGTGGCATCCATAACATGAAACAAACATATGTTTGCCACAATCTCCACCTCTCATCTATCCATCAAAGAATGCTAGAGAAACAGATTCAAAAATGTTGCTAAAGGAAGTTAGTCGGATCTCAAACTCTCAAACAGCTTTTTACCAATGAGGACAGATTAGATTTGATCTATCTTGAATTAGTCATAATTGAAGTCACATAACGCCAAAAGCCTATTTTCATTCTGTTTCAATTCATTCTTACCTTTCCTTAAAATAATATCAAATCAGTAATAGAGTGGACATGTATATTTCTATGCAATATCAATTATCACATTTCTAAGCATACATGTTTAAGAACAGTTATAGGAATGGTAAGAATGACACTTAAATATGATGTTCTCTTCTCTATTATATTGCTTTCAATTGCCTCTCTCTTCTATTCCCTTTCAAGTAGCTTCATTCCTTTCTTCAAGGAATTTCTTTTAACAATTCAGCTGGTAAGAGAGTGCTCCTGAATGAGAAAGGGGAAGCAACAGGTGGATTCGACATCACCAACTTGATCACTTTTCCAAATAGATCCTTTCAGAGAGTTAGAGTTGGAAAGCTGGATCTACAGGCTCCAAACGGGAAGGAATTATACATTGATGAAGATATGATTGTATGGAATACAGCTTTTAACCAGGTATCAAATTAGAAAATTGACCATGCCTTAATCCATTATGATCCCATATTGAACCTAGTCTCTTTCAAAATCTGATTTCTGTATTTTAAAGAATCAATGGAATATTCTTTTTAAAAGTAGTTGATGCTCAAGCACTCATTAAACTGACCTTGCAATGTAATGTAAAAATTACATTACAATACCATGTTTACCTATTTGGTATGCAGTTCCATTTGAAATCACAAGACTGGCCATGTTTTCATGAGATTATCACCATTTGCAATTATTTGCTCCCCCTGCCCTTCAAATAGGAACTTTTGTACATCATTTTAATTTCTACTTTTTAAATTTCTACATCTTTTTAAGTTGTGGATAGAGTTGTTAAATTCAGTGTCCTCTGGGAAGTCCAAAATAATTCCGCTACATGCAGGAGAAAAAATTCAAACTTTTTTAAGTATCTCCCTTTTCAAAACATTTTCATGTTTATCACCAGGTCCTTCCGCTTTCTCGATGCAATGACCCTTGTTTCCCTGGATCCAGGAAGAAAGGGATTGAGGGGGATCCGTTCTGCTGCTATGACTGTGTTCCTTGCCCAGAAAGGAAGATTTCAAATCAAAATGGTAGGGTAGGAATTCTACCATTTTTCAACAGACTTAGGCAAACATTAATAACCTACTTGGATGCATAAATTTCATAAGATGATTTTTCAATAATATGGAATACCAAGAAAGGAGAATATTTGTAGCTTGGGGTTGAAATGAGGGGTCCTTGGTGCTCTCTGAGCTTGCTTGTTTTCTTGCAGATGTTTCATTACCCATACCAAGTAACATTATCTGTGCTAGTAAGGTGTGCTGCCAGTTGTCTGGGTATCCAGTGTAAGGACTTTATTTAAACTAGACCAAACCCACCTCAGCAAGCAAACAGCACTCCTTACTAGCACTGATGATGGTACATTTTTAAGGTAATGAAATGTCCGCAAGAAAACAAGCAAGCTCAGAGAGCACCAAGCACCCCTCAAAAATTTATTATTATTTCAATATAGAAGTATGGAGTTTGCTTTAAGAATAAGAGGTGTAAAAGAGAAAAAACCAGAAGATCTAAAACAAAGGATGGGGGAGGCATTTGAACATACGCTGAAAATAACAAAAGAGGAACTGGTTATGCAAATTGATAAAATATATCGTGTCAACTCTGGGATTGCCAAACAAAAACATCTGCCAAGAGATATCTTTATATATTTTACTACAAGGGCATTACGTAATGAAATTCTACATGTCACTTTCAAGAATAAGCTTTAGGTAGATGGACAGGAAGTAATGACATTGAAAGAAATTCCTCCTAAAATGTTGAGAGCCAGAAAGGATTATGCCTTTCTGGTTGAAGAACTGAAAAAACAGCAAGTACAGTATAGATGGGAGGCTCCAATTGGGATAGCGGTGAGACACCTGGAAAAGAGATATCGGCTCACTACGATATTGAAAGCTACTGATTTTTAAGTAAAAGTGTTAAAGGCCGACATATTCAAAATTCCAGTAGGAAGAAGAATGAAGGAAGCAATAGAAGATGAGGGAGGAGAGTCATCGATAATTGTTCAAATGGAAGAAGCTTTGATGAGTCAAGGTGATTTACAGAACCAAAGAGATGTTCATAATGTGGAAGAAGAGACAGAAGATCTGAGTCAGACTAGAGCAGAGCTGATAACTCAAAAAATTACTAAGCTACAAATGGCTGCAAGAGTTAGATCTAAAGTTCGACCAAGAAGAAGGAATGATTAGAATTTGGTCTTAGCATGCGAAGTTTTAGGCCAGAAGGAGAGACAAATGAAAATTGATACTTCGCAGTAAGAAAGTCTATTTACTATTGAGGAAATGATGTTGATGGTTGTGTCTTCTCTTTGTTTTCCTTTTTTCCTTTTTTTACTATTATATTTTAAAGATTATGAAATTACTAATTTGAGATATTGGAATGTTAGGTTATCAATAATGTGTTTGATTTTTAGATTATGCTTAAAAGGTTTTGAGTTATAAGGGGTTAAAGAATTAGAGAAATATTGGAATTAACAATTTGTTAGTATGTTTTGAATTTTTATGTTTATCAAAGAGGTATAGTGTCGGAAGAAGGAAGATCTATTTAGTATTGAGGAAATGATGTTGATGGTTCTGTAACTGAATGAAATGGTTAAAGAAAGATTTCTCCTTTCTTTTCTTTTTATTATAATATTTTAAAGATTATATAAATGAAAGATACATAGTGGAGTAAATCAACAGTCTGATATATTGAGATGTGAATTGATTAATAATATGCCTGATTTTTAGATTATGTTTAAAAGATTTTGAGCAACAAGGAGTTAAAGATTTAGAGACTTTGAAATTAAGAATCTGTTAGTATAATTTAATCTTATTTTTACTGAATATTACACCCTGTGCTTTTTCTGGGAAGTCGGGGGTGGGTGGGTGAGAGGGGGAGGGAGAGGGGGGGAAGGGGAGGGGGTTGGGGGGAAGGGGGGGAAAAAGAGAAAAATGTTTGTACTTTGTACTAATAAAACTTTTTGAAATTAAAAAAAGAAATGCCCGCAAGAAAACAAGCAAGCTCAGAGAGCACCAAGCACCCCTCAATAACTTATTATTTATTTTATTTATTACTTATATTTGTATGCCACTCAACTCAGCAGGGACTCTGAGCGGCTAACAACAATATAAAAAATATCAATATAAAACAATTAAAAACAATTAAAAATAATATGGAATGTGTAGATTAGTGGTGTCAAACTCACATCATCACGGGGGCATCATGATGTATCATGACTTTTTCCTCTTCGATAAACTGGGCATGGGCGTGGCCAGCACGTGACACATCCAGCCCGTGGGCAATGGATTTTACAGGTCTCTCCTAGATGAAAAAATATTTTTGATTTTCCTTCCAGATATGGACAACTGTATTGAATGTTCTGAAGATCATTACCCAAATACAGGAAAGAAAGGATGTATCCTTAAACCGGTGGTGTCTCTAACCTTTGAAGAAACCTTAGGAATCAGTTTAGTCTCAGCAGCTATTTGTTTCTTCTTCTTGATATCTTGGGTACTTGGAACTTTTATTAAGCACAGGGATACTCCCATTGTCAAAGCCAACAATCGGTCCTTAACCTACACCCTCCTTGTCTCTCTTCTGCTCTGTTTTCTCTCCTCTTTCTTTTTCCTCAGCCAACCTGGCAAAGTGACCTGTCTTCTCCGACAATCAATGTTTGGCGTCACTTTTTCTGTTGCCATTTCTAGTGTACTGGCCAAAACAATCACTGTGATTGTGGCTTTCATGGCCACTAAACCAGGATCTCCAATGAGTAAATGGGTGGGGAAAAGATTGGCCTTTTCTATGGTCCTCTTTTGCTCTCTATTCCAAGTATGTATTTGTATTCTTTGGTTGTCAACATCTCCCCCATTCCCTGAGTTAGACATGAAATCAGAGCTCCAAGAAATGATTTTACAATGCAATGAGGGGTCAGCTTTCTTCTTCTACTGTCTCTTGGGCTACATGGGTATCTTGGCCATTGCCAGCTTTATTGTGGCTTTTCTTGCTCGTAAATTACCTGACAGCTTTAACGAAGCCAAGTTCATCACCTTCAGCATGTTGGCCTTTTGCAGTGTGTGGATCTCCTTCTTTCCAGCCTATCTGAGCACAAAAGGAAAAGCCATGGTAGCTGTGGAGGTCTTCTCCATCTTGTCCTCCAGCGCTGCATTACTGGGATGCATATTCCTTCCAAAATGCTACATCATTGTTTTCCGGCCTGACCTCAACCACAGGGAACAACTCACAAAGAGAAATTAATTCTTTATGTGATATTTCTGGGTCAGAGAAATTGTTTAAAAAGAAATAAAAAGATTGCAGGCTGTAAGAAACATATACAAAGTTATAGGAACAGTTATTGTTATTATTTTTCTCAAAGAAGGATTTATGTGTCGTATTTATGATTATTAAGATTTATTATGATTGCCAATATCAAAAGAAGTGCTCATGTTGCTTTGTGATCACCATTTTCCAATATTTTTTTAACCTAGTCTTTTCTCCTTTTTTATATGTTCAACTTGATTTTGGTCATCATGCTTTCTTGCTTCCTGTTAGGATATTTCAGCTATTGGCTCAAATGATGTCCAATGGTTGTTGAGAAATGTTCATCATTTTTATACTATCCATTCCTAAAATGTTGCATCAATACAGTAAAAAGCTGATTATCATTTTGTATTTGTATTTGTTTATTTGTCAAGCCTATATGATTATAAGCAAAGTTTAAACAGTAAAACATGATTGAATATATGTAATATTACAAGCATGAATAAGAGTAAAAGAGGTATGAATATATGGGTACATTAGGACAGGAACGGTGGGCACGATTGTGCGCTTATGCACGGCCCTTACCGACCTCTTAGGAATGGGGTGAGGTTGATGGTAGATAATCTGAGGTTGAAGTTTTTGGGGTTTGGGGAGGAAACTACTGAGTCAGGTAAAGTGTTCCAGGCATTGACCACTCTGTTGTTGAAGTCAAATTTTTTGCAATAAAGTTTGGAGTGGTTTACATTAAGTTTGTATCTATTGTGAGTTCGTGCATTATTGCGGTTGAAGCTGAAGTAGTCGTTAACAGGTAACTTTGTGAGCTACACTTAGGTCAGAACGAAGGCGGCGTAGTTCTAAATTTTCAAGTCCCAAAATTTCAAGTCTGGTTTCATAAGGTATTCTGTTGTGAACAGAGGAATATAATGCTCTTCTTGTGAAGTATCTCTGGACATTCTCAATTGTGTTAATGTCTAATATGTAGTGTGGGTTCCAGACAGATGAGCTGTATTCAAGAATCGGTCTAGCAAATGTTTTGTATGCTCTGGTTAAGAGTACAATGTTACCTGAGAAGAAAATGAGCAAGATTAGGTTAACCACTCTTAATTTTATGAACATATAGTTAATACAGTATCGTAGGATAGCAGTTTTGGATTTGTTAGGGTTCTTTCAAAGGTAAAATTTGTTGAATTTGTGAATCTTGTACTTTTAACTCCATTTTAAAAAAGGTTGACATTATTTGTTTAGATTCCTGTGCATAGACTTTAAGCAATAAATCACATTACTTAAACCTTCATGTGTGCATCTGTATTTTTTCTGCCTGATTAATTTCTACTCGAAAATTTTTTCACTGGGGACCAACAGAAAGCACCAGTATAGCATCTGACCAACAAGCAGAAGCAGTGGCTGACCGCACAACAGTGGACACTGTCCTGCAATGTGTGAGCAATTTGTGCAATTTGACAGTGTCACGATGTGAATTTTGATTGTCAGCTGTGCTCATACACTAAGCTATATGGTACCCAGACTTCCTAGCAAAGCAGTCATGTGATGATTGATCTGCGCATGTGTGACATTTCATTCATTCATTCTTTCTCTTCTGCTGCTGTCCTTCGTTGAAGAAGGACGTGTATCTTAGATTGCAGAGATGTAGCTTTTAGGTTTTATATTCTTTTATACTGAAATAAATATTTTCTTATTTAGATTTTATTCTTGGGCTTTATTTTCTGACAAAGGATTAGATTCAAGGGAAAAAGATCCTATCACCTCTAGCCGTAAGTTCTTATTCCATCAGACAGCACTTTAAGAACATAACAAATGCAGATTTGGTGTAACTGGTACTCCTTGCTCCTCTGACACCAGCAGCAGCCTTGATACTACAATTCATGTTGCAAAGGAGTCACGGAAGCTTACCAGAAAGATTCAGAGGAGAATTGGAATGAATTAGAACCTTCAAAGCACAAGCAGTGTTGTTTGTGGGAACTTGAGCAGTGGGATTCCCAATCGACCAGTCATGAATTTCCTTTATTCTGAATCTATTAACAGCCTCAACTGGGCCCTTAGCTAATGACTCAGTTATGGATTACTATCAAAATTTCATGGCCACCTTGGAAATCAGATAATTATCAGATAGTTTATAACTATCCCTCACAATTCATTAGCTTGAGCAGGGTAATAGAAAGGTTAGACTGTACCGAGTAGAATACAAATTAATCACAGCAGATCTAGACTGGAATAAGGCAACTGTAATTGTTCTGTTGAGATGGGGACTGAAGAACCAAATTGGCACTGAAATCATAAGGCAAGGACTTCGAGAGATACTGGACCCAATCTACCTCCTTTGTATTATTATCAATTCATGCTTGGAAGTGATTCAAAGCCAATTCAGATGTCAGAGACAGCTGACGTCACAGCTTAGCTTCCCTCCATTACTGCTGACAAAGACTAAGCCAGGGGTCGGCAACCTTAAACACTCAAAGAGCCATTTGGACCCATTTCCCAGAGAAAACAAAACACCGAGAGCCCCAAAACCTGGGTGGGTGTGGCCAACTCAATATCACTCACTCACTCCCACCAAGTCACAGACCCCCCCCAGCCACGTGCACCCAGGTTTTGTGGCTCTCTATGTTTTCTTTTCTATGGAAAACAGGTATCTCTCTCTCTTTTCCCTCTCTCTTTCTCCCTCTCCCATCACTCTCCCTCCCTCCCTCTCATCTCTCTCTCTCTCTCTCTCTCTCTCTTTTTCTTTCCCCATCTCACTCTCTCCTTTCCTCCTCCCTCTCATTTCTCTTTCTCTCTCCCTCTCCCATCTCTCTTTCTCCCTCCCTCCCTCATTGCTCTCTTTCTCCCTCCCTCATTGCTCTCTTTCTCTTGCCTTCCCTCTCCACATCTCTCCCTCCCTCCCTCATCACTCTCCTACCCCCATCTCTCTCTTTCTCCCTCTCTCTCCCTTTCTCTCTCTCTCTGCTGAGGAATGATCACCATCCCCGGTGGAAGCTTTCCTTTGGGCGACCCTCTTCCCCCTCTCGCGACTCCCTGGCTGGCTGTGGCGAGGCCAGGAGCGTGCGCTTGCACACAGGGAGACCCTCCTCAAGCGAGCGCCAAAGTGCAGCAAAGGCACTTGCAGGGCGGGTAGCTGCTTGCTTAAGGAGGGTTTTAACAGGATGCAAAAGGACACGGCTTCTCTCCTGTCCTAAGGCTCTGGCCATCACTGGCCATCACAGCTCTTTGGCCGAGTGGGAAGGGCGTAAGCTCAAGCCAAAAAAGCCAACACAGTTCTAGGCTGCATAAACAGAGGGATAGAATCAAGATCACGTGAAGTGTTAATACCACTCTATAATGCCTTGGTAAGGCCACACTTGGAATGCTGCATTCAGTTTTGGTCGCCACGATGTAAAAAGGATGTGGAGACTCTAGAAAGAGTGCAGACAAGAGCAACAAAGATGATTAGAGGACTGGAGGCTAAAACATATGAAGAACGGTTGCAGGAACTGGGTATGTCTAGTCTGATGAAAAGAAGGACTAGGGGCGACATGATAGCAGTGTTCCAATATCTCAGGGGTTGCCACAAAGAAGAGGGAGTCAAACTATTCTCCAAAGCACCTGAAGGCAGGACAAGAAGCAATGGGTGGAAACTAATCAAGGAGAGAAGCAACTTAGAACTAAGGAGAAATTTCCTGACAGTTAGAACAATTAATCAGTGGATGAACTTGCCTCCAGAAGTTGTGAATGCTCCAACACTGGAAATTATTAAGATGTTGGATAACCATTTGATTGAAGTGGTGAAGGGTTTCCTGCCTAAGCAGGGGGTTGGACTAGACCTCCAAGGTCCCTTCCAACTCTGTTATTTTTACTTTGTGTTACGTTATGTTACGTTATGTTGTGTTGTGTTGTGTTGTGATGTGATGTGCTGTGATGTACTGTGATGTTATATTATATTATATTATATTATATTATATTATATTATATTATATTATATTATATTATATTATATTATATTATATTATATTATATTATATTATATTATATTATATTATATTATATTATATTATATTATATTATATTATATTATATTATATTATATTATATTATATTATATTATATTATATTATATTACATTACATTACATTACATTACATTACATTACATTACATTACTTTATTTTATTTTATTTTATTTTATTTTATTTTATATTATTTTATTTTATTTTATATTATTTTATTTTATATTATTACATTACATTACATTATATTAATTATATTATATTACTATATTATATTTTGAAGAAACCCTAGGAATTGGTTTAACCTCAATGTCTCTTTCTTCTTGCTCACAATGTGGGTACTTGGGGCTTTTATTAAGCACAGGGTTTCTCCCATTGTCAAAGCCAACAACCGGTCCCTCACCTACACCCTCCTTGTTTCTCTTCTGCTCTGTTTTCTCTCCTCTTTCTTTTTCCTCAGCCAACCTGGCAAAGTGACCTGTCTTCTCCGACAATCAATGTTTGGCGTCACTTTTTCTGTTGCCATTTCTAGTGTACTGGCCAAAACAATCACTGTGATTGTGGCTTTCATGGCCACTAAACCAGGATCTCCAATGAGTAAATGGGTGGGGAAAAGATTGGCCTTTTCTATGGTCCTCTTTTGCTCTCTATTCCAAGTATGTATTTGTATTCTTTGGTTGTCAACATCTCCCCCATTCCCTGAGTTAGACATGAAATCAGAGCTCCAAGAAATGATTTTACAATGCAATGAGGGGTCAGCTTTCTTCTTCTACTGTCTCTTGGGCTACATGGGTATCTTGGCCATTGCCAGCTTTATTGTGGCTTTTCTTGCTCGTAAATTACCTGACAGCTTTAACGAAGCCAAGTTCATCACCTTCAGCATGTTGGCCTTTTGCAGTGTGTGGATCTCCTTCTTTCCAGCCTATCTGAGCACAAAAGGAAAAGCCATGGTAGCTGTGGAGGTCTTCTCCATCTTGTCCTCCAGCGCTGCATTACTGGGATGCATATTCCTTCCAAAATGCTACATCATTGTTTTCCGGCCTGACCTCAACCACAGGGAACAACTCACAAAGAGAAATTAATTCTTTATGTGATATTTCTGGGTCAGAGAAATTGTTTAAAAAGAAATAAAAAGATTGCAGGCTGTAAGAAACATATACAAAGTTATAGGAACAGTTATTGTTATTATTTTTCTCAAAGAAGGATTTATGTGTCGTATTTATGATTATTAAGATTTATTATGATTGCCAATATCAAAAGAAGTGCTCATGTTGCTTTGTGATCACCATTTTCCAATATTTTCCAATATTCCAATTTCCATTGGAATATTTTCCAATATTCCAATATCACCATTTTCCAATATTTTTTTAACCTAGTCTTTTCTCCTTTTTTATATGTTCAACTTGATTTTGGTCATCATGCTTTCTTGCTTCCTGTTAGGATATTTCAGCTATTGGCTCAAATGATGTCCAATGGTTGTTGAGAAATGTTCATCATTTTTATACTATCCATTCCTAAAATGTTGCATCAATACAGTAAAAAGCTGATTATCATTTTGTATTTGTATTTGTTTATTTGTCAAGCCTATATGATTATAAGCAAAGTTTAAACAGTAAAACATGATTGAATATATGTAATATTACAAGCATGAATAAGAGTAAAAGAGGTATGAATATATGGGTACATTAGGACAGGAACGGTGGGCACGATTGTGCGCTTATGCACGGCCCTTACCGACCTCTTAGGAATGGGGTGAGGTTGATGGTAGATAATCTGAGGTTGAAGTTTTTGGGGTTTGGGGAGGAAACTACAGGTAAAGTGTTCCAGGCATTGACCACTCTGTTGTTGAAGTCAAATTTTTTGCAATAAAGTTTGGAGTGGTTTACATTAAGTTTGTATCTATTGTGAGTTCGTGCATTATTGCGGTTGAAGCTGAAGTAGTCGTTAACAGGTAACTTTGTGAGCTACACTTAGGTCAGAACGAAGGCGGCGTAGTTCTAAATTTTCAAGTCCCAAAATTTCAAGTCTGGTTTCATAAGGTATTCTGTTGTGAACAGAGGAATATAATGCTCTTCTTGTGAAGTATCTCTGGACATTCTCAATTGTGTTAATGTCTAATATGTAGTGTGGGTTCCAGACAGATGAGCTGTATTCAAGAATCGGTCTAGCAAATGTTTTGTATGCTCTGGTTAAGAGTACAATGTTACCTGAGAAGAAAATGAGCAAGATTAGGTTAACCACTCTTAATTTTATGAACATATAGTTAATACAGTATCGTAGGATAGCAGTTTTGGATTTGTTAGGGTTCTTTCAAAGGTAAAATTTGTTGAATTTGTGAATCTTGTACTTTTAACTCCATTTTAAAAAAGGTTGACATTATTTGTTTAGATTCCTGTGCATAGACTTTAAGCAATAAATCACATTACTTAAACCTTCATGTGTGCATCTGTATTTTTTCTGCCTGATTAATTTCTACTCGAAAATTTTTTCACTGGGGACCAACAGAAAGCACCAGTATAGCATCTGACCAACAAGCAGAAGCAGTGGCTGACCGCACAACAGTGGACACTGTCCTGCAATGTGTGAGCAATTTGTGCAATTTGACAGTGTCACGATGTGAATTTTGATTGTCAGCTGTGCTCATACACTAAGCTATATGGTACCCAGACTTCCTAGCAAAGCAGTCATGTGATGATTGATCTGCGCATGTGTGACATTTCATTCATTCATTCTTTCTCTTCTGCTGCTGTCCTTCGTTGAAGAAGGACGTGTATCTTAGATTGCAGAGATGTAGCTTTTAGGTTTTATATTCTTTTATACTGAAATAAATATTTTCTTATTTAGATTTTATTCTTGGGCTTTATTTTCTGACAAAGGATTAGATTCAAGGGAAAAAGATCCTATCACCTCTAGCCGTAAGTTCTTATTCCATCAGACAGCACTTTAAGAACATAACAAATGCAGATTTGGTGTAACTGGTACTCCTTGCTCCTCTGACACCAGCAGCAGCCTTGATACTACAATTCATGTTGCAAAGGAGTCACGGAAGCTTACCAGAAAGATTCAGAGGAGAATTGGAATGAATTAGAACCTTCAAAGCACAAGCAGTGTTGTTTGTGGGAACTTGAGCAGTGGGATTCCCAATCGACCAGTCATGAATTTCCTTTATTCTGAATCTATTAACAGCCTCAACTGGGCCCTTAGCTAATGACTCAGTTATGGATTACTATCAAAATTTCATGGCCACCTTGGAAATCAGATAATTATCAGATAGTTTATAACTATCCCTCACAATTCATTAGCTTGAGCAGGGTAATAGAAAGGTCAGACTGTACCGAGTAGAATACAAATTAATCACAGCAGATCTAGACTGGAATAAGGCAACTGTAATTGTTCTGTTGAGATGGGGACTGAAGAACCAAATTGGCACTGAAATCATAAGGCAAGGACTTCGAGAGATACTGGACCCAATCTACCTCCTTTGTATTATTATCAATTCATGCTTGGAAGTGATTCAAAGCCAATTCAGATGTCAGAGACAGCTGACGTCACAGCTTAGCTTCCCTCCATTACTGCTGACAAAGACTAAGCCAGGGGTCGGCAACCTTAAACACTCAAAGAGCCATTTGGACCCATTTCCCAGAGAAAACAAAACACCGAGAGCCCCAAAACCTGGGTGGGTGTGGCCAACTCAATATCACTCACTCACTCCCACCAAGTCACAGACCCCCCCCAGCCACGTGCACCCAGGTTTTGTGGCTCTCTATGTTTTCTTTTCTATGGAAAACAGGTATCTCTCTCTCTTTTCCCTCTCTCTTTCTCCCTCTCCCATCACTCTCCCTCCCTCCCTCTCATCTCTCTCTCTCTCTCTCTCTCTCTCTCTCTTTTTCTTTCCCCATCTCACTCTCTCCTTTCCTCCTCCCTCTCATTTCTCTTTCTCTCTCCCTCTCCCATCTCTCTTTCTCCCTCCCTCCCTCATTGCTCTCTTTCTCCCTCCCTCATTGCTCTCTTTCTCTTGCCTTCCCTCTCCACATCTCTCCCTCCCTCCCTCATCACTCTCCTACCCCCATCTCTCTCTTTCTCCCTCTCTCTCCCTTTCTCTCTCTCTCTGCTGAGGAATGATCACCATCCCCGGTGGAAGCTTTCCTTTGGGCGACCCTCTTCCCCCTCTCGCGACTCCCTGGCTGGCTGTGGCGAGGCCAGGAGCGTGCGCTTGCACACAGGGAGACCCTCCTCAAGCGAGCGCCAAAGTGCAGCAAAGGCACTTGCAGGGCGGGTAGCTGCTTGCTTAAGGGTTTTAACAGGATGCAAAAGGACACGGCTTCTCTCCTGTCCTAAGGCTCTGGCCATCACTGGCCATCACAGCTCTTTGGCCGAGTGGGAAGGGCGTAAGCTCAAGCCAAAAAAGCCAACACAGTTCTAGGCTGCATAAACAGAGGGATAGAATCAAGATCACGTGAAGTGTTAATACCACTCTATAATGCCTTGGTAAGGCCACACTTGGAATGCTGCATTCAGTTTTGGTCGCCACGATGTAAAAAGGATGTGGAGACTCTAGAAAGAGTGCAGACAAGAGCAACAAAGATGATTAGAGGACTGGAGGCTAAAACATATGAAGAACGGTTGCAGGAACTGGGTATGTCTAGTCTGATGAAAAGAAGGACTAGGGGCGACATGATAGCAGTGTTCCAATATCTCAGGGGTTGCCACAAAGAAGAGGGAGTCAAACTATTCTCCAAAGCACCTGAAGGCAGGACAAGAAGCAATGGGTGGAAACTAATCAAGGAGAGAAGCAACTTAGAACTAAGGAGAAATTTCCTGACAGTTAGAACAATTAATCAGTGGATGAACTTGCCTCCAGAAGTTGTGAATGCTCCAACACTGGAAATTATTAAGATGTTGGATAACCATTTGATTGAAGTGGTGAAGGGTTTCCTGCCTAAGCAGGGGGTTGGACTAGACCTCCAAGGTCCCTTCCAACTCTGTTATTTTTACTTTGTGTTACGTTATGTTATGTTATGTTGTGTTGTGTTGTGTTGTGATGTGATGTGCTGTGATGTACTGTGATGTTATATTATATTATATTATATTATATTATATTATATTATATTATATTATATTATATTATATTATATTATATTATATTATATTATATTATATTATATTATATTATATTATATTATATTATATTATATTATATTATATTATATTATATTATATTATATTATATTATATTATATTATATTATATTATATTATATTATATTATATTATATTATATTATATTATATTATATTATATTATATTATATTATATTATATTATATTATATTATTTTATATTATATTATATTACATTACATTACATTACATTACATTACATTACATTATTTTATTTTATTTTATTTTATTTTATTTTATTTTATTTTATTTTATTTTATATTATTTTATTTTATTTTATTTTATTTTATTTTATATTATTACATTACATTACATTATATTAATTATATTATATTACTATATTATATTTTGAAGAAACCCTAGGAATTGGTTTAACCTCAATGTCTCTTTCTTCTTGCTCACAATGTGGGTACTTGGGGCTTTTATTAAGCACAGGGTTTCTCCCATTGTCAAAGCCAACAACCGGTCCCTCACCTACACCCTCCTTGTTTCTCTTCTGCTCTGTTTTCTCTCCTCTTTCTTTTTCCTCAGCCAACCTGGCAAAGTGACCTGTCTTCTCCGACAATCAATGTTTGGCGTCACTTTTTCTGTTGCCATTTCTAGTGTACTGGCCAAAACAATCACTGTGATTGTGGCTTTCATGGCCACTAAACCAGGATCTCCAATGAGTAAATGGGTGGGGAAAAGATTGGCCTTTTCTATGGTCCTCTTTTGCTCTCTATTCCAAGTATGTATTTGTATTCTTTGGTTGTCAACATCTCCCCCATTCCCTGAGTTAGACATGAAATCAGAGCTCCAAGAAATGATTTTACAATGCAATGAGGGGTCAGCTTTCTTCTTCTACTGTCTCTTGGGCTACATGGGTATCTTGGCCATTGCCAGCTTTATTGTGGCTTTTCTTGCTCGTAAATTACCTGACAGCTTTAACGAAGCCAAGTTCATCACCTTCAGCATGTTGGCCTTTTGCAGTGTGTGGATCTCCTTCTTTCCAGCCTATCTGAGCACAAAAGGAAAAGCCATGGTAGCTGTGGAGGTCTTCTCCATCTTATACTGGTCTTAGCCTCATCTTGGAGTGCGGCTTTTGTCATTCTACTGTCCTTCAGCGTTTTTACCAGCATTATAAAGATGGTGATGGCCAACAGAGGGGAACAAGCATGAGGGCCAAAATTTTTTCTGTCAAGAGACTACTGATGTAGCTTCAGGGAGGGGGGCTTGGAGGCCGCAAGGATATTCATGTAGGAGGAGGCACCTTCCGTCCCTGTCTGACTGGTTTCTCTTTCCCCTGAGGCTCATCCCTTTGTTATGGAGAACTATTAATTACTATTAATTACTATCAATTACTGCAAGCTTGAGAACGGTTCATCTGTGAGAGACCTTGTGAGAATTAAAAGACACTATCCCCCATGGAAGGAGAGATATGGGGTGGAATCTGATTGAAGGAATGGATTATGATTAACGGGTTTAGAGTCTACTATTTATTGCTATTTATATTACTATTTATATTTTTGATCTACCTGTCCTCCTATTAATTACGCTACTGCACTTTATCTACCTCGACCCCAGGGGAGAGTATCTGTGAGCATGTTTTGGATGAATGGTATGAATAAATGTTTTGTGGTTGATAGTATGAATACATGAGTGAGCTGGGTGGTTGGACCCGGCCCCCCTCTTCTGAGTGTGGAAACAGAAGTGGAGGGGGGTTTTGGCCCACCCCAAGGCTCAGTATGAATGGTATGTATGGCCTGCCGGGAGAATGGGACACCAGTGGGGGGGGGAGGGGGATCTCTGGGGAGATGGGGAGTGAGAATATTATGGTCATAATGGGGAGAGGCAGGTATGGCGGGAGCAGAGGGGTAGGCCACTCTCGGGGAATGAGAATTCGCTATTTGCAAGTGATTCCTTGTTCTGGCCCCTCTGGTTTGGTTCCATCTAACTCAACCCGAGTGCCTGGTAACCAGGGATGTCAGAGCCCTGGGCTCAAGCTGCTGCTGTTAAATGCCAGGTCGGTCACCAACAAGGCCCCCCTTTAATCCTAGAAGAGGGGGCGGACCTGGCGTGTATTATCGAGACCTGGCTGGGCCAGGAGGGGTGTGTGCCCCTTTCAGAAATATGCCCGGACGGGTTCTCGGTTCAGCATCAGCTGCGACCCCAGGGAAGGGGTGGAGGAGTGGCTATTATAGCTCGCCAGAATCTGTGTCCTCGAAGGAGCCCTGCCCCAGAGATTGTTGGGTGTGAGACACTCCTTCTGAAGTTGGACTTAGGGGTCCAGGTGGGCCTTTTGCTAATATACAGTCAGGTCCATAAATATTGGGACATCGACACAATTCTAACATCTTTGGCTCTATACACCACCACAATGGAGTTGGAATGAAACAAACACAATGTGCTTTAACTGCAGACTGTCAGCTTTAATGTGAGGGTATGTACATCCAACTCAGGTGAACGGTGTAGGACCTACAGCAGTTTCCATATGTGCATCCCACTTGTTAAGGGACCAAAAGTAATGGGACAGAATAATAATCATAAATCAAACTTTCTCTTCTTAATACTTGGTTGCAAATCCTTTGCAGTCAATCACAGCCTGAAGTCTGGAACGCATAGACATCACCAGACGCTGGGTTTCATCCCTGGAGATGCTCTGCCAGGCCTCCACTGCAACCGTCTTCAGTTCCTGCTTGTTCTTGGGGCATTTTCCCTTCAGTTTTGTCTTCAGCAAGTGAAATGCATGCTCAATGGGATTCAGGTCAGGTGATTGACTTGGCCATTGCATAACATTCCACTTCTGTCCCTTCAACAATTCTTTGGTTGCTTTTGCAGTATGCTTTGGGTCATTGTCCATCTGCACTGTGAAGCGCCGTCCAATGAGTTCTGCAGCTTTTGGCTGAATGTGAGCAGATAATATTGCCCGAAACACTTCAGAATTCATCCTGCTGCTTTTGTCAGCAGTCACATCATCAATAAATACAAGAGAACCAGTTCCATTGGCAGCCATACATGCCCATGCCATGACACTACCATCACCATGCTTCACTGATGAGGTGGTATGTTTAAGATCATGAGCAGTTCCTTTCCTTCTCCATACTCTTCTCTTCCCATCACTCTGGTACAAGTTGATCTTGGTCTCATCTGTCCATAGGATCTTGTTCCAGAACTGTGAAGGCTTTGTTAGATGTTGTTTTGCAAACTCTAATCTGGCCTTCCTGTTTTTGAGGCTCACCAATGGTTTACATCTTGTGGTGAACCCTCTGTATTCTCTCTGGTGAAGTCTTCTCTTGATTGTTGACTTTCACACACATACACCTACCTCCTGGACAGTGTTCTTGATCTGGCCAACTGTTGTGAAGGGTGTTTTCTTCACCAGGGAAAGAATTCTTCGGTCATCCACCACAGTTGTTTTCCGTGGTCGCCTGGGTCTTTTGGTGTTGCTGAGCTCACCAGTGCATTCCTGCTTTTTGAGAATGTTCCAAACAGTTGTTTTGGCCACGCCTAATGTTCTTGCTATCTTTCTGATGGGTTTGTTTTCTTTCTTCAGCCTAATGATGGCTTGCTTCACTGATAGTGAAGCACTGATAGAGCTCTTTGGATCTCATCTTGAGAGTTGACAGCAACAGATTCCAAATGCAAATAGCACACTTGAAATGAACTCTGGGCCTTTTATCTGCACATTGTAATTGGGGTAATGAGGAAATATCACACACCTGGCTATGGAACAGCTGAGAAGCCAGTTGTCCCATTACTTTTGGTCCCTTAACAAGTGGGATGCACATATGGAAACTGTTGTAAGTCCTACACCGTTCACCTGAGTTGGATGTACGTACCCTCACATTAAAGCTGACAGTCTGCAGTTAAAGCACATTGTGTTTGTTTCATTCCAACTCCATTGTGGTGGTGTATAGAGCCAAAGATGTTAGAATTGTGTCGATGTCCCAATATTTATGGACCTGACTGTACCTGCCTCCTAGCTGCATTGCAAAGGCCCTGCCTGTTCTGCTCAAGGCGGTTGCAGGGCTGGCGGTTGAGTTCCCCAGGTTGATGGTGCTGGGGGACTTTAATCTGCCATCACCCAGCGAAGCCTCAAGGGCAGTCCAGGAGTTCATGGCTTCCATGACAACCATGGACCTGACTCAAGTAGTTCAGGGTCCGACTCATGAGGGTGGTCACACGATTGACCTAGTGTTTCTCTCGGGGCAGTGGAGAGATGATCTGAGGCTGAGGGGTTTAGTCACAGTACCCTTGTCGTGGTCAGATCATTTCCTTCTGAGGTTGGATTTTATGGCACCACCCCTTCACCGCAAGGAGGCGGGACCAATGAAGTGGTTCCACCCCAGGCACCTAATGGAACCCGACGGATTCCAGAGGGAACTTGGGGAAATACCTGAATCCCTGGAATACAGTTCATCCAAGTCTCTGGTCGCCACCTGGAATCAGGCGGCAGCGGGGGCTCTGGATCGGATTGCGCCTTTGCGACCTCTCCGTGGAAGTGGATCCAGGAGGGCACCTTGGTTTACCGAGGAACTCCAGGAGATGAAGCACCACAACAGGCATCTAGAGCGACGATGGAGATCTAGTAAAGCTGAGTCTGACCGGACACTTTTAAGAACTTTCATTAAGTCTTACTTAGTGGCAATAAGGGCGGCAAAATGTTCGCATTTTTCCGCTCTTATTGCGTCCGCTGACTCCCGCCCAGCCACCCTGTTTAGGGTGACCCGCACCCTTCTTGCTAAGGAGGAAGGCGGAGACCCCTTGCAGGGTAGAGCTGAGGAATTTTCTCGGTTTCTGGCGGATAAAGTCACTCAGATTCGGATGGACCTGGACTCCGATTGGGCAGTACAGGCCGAGATGACTGGGGTAGGTCTTAGTCCGGTTATATGGGATAGGTTTGAACCGGTGACTCCTGAGGATGTGGACAAGGCCATAGGAGCTATGAGCTCCGCCACTGGTTTATTGGACCCTTCCTGGCTGGTTTCGGCCACCAGGGAGGTTTCACGCAGCTGGCTCCAGGTGTTGGTCAACGCTTCTCTGAGAGAGGGGTCCGTCCCGCAGCCCTTAAAAGCTGCGGTGGTGAGACCCCTCCTCAAGAAGCCTTCCCTGGACCTGGCGGATTTAAAGAACTTCCGTCCAGTCTCCAACCTTCCCTTCACGGGGAAGGTTGTTGAGAAAGTGGTGGCACTCCAACTCCTACGACTGTTGGATGACACTGATTTTCTGGACCCCTTTCAATCTGGTTTCAGGCACGGCTACAGTACGGAAACGGCTTTGGTCACCCTGATGGATGATCTCTGGTGAGCCCGGGATAAGGGTCATTCCTCTATCCTGGTGCTAGTTGACCTCTCAGCGGCCTTCGATACCATTGACCATGGTATCCTTCTGCGTCGTCTCGGAGAGGTGGGGTTGGGCGGCACTGTTTTGCAGTGGTTCTCCTCCTTCCTCTCTGACAGGACGCAGTTGGTGTTGACAGGGGGGCAGAGGTCGAGCCCTAGGCCCCTACTATGTGGGGTGCCACAGGGCTCGGTCCTCTCGCCCATCCTGTTTAACATCTACATGAAGCCACTGGGTGAGATCATCCGACGACACGGGGTTAGGTATCAGCAATATGCTGATGATACCCAGTTGTACATCTCCACCCCGTCTCAATTCAGGGAAGCCGTAGACGTAATGGGCCACTGCCTGGCCGATGTTAGGGTCTGGATGGGGAAGAACCGGCTAAAACTTAACCCTGACAAGACTGAGTGGCTGTGGATATTGCCCCCTAAGGACTTGACCAATTGTCCCTCCTTGGTTCTTGGGGGGGAGAAATTAGCTCCCTCAGAATGGGTCCGCAATTTGGGTGTCCTCCTAGACCCACAGCTAAAATTTGAACAACATCTTTCAGCTGTGGCTAGGGGGACCTTTGCACAAGTACGTCTTGTGCACCAATTGCGACCTACCTGGAGAAGGAGGCACTTCTCACAGTCACTCATGCCCTTATCACCTCATGGCTGGATTACTGCAATGCGCTCTACATGGGGCTACCCTTGAAGAGTGTCCGGCGACTGCAATTGGTGCAAAATGCAGCTGCACGAGCTGTGGTTTGTGCACCCAGATGCACCCACGTAACACCGATCCTCCGCCAGCTGCATTGGCTGCCCATTAGTCTCCGGATCCAATTTAAGGTGTTGGTTTTGACCTTTAAAGCCCTACATGGCTCAGGGCCAGGTTACCTTCGGGACCGTATCCTGCCGTATACCTCCCTACAACTGGTTAGGGCCCACAGAGTTGGCCTCCTCCAGGTCCCGTCGACCAAACAATGTCGGCTGGCGGGGCCGAGGGGGAGGGCCTTCTGTGTGGGAGCTCCCTCCCTGTGGAACCAGCTTCCCCCAGAGATCAGGACCATCCCAACCCTACTGGCCTTCCGGAAAGCAATAAAAAGTTGGCTCTTCCGGCAGGCGGGGTGAAAGTGAGACCAACTGGATTAAATAAGGGTCTCCCCCCATGATAGTAATGAGATACTCTTTTTAACTTTTGCATTTTTTGTATTTTTAATTATTGTATTTGATATTGTTGTATATTTTAATTGTTGCATTTTATTCTGTAATGGAGTTTAACATGCTGTGAGCCGCCCAGAGTCCCCAGGGAGTGGGCGCCATAGAAATCCATTAAATTAAATTAAATTAAATTAAATTAAATTAATTCATCATCTTCAGCATGTTGGCCTTTTGCAGTGTTTGGATCTCCTTCTTTCCAGCCTATCTGAGCACAAAAGGAAAAGCCATGGTAGCCGTGGAGGTCTTCTCCATCTTGGCCTCCAGCGCTGCATTACTGGGATGCATATTCTTGCCAAAGTGCTACATCACTGTTTTCAGCTAAACCACAGGGAGCAACTAATAAAGAGGACTTAGTACATCATATAATTTTTTTTGTTATATTGACAAAGATGAATAAAAAGCCTATTTCCTGTGCATATGAAACATAAAGAAGTTATTTCTCTGAAAGGAGGATTTTTGGAATGTTATTATGATTATTAAGATTTATTAATGTCACCCATTCATAAAGAAGTGTTCATGCTGCTGCATTTTCAATTAATTTTGAAGATTATTTAAAATAACCCCTTTCACCCTTTCAACACATCACCTCAAGAAGATTTTGAGAATCCAGATTTCTTGGGTACTGTTAGGAGATTTCAGATATTGACTCAAATGATATCCAAACTCTTTCATAGTTTTTATACTTTCTGTTCGTAAACTACTGTATAAATATAGTTAAAAGCTGATTAAAATTTTATGAACATGTATTTGATACAGTATCATAGAACATCAGTTTTGGATTGTTTAGGGTTCTTTGAAATGTAAAATTTAAAAAGTTTCTGAATCCGGCACATTTAATTAAATTTGTAGGTCACAAGCAGTTATCATTCTATTTCCATTGTGACCTATTACCTGGTTTTAAAAATATTGGAAATTTAGTGAAATGAAGTGATGTGACATGTATTCTTTCTGTCTCATCCTTTATTTGATACAGATATGTGCCATATATGTACTTATAAAAATTAATTTGCTTGTTCCTCTATAACCTTTCAGAAGAAGAATCACGAAAGCTCCTAAGGACAGAACAAACTTGCTATGATGGGGAAGTGATAAAAGATTGAATAAGTAAATGATCACCCATCCCCAGTCAATTAACATTTCTTTTCCTACTTTCTAGTACTTTGGAAAATAAGTTGATATAATAGCTTTAAGATTTGCTATTGCACATTGTGTTTATTATTCAGTACATAATTACTCTTTTCCTTGAAGAGTCCAAATTACTATAATGGGGTTTATCTGCTTAAAGCTCCAGAGATTTTCAGGAAAGCAGTGAAAACTATAATGCATGGCTGAAAGATAACTTGTAAATTAACTCTGGTTCCATGAAAAGCTTGAAGTGGCGGGAAGAATCAAACAGGGTTATTGGGTTCATTTCCTCTAGCATCTTTGATCAAACCAATTTCAAATTTGGGTTGTAGAAATATCGGTCATTATTTTTTTCTGTATCTCCATTGAAGTTAAAGATCTAGGTTGATGCTTTATTCTTAGAAGGTGTATTGCAAAAATCCAGGATGCTAAGTCCCGTCCATTGTTGTGGGTTGATATGTTGGAGACCTATTTCAATAGATTTGTTGACCTTTGATGTACTATTCTTTCTGATCTTCCCCGTTATCAAAATGAATGCACTCAAGTGTGCAGAGGTCGATCCATTTCCAGTTCCACATGAATGGTACCAACCAGGTGATCTCCTTATTGGAGGGATGGCTTCACAGATCATCTATGGCTTCAGCGAGCATTTATTTTATCAACATCCATTTCAGGAGCTATATGAAGTTTCAGAGTAAAGCATACTTAATCCCATACTTTTCTCCACCTAATGATCACTTATTGTTGCTTTTTTAAAAAAAACTTTTTAAGATATCCACATCACTTCCTTTGACTGACAATAGTCTCAAAAAAGGCAAATGTAGTCATAAGTCAGACCTAAATGACTTGATTTTTTTCTGAGATGTCTCTATAGATTTTTTTCTATGTCTCTATAGAAATGAGTGAGTCGTCATACTATTTAAGTAGAAGTGATACAAGTATGAATTTGAATGTCTAAGAAACACGTAGATTATTAATGAGAGAGAACATATACAGCTCAGATGTAAACAAATGCTGTCTAAGCTTGGTTATTTTTTGCAGATATTTTGTTATCAGGTTAGGTAATATCTTTAGTGTTCTGAAGAGCATTGCAAAGCTTTTAATATGTTACCTACTTGGGAGGCAAAATATTTGAAAGGGAGCAATCAACCTCGGAGAGCACCACACACTTCACAATACCTAGAATATAAATACATCAAAGTAGAAATTCATAATATAAGAAGAAAATATTCAGAAATGATCACTCATCCCCATAAAAGTAATGGAAAATGGAAAAATGTTCTTCACAACTAACAGATTTTCTCAGAAAGAGGAGGAAATGGAAGAATAAAAATGGTTATATACATAAAAGTAGGAATTCATAATATAAGATTTAGATTTAGATTTAGATTTATTATTAGAGTCGGAAGGGACCTTGTAGGTCATCTAGTCCAACCCCCTGCTCAAGCAGGAGTTCCTACACCATTTGAGAGAGATGGCAGTCCAGTCTCCCCTTGATGGTCGCAAGAGTTGGGGCTCTCACAACCTCCGCTGGCAAGCTGTTCCACTGGTTGGTCGCTCTCACCATCAGAAAGTTTCTCCTCACTTCCAGATTGAATCTCTCCTTGGTCAGCTTCCATCCGTTATTCCTTGTTTGGCTTTCTGGTGCCATAGAGAACAGCCTGCCCCCCTCCTCTCTGTGGCATCCCTCAAGTATTGGAACATTGCTATCATGTCACCCCTTGTCCTTCTCTTCGCCAGACTGGCCAAGCTCAACCGCTCTTTGTATGTTTTATTTTCCAGACCCTTTATCATTCTGGTTGCTCTCTTCTGCACTTTCTCTAGGGTTTCAATGTCTTTTTTGTAGTGTGGTGACCAAAACTGAATGCAGTACTCTAGGTGTGGTCTGCCCATGGCTTTATAGTGTGGTACTAGTACCTCTCTGATCCTTGATTGTATCCCTCTAATTATGCAGCTCAGGACTGCTTTGGCCTTTTTGGCTGCTGCTGCACACTGCTGGCTCATATTTAGTTGGCTGTCTACCAAGACTCCGAGATCCCACTTGCAATCACTGCTATTGAAATGAGATGTCCTGAAATGATCACTTATTCCCATGAAAAGCATAAAAGCAATGCAAAAATGGGAAAAATGTTCTTCACAACTAACACCTTTTCTCAGAAAGAGGAAGAAATGGAAGAACAAATTTTTTTAAAAAAAATAAGAGTAAAGTGGTGGAATAAATTTAGGTTCCTCTAAATGAAACAGAACACACCATCATTTTAATTGGCCATTAACAGAAAATCTAAAAATATAAATCAGTGTATTTTTTAATGAATGATTCCATGATACAGTGTAATGCAAAAAAAATAATCCACACCATGATACTTTGAAGTAGTATAAAAGACATTTAATATTTTTAATTTTGATCATGGGTACAAATGGCTATTCTTGATGGTCAACTAATTCGTTCACTGCAGAATTGTTTTCTAAAAGACATTCTTTATTTACAGTCTGATTACAAAATTCTACCAACATGTCCTTGCCTTGGCCTTTGCTGTCAAGGAAATCAATGAGAATCCAGAAATCTTGCCCAATATTACTCTTGGGTTCCATATCCATGACAGCTACAATAATGCAAGGATGACTTATCGGACCACCCTGGACCTTCTCTTCAAATCAGATAGATTTCTGCCCAACTACAAATGTGGACTTCAGAAAAATCTCATGGCCATCATTGGAGGACTTGGATCAGACACTTCATCCCATATGGCAGAAATTGTAGAGTTCTACAAAATTCCTCAGGTAGGTCCTGGGATGAGGAAATTTCTCTAGTTCTTAATTAGTTAAGAGCCTACTTAAGTATTTATTCTCATGTGTTTGTATCCACAAAAACATGATTGTAAGGAAATCTCATTCCATACTTAGCAAGAGATTGAAAATTAAAATTAACTTGTACTGGTAAAGACAGATTTCAACTTGCTGGTATTTGATCATCTTCCAATTAGAAAAATAATAACAGAAATTTATCTGCATTCTCATATTTTCAACCATGTTGTACTGGAATCCTTATGTAAATGGTAACAGCTATGGGCACTCTATAAAAAAATGAAATATAAATTAAATTAATGAAAAAATTCATTTGACCACATTTTAAAATAATTCATGAAGATGAACAGTCGGAAGAAAATCCAAATCCTCTGTTGAATATTCTTTTGTTTTCTTTTAGCTGCCATATGGATCCTTTCCCCCAAAAGAATTTCATATCAGTAGGTTATCCTCTTTTTATTTTATGGCACAAAATGAGGGTCCTGTATATATTGGGATTATCCGATTGCTTCAACATTTTGGATGGAATTGGGTTGGGCTCTTTGCAGTTGAAAATGAGAGTGGAGAACACTTTTTGAAGAAGATACAGGAGATGCTTTCCCAGCACGGAATCTGTCCAGCCTTCATACAAAGAATCCCCCTACTGCTTCCATTGGATGATATTGATGCCTTTGTTGATATAAATAAAAGTTTTTACATACATTTCACAGACATAAAAGCAAACACATTTATTCTCTATGGAGAGTCTTATACACTTCTCTGGCTCATAGCTCCCATATTTGCAAGTGATCCTGAAGATAAATTAAACACATCCCTTAGAAAGGTATGGATCACAACAAGTCAAGTGGACTTCATACTGACAGGAAATCTAAAGACTTGGAATCTCCAATTGTTCGATGGGACCATTTCTTTTCAGATACATTCAGGTGAAGTTCTAGCATTCAAAGATTTTCTGAAGTCTATAAAACCTTTTTGGAGACAAAGAGATGGATTTCTAAAAGGGTTTTGGGAGCAAGCATTTGACTGTTTCTTGCCTGATTCAGAAACACCAACAATGAACATGAAAAAATGTACTGGGGAGGAAAATCTGGACAGTCTTCCTGGACCTCTCTTTGAAATGCCAATGACAGGTCATAGTTATTATCTATAATGGTATCTTTGTTGTGGCTCATTCTTTGCAAGCCTTACTATCAAAAGAATCCAGTCAGAGTAAAACCTTGGTGGATAAAATCCCAGAACCTCAAGATCTACCACCTTTTAAGGTAAAGTTGTCCAACAAATGTGAAACATTTACTAGAGAATGACTTGGATCACAAAATGAGTTCAACCATATTTTCAGACACAATATATCATTCAAATAGCTATGATTAAATCAATCAATAAATGATAAATACATAAGCAAAGTACTGTTCTTCTGCACTCAGTAAACCCTACCAATGGGCTACATTCAACTTTCTACTCAAGAAGAATATGTGAAATAATATTCACAGTAATACACTGACTTTTTTATATCCATGAAAATGGAAAGCATTGTGCTCATCACTGTATATAGTGATGTTCTACATATTAATTCTTGATATTTATCACATCAAGCTGCATAAAGAAATTTGGAAAGAAAGGGGAAATGTGTCATAGAATGCTTTATCCCACTATTCTTTAAAAGTCCTCTGTTTCCTCCTCCTCCTCCTCCTCCCCCTTCTTCTTCTTCTTCTTCTTCTTCTTCTTCTTCTTCTTCTTCTTCTTCTTCTTCTTCTTCTTCTTCTTCTTCTTCTTCTTCTTCTTCTTCTTCCTCCTCCTCCTCCTCCTCCTCCTCCTCCTCCTCCTCCTTCTCTTTCTTTTCTCTTCTATAGCTGCACTCATTTCTTCAGGGCATTTCTTTCAACAACTCAGCAGGAGAAACAGTGTCCTTCAATGGAAATATGGAAATTGAAGGAGGATTTGACATCATCAACATGATCACATTTTCAAACAATTCCATCCAGAGAGTGAAAGTTGGAAGATTAGATCCCAATGCTCCAGATGGAAATGAATTGATTATGAATGAAAATTTGATTGCATGGCACAAAGATTTCAATCAAGTATGTGTATTTTTGAAGGGTCAGATTGCTGCACATATTTTCCTAAAACATGTGTCATCTTCCTCCCTTATACCCATTGAGAAAAACTTGGTGAATCCCTTTGCAACTTTTTTAAAATGTTATTGATTAGGTCCTCCAGTTTCTTATTCTTTTTCAAGAATAAGCATTTCAAATGCCTCAAGGCAATTCTTGAATGGCACAAAAATTTTAGTCAGGTATGGACTGCAAGCATGTAGAATGCTTATATTTTTACAACTTATTATTTTAATTATTTTATATTTATTTATTTTGTCAAGCGTGTATAGGATTACAGACAAAGTATAAATATAAATATAAATATATGAGAAGTATAAGCATGGTTTTGAGTACATGATATTTTATGAATACATGGGGACTTTAGGACAGGAATGGTAGGCACGCTGGTGCACTTATGCACGCCCCATACAGATCTCTTAGGAATGGGGTGAGGTCAATGGTAGACAGTTTAAGGTTAAAGTTACGGGGATTTGGGGAAGAAACTACAGAGTCAGGTAATGTATTCCAGGCATTGACCACTCTGTTGCTGAAGTCAAATATTTTGCAACCAAGTTTGGAACGGTTTACATTAAGTTTGTATCTATTGCAAGCTCGTGTATTGTTGTGGTTGAAACTGAAGTTGACAGGTAGGACATTATAGCATATAATTTTGTGTTCAACTTCCTTAAACAATGAAAAATAATATCTTAAATTATCTCCACCAGATCTCTGCTTCCCATGATTCCCTTTATAGGATGATTAATTGCCTCTATTTTCAAATGATGAAAAGCTTAACAACTTGGCAAGTGAATGTGCAACATTTTTCATGTTGTGAATAGGTTCTTCCAGTTTCTCTGTGCAATCAATACTGTCATCCTGGATCTTGGAAGAGAACATCTGAAGAGAAAAGCTTTTGCTGCTATGATTGCATTCCGTGTCCACAGGGGAAGATTTCAAGCAAGATAGGTCAGTTATGAAATCCTTCAACTTTTAGAGACAATGGTTGCAAACAAATGGTTTTGTCAGAAATTACAATTGTTCTATTTCTCACTAAAGATGAGTTTTTTCACTCTTTAAAGCAAGGAGTAAAGAACTGTGTAAAGAAAGAAGGGGGAAAATGCATCTCCAGCCTCTGTCAAATACCCACCATGGCCATATCCACCCCCAGCCACACACATACACATGGCCCTCCAAGGTCAAACACAACCCTGATGCAGCCCTCAATGAAATCGAGTTTAACCCTGCTTTAAACCAAGAAACAAGGGCAATCCCTATAAACCTCAGTTATTAAAAATCTGTCATATTTGAGAATACTATGATACTTCACAGTTTCCCAGCATTCATATAGTGTTGTAAGCTGCCCAGAGTCCCTGTGGAGTGGGCGGCATACAAGTACAAATAATAAATAAATAAATAATAAATATATCAAATCTTTTCTCGTACGGCATTTCAGTCACAGAATTCAAAATCCAAGCTATTTATTTGGGTCCCTGAAGATGTCACCTGCAGGCCAAGGTATACATAGTGACGAAAGTCAAATTTTGGCCCAGCCATCTTTTATATGGTGGTCATCCAAAGCATTGCATGACAATATAATACAGAAAATTGAAAATTATCTGCTTAATTCTTGAAAAAGTGGCTAGGAAAAAATGTAATACTCAATATTGGAGAGAGAGAAAGAGAGATGGAGATGGAGAGGGATAGGGAGAGGAAGAGGGAGAGAGGGAGAGAGAGAGGGAGGGAAGGAGGGAAGGAGGGAGGGAGAGAGAGAAAGAGGGAGAGGGAGAGTTAGAGGGAGAGGGAGAAAGAGGGAGAGGGAGAGTTAGAGGGAGAGGGAGAGGGAGACAGAGACGGAGACGGAGACGGAGGGAGGGAGGGAGAGAGATTGTAACCCACCTTATTTTCTAAATTTCAGAAATTCTGATTGGCATTAGAAGGATTATCAGTCTTCAAACAATAGCAAAGAACATCTCAGAAAGAAATAGAGAGTAAATGAGTTTATTTTTAATCTTTTTATCCAGATACAGAAGATTGTTCCAAGTGTCCTGAGGATCAGTATCCAAGCAAGGAACAAGATCGATGCCTTAACAAAACAATGAGTTTCCTGTCCTTTGAAGAACCTTTAGGAATCAGTCTGGCTTCAGCTGCTGTTTCATTTTCCTTCATGACAACCGGTGTGCTTGGAATTTTCCTTAAGCATAGAGATACCCCCATCGTCAAGGCCAACAACCGGGACCTCTCTTACATACTCCTGATTGCCCTTCTGCTCTGCTTTCTCTCTTCCTTGTTATTCCTTGGTCAGCCAGGGAAAATAACCTGCCTTCTCCGGCAACCAGCATTCGGCATCATCTTCTCAGTTGCTGTTTCTTGTGTGTTAGCTAAAACTACTACCGTGGTTGTAGCTTTCATGGCTACTAAGCCAGGCTCTTCAATGAGAAAATGGGTGGGGAAAAGATTGACCCTTTCCATTGTCCTTTCTTGTTCTTTTCTTCAAGCAGGTCTTTGCCTTGTGTGGCTGGCAACCTCTACTCCATTCCCTGAGTTAGACATGAATTCCCTTACAGAAACCATGATTTTGCAATGCAATGAAGGCTCCATCTTCATGTTCTATTGTGTCCTGGGCTATCTGGGCTTCTTGGCCATTGCCAGTTTCATTGTGGCTTTTCTTGCCCATAAATTACCTGACAGCTTTAATGAAGCCAAGTTCATCACCTTTAGCATGTTGGCTTTCTGCAGTGTGTGGACCTCCTTTGTTCCAACCTATCTGAGTACCAATGGAAAAGCCATGGTGGCTGTGGAGATCTTCTCCATCTTGTCCTCCAGTGCTGGGTTATTGGGATGTATCTTTTTCCCCAAATGTTTCATTATTGTTCTTAAGCCAGAACTAAACACTAAGAAAGGACTAATAAAATGAAGTTATTGTATCATGTGCATGTTATATTTTCCCCAAGATTATTGCTGTCCAAGTTTTCATGGTGGATTACAAGATAAGAGTCTGATTATTTGATCATTATAATCCTCATGTATGAGTAACAATTAGCTTTGCCTCACATTTTTTCCGCTCTGTTTCTAAAGCTTATTTTCTTCTAAGGTTTGTGGGTGGTATGTTAGATACTACCGACCATTTGGAAGTTATCAATTTCAATTGATATTAGCTTCGTGGTATGGATAAGCTGGGTGTCCACTGCTTTTGTGTGAACACTAATTAGGCATATAGGAGCTGAGATAGCGCAGTGGTTAAAAGCAGCATTGCGACCTTCATCTGATTGCTAGTTCAGCAGTCCAGCTGTTCAAATCTCACTAGGCTCAAGGTTGACTCAGCCTTCCATCCTTCCGAGGTGGGTAAAATGAGGACCCAGATTGTTGGGGGCAATATGCTGAACTCTGTAAACCGCTTAGAGAGTGCTGTAAAGCACTATGAAGCGGTATATAAGTAAAGTGCTATTGCTATTGCTATATAGGGCTGCAATACTCAGCCGCCAAATGCTGGAAGGGACCTTGGAGGTCTTCTAGTTCTAGGAGATCCTATCCAATTTCAGGCAGCTGACTATCTGTTTTTTTCTTTTTGTAAAAACCTCCAGTAATGAAGTACCTACAACCTCTGGAGGCAAGCTGTCCCACTGGTTATTTGTTCTTACTGTTAGGAAGTCTGTCTTTAATTCCAGGTTGCTTCTCTCCTTGATTAGTTTCCATCCATTGTTTCTTCTCTTGCCTTCTGCATATTGATTGTGTAACTCTGTGCATTCTTGCCTCCAGCCTATATTTTTCTATAGCCCCTTGGGATATGCCTCTTAGCTTAGGAATCCCACAATCAATTGTCATTTTCTATTCTGTGGGTGTGTGGGTGTTTGGATGGGTAGGTCCTTTGGATGATGTGGTCAGGTTCAGCAGAAAAGCTTTCCAACTGGCTTTTCAAAAAATCCATCAAGGCTTAGGAGTCCAACTTACAATTGAGATCTGCACTCCAACATTTAACAACTCATATCTGTGCTGTCTTCAAGGGAAAACTGTTAGTGCTCTTTTGTTACAATGTAATGGTCTACTGTGCATATCTCTGGAGACAAAACATAAATCAGGGTTATAGTCCTTATTCCATCTGGCTGAGTGGCAGGTAATCTAAACTTTCCTGGATCAAGAAGATATTTTCTTGGAACGTTTTCAGTGTTCAGAAGACAAATATCCAAGCAAGAAACAATGTCTTCCAAAAAGAAGGAATTTTCTGTCATATGAAGAAGTCTGAGCCACCCCTTTCACTTCACTTTCATTTTCTGGTCCCTTTGCTTCTCCTTCTTCTGTCCTCTGCTATTCCTTGGCCAACCAGGGAAAGATACCCACCTTCTCCAACAACCACTTTTTGGCATTATTTTCTCTGTGGCTGTTTCCTGAGTATTAGCCAAAACCACCCTTGTCTCTCTTGCCTTCATGGCCACAAAACCAGGCTCAACCGCAATGATATGCATAGGGGAAAAATTGCACTTTCCATTGTCTTTTCCTGCTCTGTCATTCAAATAGCCATCTGTCTGATGTGGTTGGCTAACTCTCCCTCTTTCCCCAACTTAGATGTGAACTTGTTTATTGAATAAACCATTGGGCAGTGTAATGAAGGATCTTCAACAAAGGTTTATTTTGTCCTAGGCCACATGGGCTTCCGAGCCATTGGAAGATTCATTGTGGCTTTCCATGCTGGAAAATTACATGCCATTTTCAATGAAGCCAAGTTTATCACCTTCAGCATGCTAGTGTTTTACAGTGTTTTTGATAAAGTAGCATGACCTAATATTATATACAAAGGAAAATATTATTTACAAATCCAGTAGGCATGTTTATTCATTTTATGTATTCACAATCATGTTTATACTTTTTCTGTAATCTTATATATGCTTGACAAATAAATAAATAAACAAAAACAAACAAACAAGCAAACAAACAGTATATGGATAACACGGCAGTGATGGGTCTTATCTGGGATGACAGTGAAGATGCTTATAGGGAAGAGGTGAAGGGTCTGGTGGACTGGTGCAATAAAAGTAACCTGGTTCTAAATGTCAGTAAAACAAAGAAGATCATCATAGATTTTAGAGATCCAGCATGGTCATACTCCACTCAGTATCAAGACAATCTGGAACTGTGACTCCTACGGTATGATCTAAGCACAGTAAACAAAATTGTCTGCTACAATGTCTTACATGTCAACGAGTTCTTCAGCTTCAACTTCAATAATACATGTGTCAGGATTCCAAATAGCATCTAAAATTAAATCAGAGTCCGAGGCAAATTCTTCCTCAAAGTTCCAATTTATTAACAGAACCATGTTGGCACAACTGGATGAATCCCAAATCTGAAGCGCTTCGGGGTTCACCACCCAGTTGAAAGTTCAAGCCCTTGTCCCCACTCCCCCAAGTCCATCACATTGAACAATGTCCAACTGCCAGCCTGGCAGATCCACCCATCTCCTTCCGTGCAGGTGCAGGAATGTGAAGAAAAAGGATGACCTTGACTTTCTAGAAAGAATTTGTTATGACTGCCTGCAGACAGCCCTCACGCAATCCTCCCTCCCAGGTTCCCAGAGTAAACCATGCATAATAAAATGGCATAAAGTGTGGCAGGCCAGAGACTCCAACTATATGGGCTTCAGCCTGACAACATGGGCAAACAATCGACACAAACTCAAGGTAAACTGCTCCAAATTCGATTGAAGAAAGTACGACTTCAGCAACAGAGTGGTCAACGCCTGGAATGCTCGACTTGACTCCATTTTTATATCATCTACCCCTCACAGGTTCAACCTTGAACTGTCTACCTCACCCCATTCCTAAGAGGTCCATAAAGGGGGCGTGCATAAGCGCACCAGCGTGTCTACCATCCCTGTCCTACTGTCCCCATTTATTTGTATTCATTTCTTTCATTCATATCCATGTTTATATTTATACCTGCTATCTTATACATGTTTGACAAACTAATAAATACAAATACAAATACAAGGAAGCAGCTGTAGAGGTGGTCAACAGTATTAAGTATCTGGGGGTGCAGATAACTAACAATCTGAACTTGTCTCTCCACACGTCATCCTTAGTGAAGCGTGAAAACTAGCGTCTGCATTTCCTGCATCAGATGAGGAGAGCACATCTTTCTCCTTCTGTCCTGGCCACTTTTTACAGAGGCACGATTGAGAGCGTTTTAACGAAACTGCATCACTGTTTGGTTTGGTGGCAGCAGTGCCTCAGATAGAAAGTCCCTACGGAGAGTGGTGAGGACAGCCGAGAAGATTATAGGAAACTCACTTCCTGTTATTCGGGATACTGCTTATAAGCGCTATGTGCTTAGAGCTCAAAGCATTGTTAGAGACCCCACACGCCTACTTCACAGTCCGTTTCCATTGCTCCCCTCTGGCTGGAGGTTTCAAAGTATATCTAGCAGGACTACCAGATTCTGTGACAGCTTTATTCCTCACCCATCTGGTAAACTCGCAAGATTCATTTTTCTTGCCATGTACATGTATACATTCGAACCAGACTGTGTGTTTCTCTGTGTCACATAATATATATGGGTATAGGCATAATTTGTATTTATTTATTTATTTATTCATTCATTCATTCATTCTTTCTTTCTTTCTTTTGTCATGTTTATGTAGTGCATATTGAAGGTGGAGACCCTTTGAGAGCTGTATGCAATGAAATTTCATTTTAATGTATGCTGATTAGTGTACATTCAAAGTGACAATAAAGTTATTCTAAGTCTAACTGTCCAATTCTATTTCTCCAGGTCTTTTCAAAACAGGTTCAATCTTAGTCACATATTATGTCATCTAAAATGAAAATGTCGATCAGCTATATAAAGAAAATTGCCAGGTTGCCTACAGTTCAATGGTAATTATGTCCCTTGTGAATTACTGAAATCACTCCATTATTCTAGAAGGCCAAAACAGCAAAGGTTCTGGGCAGAAGGGAATAGGAAGTGAGAAACAATCCACATAAATATTTCAAGAGCCACAGGGAGGCAGGAAGAGCTAATGCTGACTCTCTGAGCTTCACTTAGACAAATTTCCTATCTCCTGTCTTATCTGCCAGAACTTCTCTTTGAATGATAGAGCCAGATATTTTTTCCATAAGCAGAGTGTCATGAATCAGTTACTCCTTCTGGTGTTCCTGATAAACAAAGCAGTTACTCTGAGCTGCCCTGCAAGTGGTGCTTTCCTGGTTCCACATGATTGGTATCAGCCTGGTGGCCTTATCTTTGGTGGGATGGTGTCACAAATTGTTTACCACTTTTATGAAATTAAATTTAAGGAGCATCCGTCTTTAAAAGGTTACGGCTTACCACTGTAAGGGTTTTCTTTTCTTCCCACGCAGTTGCTAATCTTAACCAAATCCTCCCAAACTTACTTATATAAATAAAAGCTGATTGAGCTGGATTTTATATGTTATCTAACCCTGTTTGTCTTTAAAATGCATTTGGGTGTGGGAGAAGAACTAATTTGCTTTACATTACGTTAAAATCTTTCTTGTAAAATGTATGAAGTTTTGCTACAAGAAGTCTTTTGAGGATCATTTAGTGAGATTAAGGTACTTTTAAGAAGGTCTACATTATATATTCAGTTTTGTGTTATGTAGATAGAAAAGAAAAGCTAGTGTTTTGTTGTAGTACATATCTCTTGCAAATCATAGAAATTCTTTGTAAAAAGTACATTTAAATTCTCCACTAATTATTGAGTGTTTTAGAAAACCTGTCATCTATCTACTTCAGTAAGAGACAGAATTGCTTCTTCTTCATATAGAAATGTTGCAAGAATTGTAGAATCGTTTTTTCAATGGGAGCATTTAACCTATTTGCAGTGTAATAACCAAATTCTACCAGCATGCCCTTGCCTTGGCCTTTGCTGTGAAGGAGATCAATGAGGACTCCAGGATCCTACCTAACATCACTCTCGGGTTCCACATCTATGACAGTTATCACAATCCAAGGATGACCTATCGCACCACTCTGGACCTGCTTTTCAAATCTCAGGAATTTGTCCCTAACTTCAAATGTGACAGCCAGAAGAATCTCATGGCCATCATAGGAGGATTAGGCTCGGATACATCATCTTATATGGCAGAAAGTGTAAATGTCTACAAAATTCCACAGGTAGTTTGGGCAGTGGATGAGAGATAAAATTTGATTTCTTTTGTAATGAATGTTAGATATTAAATGTTTTCCATGCCTTTCTGCAGGACTTCACTGAAGTCCGCTTTGCAATCTTTCTGTAATTTGATTCCACAATGCAGTGTATTGGTAATGCAATTTTTAAAAAATCAAAATCTTTTATCATGAACACATATCGGAAAATTAAAACGAAAAACATAAATTAGAGAACAACCTTAAACTTGTCTTTTGACCATTATCTGGCAATAGGTGGTACCTCTCCTTTCTATGTCTTCGTTGGGGTCTGATAAAAAGAGTTTAGTATAAAACTCAAAACTCTTTTTTCTGGAATTGTTGGACGATTGGTGCACTTGGGTCTTTTTGGAAATCTGTATTTTAAAAAAGCAGTAAAGGAGAACATACATAACTGTTTCCATTTCTCCAGACTCTCATGGATAGTCCTTCATGCTTAAATATTTTATTCTGCCAGCTACAAAGAAGAGCAGAAGGTAGTTCAATAAGTCTAGCTCTAAAGAACATAGAATATAGAATAATAGAGTTGGAAGTGACCTTGAAAGGTCTTCTAATCCAACCCCGCCTCGAGCAGGAGATCATATGCCATTTCAGTCTCTTTTTGAAAGTCTTCAGTGATGGAGAACCCAAAACTTTTGGAGGCAAGCTCTTCCATTGGATGATTTAGAAAATTTCTCCCTGGTTCTAGGTTGCTTCACTCCTTGGTTGCTTCTAGGTTGCTTCTGTCCAGATTTAGCTCTGAAGACCATAGAACATAGAATAATACTCTAGAGGTGGAAGGGACCTTGAAGGTCTTCTAATCCAACCCACTGCTTGAGCAGGAGACCATATACCATTTCAGATAAATGATTGTCCAGTCTCTTTTTGAAAGTCTTCAGGGATGGAGAACCCACAATTTTTGAAGGCAAGCTCTTCCATTGGTTGATTTAGGAAATTCCTCCCTAGTTCTAGGTTGCTTCTCTCCTTGGTTGCTTCCAACTGGCTTCTGTCCAGATTTAGCTACATTCTAGATGTTCATGAGAACTTTATATCAGGATGCTAATTTTGGTTCATAATCGAGTTGTATTCCTTAGGTGAGAAAACATTTTATTTTGAAACATTATTGCTTATATTGTTCATCTTCCATAATCTATGTATAATTGGATAAATTTTTAGGGTATGGACAACTTCATTCAATTTACATCCAGCAAGCAATCATTTTTCCCCATTTTTTCCCCTTGCTTCTCATGAATAATGTCTCTCCCTTTTTTTAGTTTAGTTGACTTATGGCTCTTTTGCCCAAGAAGAGTTCCAGACGACTAAGTTATCTTCACTTTATTGCATGGTCCCAAATGAGGACCATCAGTACACTGGAGTTATACAACTTCTTCTTCATTTTGGATGGACATGGATTGGAGTCTTCACTCTTGATACTAATAAAGGAGAATGTTTCTTCCAGAAACTACAGTCATTGCTTCCCCAGAATGGCATCTGCATAGCTTTCTCACAAAATATTCCACAATTAGTTAATTTGGAAAACGTGTCTGAATTACTTCAGGAAAACTCAATTATCTGCAATAAACTGATTGATCAGAAAGCAAATGCTTTTCTTGTCTATGGCGCATCATTCACAATTTTGTGGCTCCGAATTGTTGTGTTTCTGTGTGAGCTGGAGGATGAAGAGAGCACATCGCTTAGAAAGGTTTGGATCCTGATGGACCCAATTGATTTCATACTGACAGCATTTCAAAGAGGTTTGGATCTCCAGTTGTTCCACGGGGCTCTTTCCTTTACAGTGCACTCAAGAGAAGTTCAAGGCTTCAAAGAATTTCTTCAAGTCATCAAGCCTTCAACCCACAAAAATGCATTTTTTCAAGAGGTTTGGGAGCAATTGTTTGACTGTTCATTTCCAAATGAGGAATTATCCATAATGTATGAAGACATTTGTAGTGGGGAAGAGAGTTTGGAGAATCTGCCTGCACCTCTCTTTGAGTTTCCGATGACTGGTCAAAGCTACAGTATCTACAATGCTGTCTATGCAGTGGCACATTCTTTGCATGAGGCAGTGAGATCAAAATCCCAACCAAGAGAGATTCAAAGGGTTGAATTTCCAGATCTTCAGCCTTGGCAGGTAATGTCTAAAAAGATGTTTTACCTATCTTGTCAGGTCTAAGCCATTTTATTTGGACTCTTTGGCTGGCCATACTATATACTACTATATCATGCATTTTCTATTGTGGGAAAATGGGAGGGGGGGTAATATGAATTTGTTAGCATATAGCCATAACAAATTCCTTTCTAGAAAGTCAAGGTCATCATTTGTCTCTGCGCCCGTGCACCTGCACGGAAGGAGATGGGTGGATTCTGCCAGCCTGGCACTTGATGATTGGAGAACGTGGTGATGAACTGTGGGTGTGGGGGGCAGGATTTAAACTTTCCACTGGGTGGTGAAACCTGGAGGACTTCAGATTCGGGTTTCACCCAGATGTGCCAACATGGCTCTGAGAATAAATTGGGACTTTGACTCGGACTCTGATTTACTTTTGGATGCGATTTGGAACCTTGACATATTTTTTGTTTTAGTGAATAGTCATCCTCCTCCACTAATGATTATTGCTTGTTTGCTCTGGTCTAAACTCACATATCAATAGAAATATTGAGGCAACAAAACTGATGGTGTAAGAGGTGAATCTAAGTTACAGAATACAAGAAGATGAAAATTACCAATGCCTTTGCAAATTTCAGTCTAGTCAATGAGGTTTATATATCATTCTTGGTTCCATAAATAAGCATTTAATTTCCATATAGAATTGGCCTGTCTTGTAAATGTATCCATCCCAGTTCCAAGAAAAATTTTGTACCCAATACACTTTTCTAAAATGTGGAGATTTCATTTTTCTGATTAGTTTTTTTAAATTTAGTCAAGACAGGGTTGTTAGACTGTGAACTCAGAGGCTAAGACAATTGGGGTTTTTTATCAGTAGAGGTGAACTATTTTAGTTTACTTTATTGTCATTGCATCCCGTACAATGAAATTAAATGCCATCTTCATTGTACATTATACATAAAACAAAACACACATCCTTCACATTCTATACAATTGAATTGAAAACCCCTGATATTGCATTAATATTGCACTATACAATACAATTCAATATGGCTACTGCTCTGGGATTGAGGCTGTTTTTCAGCCTATTTGTCCTTTTTTAGTGTCTTGTACTGTCTGCCAGATGGTAATAGTTCAAAAAAAAGGGTGCCCAGGATGAGATGGATCTTTAAGAATGTTTTGAACTTTCTTAAGGCAGCGGGAGCTATAAAGCTCTTCCAAAGAGGGGAGAGGGCAACCAATGATCCTCTGGGCAATGACGTTGACCCTCTGGAGCGCTGTCTTATCTGCCACTGTGCAATTGGCAAACACAGGTGCAGTAAGTTAAAATACTCTCTATGGTGCAGCGATAGAAGGCCACCAGCAGTTTTTCATTCAGTTGTTGTTTCCTGAGAAGCCTCAAGTAGTATAATCTCTGCTGGGCCCTTTTGACCAGTGCTGAAATGTCAGGTCCTCTTTTATGATAACACCAAGAAACTTAAAACTTTATTTTTAAAAAAATTTTAAATTTAAATTTTATTTTGTCAAGCATATACTGTATAAGATAACAGATAAAAGTATGAACATGATTTTGAATACATGACAAGTGTATGAATAAAAAGGGCCATTAGGACAGGGACTGTAGGCACGTTCATAACGTCATGAAGTGATGTTAGTTTTCAGAGTTAAAGTAAACTGCCAGGGAAATTGTTGAGTTTGTTGCTTTAAAATACTTGTCGTCATTTACTAATATGATCAAAGTGACTTCCAAATCTCATTTCTTGATCATTCATTGTGAGTTGACATTTTATTCTTCTACATTTTAAATTAGGAATACTTTTTTTCCATTTCCTGGAACGTGAGAGTAAAATAAAGGGAAGTTTTAATTCTTTTATCCCTAATAAATTGCTTTCTTTTGGACTCCCTTTTTCTTATCCTTCTTCAAGTAGCTCCACAAATTTCTTCAAGGGATTTCTTTTAACAACTCAGCTGGAGAAAGAATCTTCTTTAAAGACAAAAGGGAAGGTCCAGGTGGTTTTGACATTGTCAACATGATCACTTTTCCGAACAGATCTTTTCAGAGAGTCAAAGTTGGAGAGTTAAGGTCCAATGCTCCAGAAGGAAAAGAATTAGTCATTGAGAGGAACACAATTCTTTGGCACCCTGGATTTAACCAGGTAATAACCGTATTTTTCGGAGTATAAGATGCACCGAAGTATAAGACGCATCTTAGTTTTGGGGGAGGAAAACAAGGGAAAAAGGCCTCTGCCTCCAAGCAATTTGCCAAGCAGCAAACAGCAAACAGCACAGATGACATACACTGTTTGCTGTGTATTTCTGTGCAAGTGTGCCTGACCCATAGAAATAGCAAAGAATTGGAGAAATGTACATTATCCCAGAAAGTTTTCTTAAATGTAGTCACACTAACTCCTCCCAATTATTTAAATAGATCTACTCCAAGGTAACTAAACTCTAATACTAAACAGGACACTGTTACATTTCAGACTGTACTTGTACAGAGCTGTTAAAATTAATTAAAATTTCTGGAAGTATACATTATTCTCTATTATTTAAAAGAAGATACAATAGCACTGGGCCTCTTCAGAGCAAGCATTTATTTTAAAAAGCTTCTTTATTTTGTTAAGTTGTCTAGATTTACAGGGATCTCCAACCTTGGCAACTTTAAGACTTGTGGACTTCAACTCCCAGAATTCCACAGCCAGCAAAGCTAACAAAGCTGGCTGTTGAATTCTGGGAGTTGAAGTCCACAAGTCTTAAAGTTGCCAAGGTTGGAGACCCCTGACTCTAGAACAATAATAAGGCAGTCTTTAAAAAATAAGTCTAATAATTTGAACATTCTACAGACATAGTTATTCACTTACCCCCTTCCATCCAGTTCAGCAAAAAATAAAAATCTGCATGTCTCTCCCAGCTATTTGCCTCTTTGCAGTTAGTTTCACTTTCATTTTCCCACGTGGCAACCCTAATCAGCTGTAGGTCAGGAAGCTTCTACTGACTTGCTTGGCTTTACAAGCTCTTATCTCTTTGCTGCAAAGAGGTGAATTGCTGGAAGACAGAGGCCAAAGGGTGGAGGTGGATGGGTGGGTGGGGCTGCATTTGGTGTATAAGACGCACCCAAGTTTTCACCCTCTTTTGGGGGGCAAAAAGGTGTGTCTTATACTCTGAAAAATACGGTAGTCATGATTGTGTACAACCTGCACAAATTGCATCTTGATCCATTATGATCTGTTGATCTTTGTCTGGTAAACCATACCGAAGATAGTCACTTTCTAAATCTGATTTCTGTTGTTTAAAGGGGAGGGGAGGCATGTTCTCTACAAATATTCATTTACCAAATTGACAAACTGATATTATGATATAAAAGTTTATATATGTGGGTTACAATTCCATTTGAAATCAAAAGGATCGTATCAGTTGCATAAGATTGCCATCGTGCCAATTTATTTAATCGCTTTGCCCCTCTTCAAGTCCTCTTACACATCCTTGTAATTTCAATCTTTTTTTAATGCACAGTATAAATCCAAGATGATAAAATTCAGCAGCTCATTGGGAAGTAAAAGATTATCTCCCTCCATAAAGGGGAAAAAATCAGAAACTGTTTTAAAGATCTCCCTTTTCAAAACCTTTTATGTTTATCACCAGGTTCTTCCACTTTCTCAGTGTAATGACCATTGCTCCCCTGGATTTTGGAAGAAAGGAGATGAAGAAAAAAAATTCTGTTGCTATGACTGTGTTCGATGTCCGGAAGGGAAGATTTCAAATCAAATGGGTAGGTTAGACATTTCAGCAAGCTTTCATTAGATATGCTCAAGCAAACTGTATCACATTTAGGATGTATATAATTACTAGATTTATGAATATTTCAGAGCAAATATTCATTTCTTTACCTGAGATCAAACTCAATTTGCCATTGAGATGCCTACAAGTCATATTTCCTATACCCATGATGGCGAACCTTTGGCACACGTACTGGAAGTGGCACGCAGAACCATTTTCCCAGGCACACGGAGCCATTGCCCGTTGCTCTTCCGGGTTCCTACATGCCGGCCAGCTGGTTTTCATGTGCACCGGTGTGCCCGAAACCGGAAGAGCAGCCGCCCATTGCACATGCGCGCTCCTGGAAGATGATCTTCCTGTTTCAGGAATGTGCATGCGCATGGGCCACTTGGTCTCCAGGTTTCTGGCGTGCATGTGCGTGTGAAGACCAGTAATGCCAATGGCCAGTGCCCTGTCAGAAGAGCAGCAGCAGTGGCAGCTGCAGGGAGAAAGGCAAGAGCGACTGGTCAGCTTGGGCGCTCGGGGGGATCAGGGCTGCGTTTTTGGCCTGCAAGGTGCAGCCAGGAGGAGGAGGAGGAGGAGGAGGCGCCGCTGCCACATAAGGTAACAGCGGCTGGTGGGGTTGGGAGCCAGGCTGACCAGGGCAAGCCAACTGCAGTCCCTGAGAGGGGCGGTCCATGCAGGCTGAGCTGCGCCCGCTCATTGGTGCTTGCGTGGCAGGTGGCAGATTGTGGCTCTGCTGGCTCCACCAGGGCAAAAGCGCACATTCCCCACTTGGGTGTTGCTGGACTGCACTTTTGGCCTGCAAGGCGTGGCCAAGAGGAGGAGGAGGAGGCGCAGCTGCCGGATAAGGTAAGAGCACCAAGGCCGAGAGGAGCAGCAGACCTCGGGGTGGGGTGGGGACAATGACTTTACCGCTGCTGCTGCAGCAGCCACTGCAAGACATGCGGGCATCTCCCCAGTTGCCTCACTGTGGGCGCTAGATGAGAGGTGGGCAGCAGCCAAAGCCGCATGTGTGAGTGAGCAGGGAGCTCCTCTCATCTCACAAGGATGCTGGGGGTGGGTTGGGAGTACATACTTCCCCACTCCCGGGGTGGGGGGGATCGATGAGCCAAATGTTTTTCCAAAAGCTGCTGAAGCTCCGGCTTTCTTTCCTCGATCCTTTCCCCTCCTCCTCAAGTGAAGCAGCTGCTCTGAGCCATTGGTTGAAACTCGGTTGTGTGAACCGATCAAGCTCTAAGTGTTAACCCTGCTTCACTAGGGGTAAACTAAGAGCGGCTGGCAGGGTTGGGAGAAAGAAGGGGGAAGGGAGAGAGTTTGGATCGGTTTCCTGCCCCCTCTCCAGCCCTCCCGTCTTTTCCCCTGCTCGAGAAGCGGCTGCGAGAGGAGGAGTTTAGCTGGCTCAGTTAGGATTAGCTACCACACTAGGGAAGCCGCGGTAAATTCCATGCTGGCAGGCTGGCTGGGGGAAGGGTGGGTGAGAGAGCAACACAACCCCTCACGTTTCGGGGGCATGCGGCTCTGAGAAAAGTTTTTTGGGCAGCTGCGTAGAGCCGCCTTTTACTTCCAGCAACTGGAGGAAGGCGCTTTTCTCGATTGCTGCGTGAATCAGCCGAGATTGTCTTCCGTCTCTCCCTCATTGGTTGCTGCATATCCATGGGCAGAGCGGAGCATTGCTCCAAGGGTGGCACGACAGCAGCAGCAGGCTCTGCGGCTTGCTCCTCCACAGTCCTGCCAGCTGGCATGGCTGGCTGGCTGGACGGTGCCCAGAGCATGAGGCTGGCAGGAGGAGGAAGAGCGGCCACTACCTCTGTTCGCACTGGCAAAGGTTGGTCCAAAATGGGTGTGGAGGGGCGCATGCGTGGTGGATGTGTACATGCATGGTATGGGCGCATCTGCAATGCATGTGTGTGGGGCACGTGGAGGTGTGTGTGCACACATGCGCAGGGGCACATCCATTGCATTATGGTGCTAGCACACGGGAACGATGTCACACGTGTGCGTACTTTTGGCAAACGGCGACAAAAAGGTTCACCATCACTGTCCTATACAAACACATGCATTGAGCCATGCCAATCTGAAATCATCATAATCATCATCGTTTAGCAACTCCATATCCTTTGCGGAGTGGAGTCTGGGCAACTGAATGGAGCTAGCAGAGTGTTTACTGACCGGATGCCCTTCCTGATGCCAATGCAGAGATTTGTTCAGCAGACATGTTCTCATTGTGCCCAGAGAGAGAAATATCTGCCCCTACCAAGGATCGAACTCACAGCTTCCTGATTGTGAGGCGAGAGCTCCACTCCTTTATGCCAATCTTGAATGATACAATAGAATTAAAACTGTGCTTACATAGAAACATGATCAAACTATTGGAAACAACTCAATTAACATGTGGCTCCCATTGTGAAATAAAACTAGGGAATGCATTGATGACAAATTCCTTGACTTTTTTTTCCAGATATGGATGACTGTTTTGAATGTTCAGAAGATTACTATCCAAATAAGGAAAAAATAGAATGCATTGTGAAACCAGTGGTCTTTCTAAATATTGAAGAAACCTTAGGAATCGGTTTAGCCTCAGCAGCTCTTTCTTTCTTCTTGCTCACAATGTGGGTACTTGGGGCTTTTATTAAGCACAGGGATACTCCCATTGTCAAAGCCAACAACCGGTCCCTCACCTACACCCTCCTTGTCTCTCTTCTGCTCTGTTTTCTCTCCTCTTTGCTCTTCCTCAGTCAACCTGGCAAAGTGACCTGCCTTCTCCGACAATCAGCTTTTGGCATCACCTTCTCAATAGCCATTTCTAGTGTCCTGGCCAAAACTATCACTGTGGTTGTGGCTTTCATGGCCACTAAACCAGGATCTCAAATGAGGAAATGGGTGGGGAAAAGATTGGCTTTTTGTATTGTCCTTTCTTGCTCTCTCTTGCAAGTATGTATCTGTATTCTTTGGTTGTCAACCTCTCCCCCATTCCCTGAGTTGGACAGGCACTCAGAGCTCCAAGAAATGATTTTACAGTGCAATGAGGGGTCAGCTTTCTTCTTCTACTGTGTCTTGGGCTACATGGGTATCTTGGCCATTGCCAGCTTTATTGTGGCTTTCCTTGCCCGTAAATTACCTGACAGCTTTAATGAAGCCAAGTTCATCACCTTCAGCATGTTGGCCTTTTGCAGTGTTTGGATCTCCTTCTTTCCAGCCTATCTGAGCACAAAAGGCAAAGCCATGGTAGCTGTGGAGGTCTTCTCCATCTTGTCCTCGAGCACTGCATTATTGGGATCCATATTCCTTCCAAAATGCTACATCATTGTTTTCAGGCCTCAGTTAAACCACAGGGAGCAACTAATAAAGAGGACTTAGTACATCATATAATTTTTCTTGCTATATTGACAAAGAAGAAAAAAGCCTGCTTGCTGTGTATATGAAACATATAGAAGTTATTTCTGGGAAAGGAGGATTTTTGGAAGGTTATTATGATTTATGATTATTAAGATTTATTAATGTCACCCATTCAAAAAGAAGTGTTCATGCTGCTGCATTTTCAAATATTTTTGAAGATTGTTTAACATAACTCCTCTCACCCTTTCAACACCTCACCTCAAGAAGATTTTGAGAATCTAGATTTCTTGAATACTGTTAGGAAATTTCAGACATTGACTCAAAGGATCTCCAAACTCTTTCATGGTTTGTACACTTTCTATTCATAAACCACTGTGTAAATATAGTAAAAAGGTGATGAACATGTATTTGGTACAGTATCATGGAATATCAGTTTTGGATTGTTTAGGGTTCTTTGAAATGTAAAATTGAAAAAGTTTCTGAATCCGGTACGTTTAATTAAATTTGTAGGTCACAAGCAGTTATCATTCTATTTCCATTGTGACCTATTACCAGTTTTTAAAAATATCGGAAATTTAGTGAAATGAAGTGATGTGAAATGTATTATTTCTGTCTCATCCTTTATTTGATGCATATATGTCCCAATGGTGGTATACAATTTAATTTGCTTTGGTATGCGTTGTTCCTCTGTAATCTTTCCATGGAATTGTGGAAAAATAAATAGTGGATATATCAAGATGTAGTGTACTGTTTGTTGCTCTTCATTAGAAGAATCCTGAAAGCTCCTAAGCATAGAATGAACTTGCTATGATGGGGAAGTGATAAAAAATTTAATAAGCAAATGATCGCCCATTCCCAGTCAATTGACATTTCCACCTAGAGTTACAAAATTAGGGTAAAGGAGACATACATTCAGATACAATTTTTATTTATGGGCTCTGTGATGCTCTGTCCAATATCTAATATCTAACATTCATCACAAAAGAAGTCAAATTTTCTCTCTCATCCACTGCCCAAACTAACTGTGGAATTTTGTAGACATTTACACTTTCTGCCATATAAGATGATGTATCCGAGCCTAATCCTCCTATGATGGCCATGAGATTCTTCTGGCTATCACATTTGAAGTTAGGGACAAATTCCTGGGATTTGAAAAGCAGGTCCAGAGTGGTGCGATAGGTCATCCTTAGATTGTGATAACTGTCATATATGTGGAACCCGAGAGTGATGTTAGGTAAGATCTGGGAATCCTCATTGATCTCCTTCACAGCAAAGGCCAAGGCAATGGCATGCTGGTAGAATTTGGTTATTACACTGTGCGAGGGTCGCCTGTCCCCCTCCAGTTAGTTTTATTGTTTTATATGTCTTGGTAGCATAAAATAGTGCTCAGAATAGATTTATGTTTAATTTTCCTTTTTTTATATCTCCCTGACCAAGGGTGACGCCCTCTGTTCCACTTCTCTCTCTCTCTCTAGAGGTTTGATTTTACTGTTACAATATCCCTGTGCTCTGCAGAATTGCTTAAGATATACTTTATGTGAGAAATAGAAAGATTTTGACACATTTCTTGAACAAACAAGAAAACAATTTATTTAAATACAAACTTCTCAGTAAATGTCAAGTAAAATTCTTACAGCCACAACCAGCTATTCAATTCTTTTACACTTTTTCTTCCCCTCAGAGAACTTTCCTAGCTTTCCTGACTAAATCTAAGAAAACCCAGTTCTTCTTTAGATTAAGGCCTATAGATTAGACCACGTTTCACCATTTATCTCTATCTACAAATAATACAATATATCAATCAATAAAGTCCCTTGACCCTGGCACCTGCTTCCCACAGAACTGTCTAGAGCCTATTTTCTCTCCTGCTAACTTCCCTCTTGGACAGTTAAACTCAGGCAGAGATTCCTTATACATCTTCCCTCTTGGAAGTTACCACAAACAGCGCTCTCCTCAGCTCTTCCACCTAGGCCTTTTATAGTTCCTGGCCCTACTATCTATGATCCGATTGGCTGGCTCCTTATGATGTAATCTATCCCCCTCCCTTCTGGAGCACTGGGATAAACAGCTCCCCCTTTCTACTTACCATACATTTAAAAGCTGTTTGGTTCCATACTTACTTGTGTATACAATTCCTTTTAACCACACTTTAACTTTATACAACAACTTAACTCTTTTACATTCAGTACCTGTATGTGGGCACCACACACTGCAAATAGGTTAAATACTCCCATTGAAAAAACAATTCTACAATTCTTGCAACATTTCTATATGAAGAACAAGCAATTCTGCCTCTTACTGAAGGAGATAGATGACAGGTTTTCTAAAACACTCAATAATTAGTGGAGAATTTAAATGTACTTTTTACAAAGAATTTCTATGATTTGCAAGAGATATGTACTACAACAAAACACTAGCTTTTCTTTTCTATCCACATAACATAAAACTGAATAGATAATGTAGACCTTCTTAAAAGTACCTTAATCTCACTAAATGATCCTCAAAAGACTTCTTGTAGCAAAACTTCATACATTTTACAAGGAAGACTTCAACATAATATAAAGGAAATTATTTCTTGTCCCACACCCAAAATCATTTGAAAGACAAACAAGGCTAGATAACATACAAAACCCAGCATTTATGCTCAATCAGCTTTTATTTATATAGGAAAGATTTGGAGGATTTGGTTAAGACTAGCAACTGTGTGGGAAGAAAAGAAAACTCTTACAGTGGTAAGCCGTAACCTTTTAAAGATGGATGCTCCTTAAATTTAATTTCATAAAAGTGTTAAACAATTTGTGACACCATCCCACCAAAGATAAGGCCACCAGGCTGGTACCACTCATGTGGAACAAGGAAAGCATCACTTGCAGGACAGCTCAGAGTACTGCTTTGTTTATCAGGAACAAAGGAGTAACTGATTCATGACTCTCTGCTTATGGAAAAAATATCTGGGTCTATCATTCAAAGAGAAGTTCTGGCAGATAAGATAGGAGATAGAGAATGTGTGGAAGTGAAGCTCAGAGATTCAGCATTAGCCCTTCCTGCCTCCCTATGGCTCTTGAAATATTTATGTGGATTGTTTCTCACTTCCTATTCCCTTCTGCCCAGAACCTTTGTTATTTTGGCCTACTAGAATAGCGGAGTAATTTCAGTAATTCACAAGGGACATAATTACCATTGAACTATAGGAAACCTGGCAATTTTCTTTATATAGCTGATCACTCTTTTAGATGACATCATGCATGACTAAGATTGAACCTGTTTTGAAAAGACCTGGAGAAATAGAATTGGACAGTAATACTTAGAATAACTTTATTGTCACTTTGAATGTACACTAATCGGCATACATTAAAATGAAATTTCATTGCATACAGCTCTCAAAGGTCTCCACCTCCAATATGCACTACACAAACATGACAAAATTAATTAATTAATTAATTATTGAATGAATAAATGAACAAACAAACAAACAAAATTATGCATATACCCATATATATTATGTGACACAGAGAAACACACAGTCTAGTTCGAATGTATACATGTACATGGCAAGAAAAATGAATCTGGATGAGGAATAAAGCTGTCACAGAATCTGGTAGTCCTGCTAGATATACTTTGAAACCTCCAGCCAGAGGGGAGCAATGGAAACAGACCATGAAGTAGGTGTTTGGGGTCTCTAACAATGCTTTGAGCTCTAAGCACATAGCGCTTATAAGCAATATCCCGAATAACAGGAAGTGAGTTTCCTATAATCTTCTCGGCTGTCCTCACCACTCTCCGTATGGACTTTCTATCCGAGGCACTGCTGCCACCAAACCAAGCAGTGATGCAGTTTGTCAAAACACTCTCAATCGTGCCTCTGTTAAAAGTGGCCAGGACAGAAGGAGAAAGATGTGCTCTCCTCATCTGATGCAGGAAATGCAGACGCTAGTTTTCACGCTTCACTACGGATGACATGTAGAGAGACCAGTTCATATTGTTAGTTATCTGCACCCCTAGATACTTAATACTGTTGACCACCTCTACAGCTTCTTCCTTGATACTGAGTGGAGTATGACCATGCTGGCTCTTTCTAAAATCTACAATGATCTTTTTGTTTTCTTGACATTTAGAACCAGGTTACTTTTATTGCACCAGTCCACCAGAGCCTTCACCTCTTGCCTATAAGCATCTTCATGGTCATCCCAGATAAGACCCATCACTGCTGTGTAATCCACATATTTCACAATATGAATTGTAGCAGATTTCTCACAGCAGTTGTGGGACATCAAGGTGAACAGTAATGGACTCAAGATGGGTACACAACGAGGTGGAGTTGGAAACTTTTCTTCCATTTGGCACAAACTGGGGTCTTTCTGATGAGCTGAAGTTGTGCAGTGGTTAAATGCTGCGACTGCAGGCTGACTGCTAGTTCAGCAGTTCAGCTGTTCAAATCTCGCTAGGCTCAAGGTTGACTCAGCCTTCCATCCTTCTGAGGTCGGTAAAATGAGGACCCAGATTGTTGGGGGCAATATGCTGAACTCTGTAAACCACTTAGAGAGGGCTGTAAAGTACTATGAAGTGGTATATAAGTCTAAGTGCTATTGCTATTGCTATTTCAATAAGGATGTCAGGTTTCGGTAGAGTTAGGGTTAGCTGACAAAGAAAATGAAAATAAATAATGAAAAATAATGAACATGAATTAAAAGGTGGGTCATAATTTGATTTTCTACTTTGTATTTTTATATTATTCTATACATACAAGCCTACTGGATTTGATAATAATATTTTCCTTTGTATATAATATTAGGTCATGCTACTTTATCGCAAACACTGTAAAACACTAGCATGCTGAAGGTGATAAACTTGGCTTCATTGAAAATGGCATGTAATTTTCCAGCATGGAAAGCCACAATGAATCTTCCAATGGCTCGGAAGCCCATGTAGCCTAGGACAAAATAAACCTTTGTTGAAGATCCTTCATTACACTGCCTAATGGTTTATTCAATAAACAAGTTCACATCTAAATTGGGGAAAGAGGGAGAGTTAGCCAACCACATCAGACAGATGGCTATTTGAATGACATGGCAGGAAAAGACAATGGAAAGTGTAATTTTCCCCCTATGTATTTCATTGCGGTTGAGCCTGGTTTTGTGGCCATGAAGGCAAGAGAGACAAGGGTGGTTTTGGCTAACACTCAGGAAACAGCCACAGAGAAAATAATGCCAAAAAGTGGTTGTTGGAGAAGGTGGGTATCTTTCCCTGATTGGCCAAGGAATAGCAGAGGACAGAAGAAGGAGAAGCAAAGGGACCAGAAAATGAAAGTGAAGTGAAAGGGGTGGCTCAGTCTTCTTCATATGACAGAAAATTCCTTCTTTTTGGAAGACATTGTTTCTTGCTTGGATATTTGTCTTCTGAACACTGAAAACATTCCAAGAAAATATCTTCTTGATCCAGGAAAGTTAAGATTACCTGCCACTCAGCCAGATGGAATAAGGACTATAACCCTGATTTATGTTTTGTCTCCAGAGATATGCACAGTAGACCATTACATTGTAACAAAAGAGCACTAACAGTTTTCCCTTGAAGACAGCACAGATATGAGTTGTTAAATGTTGGAGTGCAGATCTCAATTGTAAATTGGACCCAGGGGTGAAATGCTCCAGGTTCAGGCGGGCCAGTTGGTCGTTGTAGAGCCAGTAGAACCGATAGCGATTGCAATGCAAGGCGTCCCCCACCCACTTCCCCCACCTGCCTGGACGCCGCCATTTGGGTTCTTTTACCCTCTGCGCATGCACAAAGCGTTCTGCACATGCACACAGGGTAAAAGAACCCAAATGGCGGCGTCCAGGCAGGTAGGGGAAGTGGGTGGTGGAAGCCTAATGCTGCGATCGCTATCGGTTCTGTCGGCTCTACGACGACCAACTGACCCGCCGGAACCGGGAGCATTTCACCCCTGGTTGGACCCCTAAGCCTTCATGGATTTTTTGAAAAGCCAATTGGAAAGCTTTTGTGCTGAACTCAGCCACATCATCCAATGGACGGACCCCCCCCCACACACACACACATGAAAATGACAATAGGTTGTGGGATTGCTACTTTCCATAGCTAAGAAACATGTCCCAAGGGGCTATAGAAAAGTATACATCCCAGGCTGGAGGCAAGAATGCACAGAGTTACACAATCAATATGGAGAAGGCAAGACAAGAAACAATGGATGGATACTAATGAAGGAGAGAAGCAACCTGGAATTAAGGACAAACTTCCTAACAGTAAGGACAAATAACCAGTGGAACAGCTTGCCTCCAGAAGTTGTAGGTGCTTCATCACTAGAGGTTTTTAAGAAAAAGCTGGATAGTCAACTGCCTGAAATAGGATAGGTTCTTCTGCTTGAACAAGGGGTTGAACTAGAAGACCGATAATACTGCTGCCCTACAAAGCGACCTTAACTATGTGTCTGAATGGTCGAACAACTGGCAACTTCAAATCTCAACCAACAATGCTCTGTCTTACACATTGACAACAAAAATCAGAACACCAAATACAAGCTGGGCGGATACGACTTCGTAGATGACCCTTACTCTGTCAAGGACCTTGGAGTACTCATCTGAAATTATCTAAGTGCCAGAGCTCACTTTTAACAGCATTGCCAAAAAGGCATTAAGAGTTGTTAACCTAATTTTGCGAAGCTTTTTCTCCTGTAACATTGTACTACAAACCAGGGCATACAAAACCTTTGCCAGACCAATTCTCGAATACAGCTAATCTGCCTGGAATCCACACTGTATAACGGACATTAATACAATTTAGTGAGTCCAGAGGTATTGCACGAGAAGAGTACTCCACTCCTCTGCTCGCAATAGAATACCTTATGCCACCAGGCTTGATATTTTGGACCTGGACAACTTAGAGCTGCGCAGCCTGCGGTCTGACCTAAGCTTAGTACACAAAATTGTCTGCTACAATGTCCTACCCGTTAATGACTACTTCAGCTTCAACTGGAATAATACATGGGCAAACAATAGATACAAACTCAAAATAAACCACTCCAAACTCGATTGCAGAAAATACGACTTCAGCAACTGAGTGGTCAATGCCTGGAATACACTAACTGACTCTGTTGTTATATCCTCAACTCCCCAAAACTTTAACCTAAAACTGTCTACCATGGACCTCACCCCATTCCTAAGAGGTTTGTAAGAGGGCATGCATAAGCGCACCAGTGTGCCTACCATCCCTGTCCTACTGTTCCCATTATTCATACTCATTTCTTATGCATATACTTTACCTGTTTATACATATGTTTATATGTTATGTTCATACTTAAAATTGTTTTCTCATACATCCTTGACAAACTAAATAAACTAAACTAAACTAAACCTCCAAGGTCCCTTCCAGCTCTTCCTTTGATTGATGTATTTGGTGGCTGAGTATTGCAGCCCTGTATGGCTAAATAGGGCTCACACAAAAGCAGTGGACACCCAGTTTATCCATACCATGAAGCTAATATCAATTGAAATTGATGACTTCCAAATGGTCAGTACTATCTAACATACCACCCACAAACCTTAGAAGAAGTACATTTAGATCATTATACAGTACATGCTCATACATGAGGATTATAATGATCAAATATTCAGACTCTTATCTTTTTTTTTATTGAAAAAGTTTTATTAGTACAGAGTACAAAGTTTTTTTAAATTTTTCTCCCCCCCACCCCCTTCCCTCCCCCCTCCCCCCGGACTTCCCAGAGAGAATACAGGGCATAATATCAATACTGTAAATTTGGTGAAAAAAGAAAAAAAACAAACCACAAAAATCCCTCAACTACACATTGTACATTAATAGATTACATCCTTAAACTTCTATATTTTATATCATCTAAATATAAAATAATAATGAAAAAATAAAGAAAAAATAGAAATAAAGATACAAAGGAGAGAGAAAAAAATACAGAAAAAGCAAAGTTAATAATAAAGAAAAAAGTTATACAAAAGAAAAAGAACAATTTCTTCCTCCTCCTTTCAATCTTCTACCCTAAAAAAAAATATCCAAGACTTCATCATAATATTAATAGCATAATATTACCATACATCAAATTATATACTTCCAAAAAATTATATTTCTTAAAGAGGTATTGATAGTAATAATAATAAACTGAAGTATGCAAAGGAAAGAAGACAATTTCTTCCTCCTCATTTCAATCAACTATCGTAGACAACATCTAGTCAAAATTAAATAAAACTTGAATAAGTATTACAATTCCAAAAAATTCTAAATCTTTAAAAAATGTTAATAATTCTAAATCTCTAAAAAACATTAATAATAATAATAATCTCAAAAATTGAATAAAACTTAAACACATATTACATAAATAATATCTGAATACTAAATAAAAAAAACTTTTAAGATTCATCATAATAACATAATATTGTTATACATCAACTTTAAAAATCCCAAACTTCATCATAATATTAATAGCATAATATTACCATAGATCAAATTATATACTTCCAAAAAATTATAATTCTTAAAAAAGTATTGATAGTAATAATAATAATCTGAGATATGCAAAAGAAAAAAAAACAATTTCTTCCTCCTCATTTCAATCAACTATCCTAAACAACATCTAGTCAAAATTAAATCCAAAAAATTCTAAATCTATAAAAGATATTAAAAATTCTAAATCTCTAAAAAACATTAATAAAATTCATCATAATAACATAACATTGTTATACATCAACTTCAATTATAATACTTTATGATTTAATAATTTTAGTTAAAAATTCCAATTCCTCAAAAAATATTAAAAAAAAAATTAAAAGGAAAAAAAATCAGAAAAAAATAAAAAGAAAAAAAGAAAGGAAAAGGAAAAATACAATCATATTAATCTCCATCCATCTAATACATATCAACACTACATCTCCTTGTATCTTATTGGTTGCCTCTTTTTATATCTTGATTTAAATTTATCAGCTCATCTCCCGTCTGATCCCGATCCTCCATCTCCTTTTCCCGATCTTTCTGACTCTGCCATTCACTTAGACTCATTAAAACTGTTCCATTTTGATCCAATAAGACTGGCTCTTCCTCCTTGTCCTCTTCTACCTTCCAACGTCTTTCTTCTGGAATTTTAGATATGTCAGCCTTTAAAACATTGACATAAAATTGAGTAGCTTTCTTTATCGTGTTCAACCGATATCTTTTCCCCAAAAATTTCACCGCTACTCCTGTTGGTGCTTCCCATTTATATTGTAAATTCAATCTTTTAAGTTCATCAATCAAAAAAGTAAATTCTTTTCTAGCTTTGAACATTTTAGAGGGAATTTCTTTCCATACCCTAAGTTCTTGACCATTCACCTGAAGATTATTCTTAAACGTTGCCTGTATAATTCTGTTCCGTAAAGCTCTTGTAGTAAAATATATAACAATGTCCCTTGGTAGATGTTTTTGTTTTGCATACCACGAGTTGACCCTATATATATTTTCAATTTGTGTAGCTAATTCATCTTTAGACATTCCAGAGATTGCTCCAAAGCATCAATTATTCTTCCTTTCAAATCATCATATAATCCCTCCTTCAACCCTCTCAGTCTTATAGCGAATTCCATTCTTCTGAACTGTGTCATCAACACCTCTGTTTCAAAATTTGCAATGTCTTTTTGAAATTTATTTATATATTCCACCGAAGTTGCCAAGGCTTGTTTATTTGTTTCAATACAGTCCTCCAAAACATCAATATTTGTTGCTAAACCTTTACAGACTTCTAACATGTCCAACCTTAGCTGATTTTCCATCTTCTTTAAAGCATCCTGCATTTTTTTTCTATTTCAGTGATTTTTTGGTTAAATTCCAAAATCAAATCCTGTTTCATAATCTTTAAAGTACTTAATAAGTTTTCAGATGTCAAAGACTGTGGAGATGTTGACTCAGTCACCAGTTGCATTTTAGAAGTATAAGCGGAGAGATAGCCAGCTCTTTTGTTCAAAACAATCATTCCAGACTTAGAAGCCATTGTTGTAATTCCAAAGGAATGCACAGAAAGTACCAGATCTCTAAAATGTTCTTCCCAATTTCAAAAGCAGATAATTTCTTATTTATATATATATATTTTCTTTTAAGAAAATTATCAGTTATTATTATAATCCACAATCTCTCTGTCTGCTCCTTTCAACAATAAAATGTATTAAAAATCCCATTCTGGAAGCAACGGAGGTCTTGGCATCTTGCTCCGCAAAGGCGGAGGCTTCCGGATTCCCGGAGCAGAAGACAGGCTGCCTGGGGAGCCTTCACCCTTCGCGCCCCTAGATGACTCCTAGGGCGCTAGGGGGGCTCTACCCCACCTGTCAGGCTCTTCTCTCTCCCCTTTACCCGGGGCAGAGATTTCCAAGCCGCCAGACAGCTGTTCTGGCGGCTTGGCGAGGAATCGGAGGGGCGCTCTAAAAAGAGCGTCGGCGATGCCGAAGACCGAACCCGGAAGTCTCACCTGTTTTCAGACTCTTATCTTGTAACCCACCATGAAAACCTGGACAGCAATAATCTAATCCAAACCAATATTGGCAGGTGCCAATATTGGAAAAAAACAAATGGGGGCTGGTTGATAATACTAAATGTGACTGTAAGAATGTCCTGCAAGTTTTACATCATATTGGGATGGAAGACCAATATGGAACGAAGGTTCCCTGGTTCCCTGCAAGAACCACATCATCTTGAGGACACTGCTATCCAATGTCTAAATGATCTAGATATCTGGCCATAGGCTTAAGTACTCTAATAACTGCTCATACATCATTCATATTGTGCATTTTCAAAATAATTCACTGTGTTTTATACTTTGATACATATTCTATATGCTGTTTTGTGAATATTATGCATTAATGCTCTATTTCACTGTTTATCAACCTTGGCAACTTTATGCTGTATTGACTGCAACTCCCAGGATTCCCCAGGTGACAGAGCTGACTGGGGTATTCTGGGAGTTGAAGTACATACAGCTTAAAGTTGTTAAACTTGAGAAACATTGCTGTATTCTATTATACCATAAGAAATACATTAACAAATAACGCCTGAAATTATTTAATTAACTCTTAACTGATTATATCCATCTAATTTAAACTCAGTATGCTCAGTATGCTTGGGGAAAGTATCATATGCACATGATACAATAACTTCATTTTATTAGTCCTTTCTTAGTGTTTAGTTCTGGCTTAAGAACAATAATGAAACATTTGGGGAAAAAGATACATCCCAATAACCCAGCACTGGAGGACAAGATGGAGAAGATCTCCACAGCCACCATGGCTTTTCCATTGGTACTCAGATAGGCTGGAACAAAGGAGATCCACACACTGCAGAAAGCCAACATGCTAAAGGTGATGAACTTGGCTTCGTTAAAACTGTCAGGTAATTTACGGGCAAGAAAAGCCACAATGAAACTGGCGATGGCCAAGAAGCCCAGATAGCCCAGGACACAATAGAACATGAAGATGGAGCCTTCATTGCATTGCAAAATCATGGTTTCTGTAAGGGAATTCATGTCTAACTCAGGAAATGGAGGAGAAGTTGCCAGCCACAGAATGCAAAGACCTGCTTGAAGAAAAGAACAAGAAAGGAGAATGGAAAGAGCCAATCTTTTTCCCACCCATTTTCTCATTGAAGAGCGTGGCTTAGTAGCCATGAAAGCTACAACCACAGTAATAGTTTTAGCTAACACACAAGAAACAGCAACTGAGAAGATGATGCTGAATGCTGGTTGCCGGAGAAGGCAGGTTACTTTCCTTGGTTGACCAAGGAATAACAAGGAAGAGAGAAAGCATAGTAAAAGGGCAATAAGGAGAGTATAAGTGAGGTCTCGGTTGTTGGCTTTGACGATGGGGGTATCTCTACGCTTAAGGAAAATTCCAAGAACACCGGTTGTCATGAGGGAAAAGAAAACAGCTTCTGAGGCCAGACTGATTCCTAAAGGTTCTTCAAAGGACAGGAAACTCATTGTTTTGTTAAGGCATCGATCTTGATCCTTGCTTGGATACTGATCCTCAGGACATTTGAAACAATCTTCAGTATCTGGATAAAAAGATAAAAAGGAACTCATTTACTTTTTATTTCTTTCTGAGATGTTCTTTGCTATTGTTTGAAGTCTGACAATCCTTCTAATCCCAATCAGAATTTCGAAAATTTAAAAAATAAGGTGGGTTACAGTCTCTCTCCCTCCCTCCCTCTCTCTCCCTCCTTCCCTCCCTCCCTCCCTCTCTCTCCCTCTCTCCCTCTCCCTCTCCCTCTCCATCTCCATCTCTCTTTCCCACTCCCTCTTTCTCTCTCTCCCTTCCTCCTTCCCTCCCTCCCTCTCTCTCCCTCTCTCCCTCTCCCCCTCCATCTCCATCTCTCTCTCTCTCTCTCTCCAATATTCATTATTACATTTTTTTCTAGCCATTTTTACAAGAATTAAGCAGATAATTTTCAATTTTCTCTATTATATTGTCACACAATGCTTTGGATGACTACCATATAAAAGATGGCTGGGCCAAAATTTGACTTTGGTCACTATGTATACCTTGGCCTACAGGTGACATCTTCAGGGACCCAAATAAATAGTTTGGATTTTGAATTGTGGGATGAGAAAAGATTGGATATATGAATGCTGGGATCCTGTGAAGTATGTTAGTATTCTCAAATATGAGATATTATTAATAACTGAGGTTTATAGGGATTGCCCTTGTTCCTTGCTTTAAAGCAGAGTTAAACTCAATTTCATGGAGGGCCGCATCAGGGTTGTGTTTTACCTCAGAGGGCTCTCTCTCTCTCTCTCTCTCTCTCTCTCTCTCTCTCTCTCTCTCTCTCTCTCTCTCTCTCTCTCTCTCTCTCTCTCTCTCTCTCTCTCTCTCCCTCTCTCTCCCTCTCTCTCCCTCTCTCCCTCTCTCCCTCTCTCCCTCTCTCCCTCCCTCCCTCCCTCCCTCTCTCTCTCTCTCTCTCTCTCTCTCTCCCTCTCTCTCTCTCTCTCCCTCTCTCCCTCTCTCCCTCTCTCCCTCTCTCCCTCCCTCCCTCCCTCTCTCTCTCTCTCTCTCTCTCTCTCTCTCTCTCTCTCTCTCTCTCTCTGTGTGTGTGTGTTTGTGTGTGTGTGATCGGGGGGTGGTGGCTGTGGCCATGGTGGGCATGGCTATGGTGGGCATAGCCATGGTGGGTATTTGACACAGGCTCGAGATGCATTTTTTCCCCTTCACTTCTTTCTTTCCACAGTTCTTTACTATAACCATTTTCCTCTCTTCTACCAGGTATTATTGGCAAACATTTGTTACTTATTCTTCATACCCCACTAAAAAATTTATTTCTAAATTTATACCCCATTGTTTAATAGTAAATTGCTTTTCCAGGCAGAAAAGCTATTTCTACTATTGTATTTTCATCTTTCAACTAATAATAAAAATACAAGAACATAAATAACATGATAATTCAAGATCTAACAGCAGACATCAATTTCCAGGATAGTAAATAGAAATGGCTGTCAATTATAGATTGTTGATTGTAAATTAAATGAGCTTACAGTACGTAAAATCCAGCATTAAACTGTAATATTAACATAGGATGTTGCTTGTTTCTATCCAGGTCAAGCACTTACTGGAGGCCATATAATTGTTATCCAATCCAATCCAGTCTTCCTGCAGCACTCTGCTGGCTGAAAATGAGCCATGTGGGAGCCACGTGTGGCCTCCGCAGGGCCCATTTTCAACTGGTAGAGTGCTGCAGGAGGCCGTGGAAGCCAAAAACAGGCTGCATGGAGGCTGCCCGCGGTCCCCCCACAGCCCATTTTGACTGGCAGAGGCACCACAGACCAATCCATTTATATTTCCAGGCCAGTTCCACAGGCCAGACCTAAGCACCCCATGGGCCGGATCCAGCCTGCAGGCCTTGAGTATGACACCCTTGCTTTAAAGGGTGGAAAATCTAATCTTTAGTGAGAAATAGAACAAATTGTAATTTTTGACGTAACAATTTGTTTGCAGCCATTGTCTCCAAAAATAGAAGGACATAGTATTCTCAAATATGAGAGATTAGTAATTACTGAGGTTTAAGGGATAACCCTTGATCCTTGCTTTAAAGGGTGAAAAACCTCATCTTTAGTAAGAAACAGAAAAAATGTAATTTCTGACAAATCAATTTGTTTGCAGCCATTGTCTCCAAAATTTGAAGGATTTCATAACTGACCTATCTTGCTTGAAATCTTCCCCTGTGGACACGGAATGCAATCATAGCAGCAAAAGCTTTTCTCTTCAGATTTTCTCTTCCAAGCTCCAGGATGACAGAATTGATTGCACAGAGAAACTGGAAGAACCTGTTCATAACATGAAGAATGTTACACAATTACTTGCCAAGTTATTAAGCTTTTCATCATTTGAAAATAGAGGCAATTAATCATCCTATAAAGGGAATCATGGCAAGCATAGATCTGTTGGAGATAATTTAAGCTATTCTTATTTCATTGTTTATGGAAGTTGTAAAAATATAATAGCAATAGCAATAGCATTTAGACTTATATACCGCTTCATAGTGCTTTACAGCCCTCTCTAAGCGGTTTACAGAGTTCAGCATATTGCCCCCAACAATCTGGGTCCTCATTTTACAAACCTCAGAAGGATGGAAGGCTGAGTCAACCTTGAGCCTGTGAGATTTGAACAGCTGAACTGCTGAACTAGCAGTCAGCTGAAGTAGGTTGCAGTGCTGCTTTTAACCACTGCACCATCTCGGCTCATATAAGCATTCTACATGCTTGCAGTCCATACCTGATTAAAACTTTTGTGCCATTCAAGAATGGCCTTGAGGCATTTGAAATGCTTATTCTTGAAAAATAATAAGAAACTGGAGGACCTAATAAATAACATTTTTAAAAAGTTGCAAAGGGATTCACCAATTTTTTCTCAATGGGTATAAGGGAGGAACATGACACATGTTTTAGGAAAATATGTGCAGCAATCTGACCCTTCAAAAATACACATACCTGATTGAAATCTTTGTGCCATGCAATCAAATTTTCATTCATAATCAATTCATTTCCATCTGGAGCATTGGGATCTAATCTTCCAACTTTCACTCTCTGGATGGAATTGTTTGAAAATGTGATCATGTTGATGATGTCAAATCCTCCTTCAATTTCCATATTTCCATTGAAGGACACTGTTTCTCCTGCTGAGTTGTTGAAAGAAATGTCTTGAAGAAATGAGTGCAGCTACAGAAGAGAAAAGAAAGAGGAGGAGGAGGAGGAGGAGGAGGAGGAGGAGGAGGAGGAGGAGGAGGAGGAGGAAGAGGAAGAGGAAGAGGAAGAGGAAGAAGAAGAAGAAGAAGAAGAAGAAGAAGAAGAAGAAGAAGAAGAAGAAGAAGAAGAAGAAGAAGAAAAAGAAGAAGAAGAAGAAGAAGAGAGGAGGAGGAGGAGGAGACAGAGGACGTTTAAAGAATAGTGGGATAAAACATTCTATGACACATTTCCCCTTTCTTTCTAAATTTCTTCATACAGCTTGATGTGATAAATATCAAGAATTAATATGTAGAACATCACTATATACAGTAATGAGCACAATGCTTTCCATTTTCATGGATATAAAAAAGTCAGTGTATTACTGTGAATATTATTTCACATATTCTTCTTGGGTAGAAAGTTGAATGTAGCCCATTGGTAGGGTTTACTGAGTGCAGAAGAACAGTACTTTGCTTATGTATTTATCATTTATTGATTGATTTAATCATAGCTATTTGAATGATATATTGTGTCTGAAAATATGGTTGAACTCATTTTGTGGTCCAAGTCATTCTCTAGTAAATTTTTCACATTTGTTGGACAACTTTACCTTAAAAGGTGGTAGATCTTGAGGTTCTGGGATTTTATCCACCAAGGTTTTACTCTGACTGGATTCTTTTGATAGTAAGGCTTGCAAAGAATGAGCCACAACAAAGATACCATTATAGATACTATAACTATGACCTGTCATTGGCATTTCAAAGAGAGGTCCAGGAAGACTGTCTAGCTTTTCCTCCTCAGTACATTTTTTCATGTTTATTGTTGGTGTTTCTGAATCAGAAAAGAAACAGTCAAATGCTTGCTCCCAAAACCCTTTTAGAAATCCATCTCTTTGCCTCCAAAAAGGTTTTATAGACTTCAGAAAATCTTTGAATGCTAGAACTTCACCTGAATGTATCTGAAAAGAAATGGTCCCATCGAACAATTGGAGATTCCAAGTCTTTAGATTTCCTGTTAGTATGAAGTCAACTTCACTTGTTGTGATCCATACCTTTCTAAGGGATGTGTTTAATTTATCTTCAGGATCACTTGCAAATGTGGGAGCTATGAGCCAGAGAAGTGTATAAGACTCTCCATAGAGAATAAATGTGTTTGCTTTTATGTCTGTGAAATGTATGTAAAAACTTTTATTATATCAATGAAGGCATAGATATCGTCCAATGGAAGCAGCATGGGGATTCTTTGTATGAATGCTGGACAGATTCCATGCCGGGAAAGCATCTCCTGTAGCTTCTTCAAAAAGTGTTCTCCACTCTCATTTTCAACTGCAAAGAGCCCAACCCAATTCCATCCAAAATGTTGAAGCAATCGGATAATCCCAATATATACAGGACCCTCATTTTGTGCCATAAAATAAAAAGAGGATAACCTACTGATACGAAATTCTTTTGGGGGAAAGGATCCATATGGCAGCTAAAAGAAAACAAAAGAATATTCAACAGAGGATTTGGATTTTCTTCTGACTGTTCATCTTCATGACTTATTTTAAAATGTGGTCAAATGATTTTTTCATTAATTTAATTTATATTTCATTTTTTTATAGACTGCCCATAGCTGTTACCATTTATATAAGGATTCCAGTACAACATGATTGATGCCGGAGAGGCTCTTGATAACATGACAGGAGAAGAAGATCAGAATCAATTCAGTAGAACAAGCATGAAATTTTGGTGAACAAAGCGGCCTAATAGAAGAAGAACAATTCAGCAGAGAAAGTAGGGAAAGAAGAGAAGATTTAGAAGATAGAAGCCAAGAAGAAGAAGATCTAGTAGAAGAAAGGAAGAAACAAAAGGAGGTCATTAAGAAACAGAGACAGCAAGAGAAAACGCAAGGCAGAGTGCTAAGAGAGACGAAGCATACTAAAAGATATTATAAATAATAATGTCCGAAGAAATAAAATAACATTCAGCAAAATAAATGGACTTAATAACCGGAAGTAAAGAACTCAAACATTTTTTTAAACAAAAAGAAGGGGGAAAACTTGACATCAATGTAATTGTTCTCCAAGAAGTACATATCAAAAAAGAGAATTTAAGACTATTTGCTATACTCACAACACACTATGCCTCAAATGATAAATAATTTGAATCTTATAAAAAATTACATGATAAATTTACAGAACTAGGAATAGAGAATTTAATTACCATTGGGGATGCTAATACCTTAGTTAACAGTAAGATAGAGTAAAAGAAAAGTATAAAGGTGTATTTCCATGTAATCTTGTAAAGGTTTTAGAAGGTATATTGTACAATAGGATAGGTAATGTGAGGGTAATATGAATATTAAATGAAATACTGTATAAAATGTAATTATCCGACAATAGCTTTTGATGGAAAGGGGGCTACAAATGCCCCACCTATTTGTTATACGTTTTGTTTTGTCTTGTTTTGTGTGTTCAATAAAAAACAATTTAAAAAAAAAGAAAAGAAAATATGAGAATGCAGCTAAATGTCTGTTATTATTTTTCTAATTGGAAGACGAACAAATACCAGCAAGTTGAAATCTGTCTTTACCAGTACAAGTTAATTTTAATTTTCAATCTCTTGCTAAGTATGGAATGAGATTTCCTTACAAGAATTTTCAATCCTTGCTAAGTATGGAATGAGATTTCCTTTGTGGATACAAACACATGAGAATAAATACTTAAGTAGGCTCTTAACTAATTAAGAACTAGAGAAATTTCCTCATCCCAGGACCTACCTGAGGAATTTTGTAGAACTCTACAATTTCTGCCATATGGGATGAAGTGTCTGATCCAAGTCCTCCAATGATGGCCATGAGATTTTTCTGAAGTCCACATTTGTAGTTGGGCAGAAATCTATCTGATTTGAAGAGAAGGTCCAGGGTGGTCCGATAAGTCATCCTTGCATTATTGTAGCTGTCATGGATATGGAACCCAAGAGTAATATTGGGCAAGATTTCTGGATTCTCATTGATTTCCTTGACAGCAAAGGCCAAGGCAAGGACATGTTGGTAGAATTTTGTAATCAGACTGTAAGTAAAGAATGTCTTTTAGAAAACAATTCTGCAGTGAACGAATTAGTTGACCATCAAGAATAACCATTTGTACCCGTGATCAAAATTAAAAATATTAAATGCCTTTTATACTGCTTCAAATTATCATGGTTTAGGATTTTCTTGTGCATTACACTGTATCATGGAAGTCATTCATTAAAAAATACACTGATTTATATCTTTAGATTTTGTATTAATGGCCAATGAGAATGATGGTGGGTTCTGTTTCATTTAGAGGAAACTAAACTTATTCCACTTCTTTACTTTACTCTTATTTTAACAATTTTTGTTCTTCCGTTTCTTCCTCTCTTTGAGAAAATGTGTTAGTTGTGAAGAACATTTTTTCCATTTTTGTATTGCTTTTTAAGTGATGATTTCTGAACATCTTCTAATATTATGAATTCCTACTTTTATGTATTTAACCATTTTTGTTCTTCCATTTCCCCTATTTCTGACCAGTGGAACAGCTTGCCAGCGGAGGTTGTGAGAGCCCCAAAACTTGCAACCTTCAAGGGGAGACTGGACTGCCATCTGTCTCAAACGGTGTAGGAACTCCTGCTTGAGCAGGGGGTTGGACTAGATGACCGACAAGGTCCCTTCCAACTCTAATAATAAATCTAAATCTAAATCTTATATTATGAATTCCTACTTTTATGTATTTAACCATTTTTGTTCTTCCATTTCCTCCTCTTTCTGAGAAAATGTGTTAGTTGTGAAGAACTTTTTTTTTCATTTCTTTTATGGGGATGAGTGATCGTTTCTGAATATTTTCTTCTTATATTATGAATTTCTACTTTTATGTATTTACATTCTAGTGTGAAGTGTGTGGTGTTCTCCGAGGTTGATTGTTCCCTTTCAAATATTTTGCTTCCCAAGTAGGTAACATATTAAAAGCTTTGCAATGCTCTTCAGAACACTAAAGATATTTCCTAATTTGATAACAAAATATCTGCAAAAAAAATAACCAAGCTTAGATAGCCCCAAGGATTGTATAGTTTACACCTGAGTTATATAGTATATGTTCTCTCTCATTAGTAATCTATGTGTTTCTTAGACATTCAAATTCATACTTGTATCACTTCTACTTAAATAGTATGAAGACTCACTCATTTCTATAGAGACATAGGATCTGAAATCTCAGGAAAAAATCAAGAAATTCAGTTCTGACTTATGACTACATTTGCCTTTTTGGAGACTATTGTCAGTCAAAGGAAGTGATGTGGATAGCTTTAAAAGTTTTTTTTTTAAAGTGATCATTAGGTGGAAAGAAGTATGTGATTTGCTTACTCTGAAAATTCATATAGCTCCTGAGATGGATGTTGATAAAATGAATGCTCACTGAAGGCATAGATGATCTGTGAAGCCATCCCTCCAATAAGGAGATCACCTGGCTGGTACCATTCATGTGGAACTGGAAAAGGATGGACCTCTGGGCACTTGAGTGCATTCATTTTGATCACGGGGAAGATCAGAAAGAATAGTACATCAAAGGTCAACAAATCTTCTGAAATGGGTCTCCAACATATCAACCCACACCAATGGACCAGACTTAGCATCCTGGATTTTTTGCAATGCACCTTCTAAGAATAAAGCATCAACCTAGATCTTTAACATTCAATGGAGATACAGAAAAAAATAATGACCGATATTTCTACAACCCAAATTTGAAATTGATCTGAAATTGAAATTGAGGAAATGAACCCAATAGCCCTGTTTGATTCTTCCCATCACCTCAAGCTTTTCATGGAACCAGAGTTAATTTAGAAGTTATCTTTCAGCCATGCATTATAGTTTTCACTGCTTTCCTGAAAATCTCTGGAGCTTTAAGCAGATAAAACCCCATTATAGTAATTTGGACTCTTCAAGGAAAAGTTAATTATTTACTGCATAATAAACAAGATGTGCAAATATTAATGCTATTATTTAGCTTAGCATGGAACCGAAGAAAACATTTTTGCTGAGAAAAGATAATGCTTCAATTTTCATTAACCATTGCAGTATTTCCCAGCCACTTATAGAATCAAATAGAGACTACAACAATGTTAACTGGGTGTATCAGTGTTAAAAAAAACAACAACACAGTGATTTGGAAAAATACAGGGCCTCATAGAGATAGTACTTATTGTAGATGGGAGGTCATGAAAAAGTTGGAGAAGATAATAATAAAAATCCACCATGTAGATGTGACAATTTCACTAAAAACTGAGAGTGAATTTAGGGAGTTAGGGTTAGGGTAGGGTAAAAAAATCCAAAAAAAGTGGAAATGCCATTTGCTTATGAGCATAAACTAATCTTTTCAATGTTTTTTTAAAATGGGTAATTAAAACTAATGAATATTGAAACATTTGGGCTAATAAGAATTTATTTACTGGTCACTGGGCTTATGAAAACTTCCTCCACCCTTTAAAAGGAAGTTGGTCTTTGTTTGATCTACTTCTCTTTTCCAATTTGTGAACACCAGATTGTTGGAAATTAACAATGACAGTATGAATTTCTATCTCTTTTCCTTTTCTTTGGAAGCCCTGCCAAGTTATAAGTAAACAATTTTAAAGAATGAAGTATTTTGAACGCAAGTCTAGGTTGGTCAGACCCAACTGGGCAAAGACATTTTCTTTTCTTTTCAGTGTTTTTAACTCTTTTCTAACAATTTAAAATGCATATCTCTAGGGAACAGAGACATTTTACAGTCGCAATTACCTCGAGGGTGCACAAGACTTAAGACGAAGACGTACACATACACAAAAACAGGGACAAAGGGGATAACAGGACTGAAGTTTACACATACACAAGTCATTCCTGCCATAAATCTCAGTTAAATTAGGGAAGGCAGAAATCTTAACAAACAAACCACGTGCTACAACGTCCTTCCTGTCAATGAGTACTTCAGCTTCAGCCACAACAATACATGAGCACACAACAGATACAAACTCAAAGTGAACCGCTCCAAACTTGACTGTAGAAAATACGACTTTAGCAACAGAGTGGTTAATGCCTGGAACTCACTACCTGACTCTGTGGTTTCATCACCAGACGCCCAAAACTTTACCCTTAGACTGTCCACTGTTGACCTCACCCGATTCCTAAGAGGTCAGTAAGGGGCGTGCATAAGCGCACCAGCGTGCCTACCGTCCCTGTCCTAATGTTCCCTCTTATCAGTACCCATCTTATGTATATAAACAATGTTATATCTATGTATATTACCAACACATACTTGACAAAAATAAATATATAAATAAATAAAATAAAATAAAATCTGGTTTTCCCTCTACTTTTTTAAAGTCCTTCCATGAGGTCCCTCTCATGTCATTAGGGCCAGAAATAATGACACCTGGAGAAAGTTTAAGTCTCTTCTATGAATGTACTGATGTCTACATCACTAGTAGCTATTCGTGGCATTGGGTATGTCACGACACCCAGCTGTACATCACCACCCCGTCTCAATTCATGGAGGCAGTTGATGTAATGTGCCGATGCCTGGATGATGTTAGGACCTGGATGGGGAGAAACAGACTCAAGCTCAACCCCGATAAGACTGAGTGGCTCTGGATATTGCCTCCGAAGGACTATATGACTGTCCCTCCTTGGTTCTTGAGGGAGAAAAATTAACTCCCTCGGAACTGGTTTGCAATTTGGGAGTCCTCCTAGATCCACAGCTAAAATTAGATCAGCACCTTGCAGCTGTGGCTAGGGGGACTTTTGCACAGATTCGCTTGGTGCACCAATTGCGACCATACCTGGAGAAGGAGGCTCTACTCACGGTCACTCATGCCCTTGTCACCTCCCGATTGGACTACTGCAATGCGCTCTACATGGAGCTACCCTTGAAGAGTATTCAGAGACTTCAACTGGTGCAAAATGCGGCTGCGCGTGCTGTGGTGGGTGTTTCAAGATACCCCCACGTAACACCTATACTCCGCCAGCTGCATTGGTTGCCCATTGGTCTCCGGGTACAATTCAAGGTGTTGATCATCATCTTTAAAGCCCTACATGGCTTACGACCAGGCTATCTCCGGGACCACATCCTACCTCATTCTTCCCTTCGACCAGTCAGGTCCCACAGAGTGGGTCTCCTCCAGGTCCCGTCAGCCAAACAGTGCCGACTGGTGGGGCCTAGGGGGAGGGCCTTCTCTGTAGGGGGCCCTGTTCTCTGGAACCAACTTCCCCCAGAGATCCAAATCATCCTGGCCTTCCGAAAAGCCATTAAGACATGGCTCTTCCTGCAGGCGGGGTGATTTTGAGACCTCCCATCTGATGTCTCCCCCATGTATGTATGATGTTATTTTTTTAAAATTGTTTTTAATTGTTTTTAATGATTTGTTTGATGTTCCCTAAAATGTTGTACGCAGCCCTGAGTCCTGAGGAAGTAGGGCGGCATAGAAGAACCTCAAATAAATAAATAAATAAAATATGTGAGCTTCCAAGAAAAGGTTTAGAAATGATTACTTGAATTTACCCATACTTTTATGATGGGAGAACATGGTATTCATCTTGTGTCATGAGGACCAGAAATAATGACACCTGGAGAAAGTGTAAGCCTATTCTAAAAATATACTGAGGTCTACATCACTACTAGTAGCTATTCATGGCATTGGGTATGTGAGCTTCCAAGAAAAGGTTTAGAATTGATTGCCTGAATCTATCCCTAAGACAGTAGAACATAGTATTCATCAAAGCTTCAAAACTATAACTCCATTGCTTTGGAAAATCCCATGAACGAGTATTCGCTTCACACTGCATTTGAATAGCTTTTCATTTTTATTGTTACCCTATCAAATGATAGTCTACAGCAGGTGTGTCAAACTCATGGTCCATGGTCCGGATGCCTCACATGCTGGCCCTGCTCCCACCCCCGCCCAGTTTAGCGAAGGAGGAAAAAGTCCCAATACGTCGTGTGATATGATGAGAGTTTGATAGCCCTGGTCTACAGCATATTTATTGAGTGCTTATTCCTTTGTTCACAGTTGATGTTAAGGGGGGGATCTATCCACCACTTCAGTATTTTGTTTATCTTATTAAGGCTGCCACAAAGAAGAGATGGTGGGGGTGTCAACTTATTTTCCAAAACACCAGAGAGTAGGACAAGAAACAATGGAAGGAAAGTAATCAAAGAGAGAAGCCACCTGGAATTAAGGAGAAACTTCTTAACAGTGAGAAACATTAACAGCTTGCTTTCAGAAATTGAGGGTGCTTCATCACTGGAGGTTTTCAAGAAATGACTGGACAGAAATGTCTGACATGGTATAGGGCAGTGATGGCGCACCTTTTTTTCCTCGGGTGCCGAAAGCGCGCGTGCGTGCACTATCACACATTTGCACGTACCTACACCCATAATTCAATGTCGCCCATGTGCCTCGCCCCCCTATGCATGCACATGCAACCCCCCCATGCTACCCCACCCTGCCCCTGCACATGCGTACATGACACCCCCTCCGTTCCCCCATTTCCCAACTTCTGGTGGCCCAGTTTTTGCCCTCCCCAGGCTTCAGAGACTTTCTTGGAGCCTGGGGAAGGTGAAAATGCCCCCCACTCCCCCAGAGGCCCTCCGGAGGCTGAAAACACCCTCCCAGAGCCTCCAGGTGAGCCAAAAATAAGCTGGCCGCCACGCACATGTGCACTGGAACTGAGCTAGGGCAATGGCTTGCGTGCCGGCAGATATGGCTCTGCATGCCACTTGTGGCACGCGTGGCATAGGTTCGCCATCACGGGTATAGGGTCTTCTGCTTGAGCGTGGATTAGGACTAGAAGGCCTCCAAGGTCCCTTCCAGCTGTATTCTGATTGATTGATTGATTGATTGATTGATTGATTGATTGATTGGCATAACAGTCTATTTACCACCAGTGTCCACAATTTCTCTGTTCAGTAAAGTAAAATATGCTTGAGCAGGGGGTTGGACTAGATGACCTACAAGGTCCCTTCCAACTCTAATAATAAATCAAAAATGTACTAGTTGGGTAATGAAACATCTGCAAGAAAACAAACAAGCTCAGAGAGCACCACAGACCCCATAAATAAAAATTGTATCTGAATGTATGTCTCCTTTACCCTAATTTTGTATCTCTAGGTGGAAATGTCAATTGACTGGGAATGGGCAATCATTTACTTATTAAATTTTTTATCACTTCCCCATCATAGCAAGTTCATTCTATGCTTAGGAGCTTTCAGGATTCTTCTAATGAAGAGAAACAAACAGAACACTACATCTTGATATATCCACAATTTATTTTTCCACAATTCCATGGAAAGATTACAGAGGAACAACGCATGCCAAAGCAAATTAAATTGTGTACCACCATTGGGACACATATGCATCAAATAAAGGATGAAACAGAAAGAATACATGTCATATCACTTCATTTCACTACATTTCCAATACTTTTAAAATTGGGCAATAGGTCACAATGGAAATAGAATGATAACTGTTTGTAATGTACAAATTCAATTAAATGTACCAGATTCAGAAATTGTTTAAATTTTACATTTCAAAGAACCCTAAACAATCCAAAACTGGTATTCCATGATACTGTACCAAACACATGTTCATCATCTTTTTACTATATTTGGTACATGTTAATCACCTTTTTACTATATTTATACAGTGGTGTCTGAACAGAAAGTATAAAAACCATGAAAGAATTTGGAGATCCTTTGAGTCAATATCTGAAATCTCCTAACAGTATTCAAGAAATCTAGATTCTCAAAATCTTCTTGAGGTGAGGTGTTGAAAGGGTGAAAGGGGTTAGGTTAAATAATCTTCAAAATTAATTGAAAATGCAGCAGCATGAACACTTATTTTTGAATGGGTGACATTAATAAATCATAAATCATAAGTACCTTCCAAAAATCCTCCTTTCACAGAAATAACTTCTATATGTTTCATATACACAGCAAATAGGCTTTTTATTTTTCTTTGTCAAAATAGCAAGAAAAAATATATGATGTACTAAGTCCTCTTTATTAGTTGCTCCCTGTGGTTTAGCTGAGGACTGAAAACAATGATGTAGCATTTTGGCAGGAATATGCATCCCAGTAATGCAGCGCTGGAGGACAAGATGGAGAAGATCTCCACAGCTACCATGGCTTTGCCTTTTGCACTCAGATAGGCTGGAAAGAAGGAGATCCACACACTGCAAAAGGCCAACATGCTGAAGGTGATGAACTTGGCTTCGTTAAAACTGTCAGGTAATTTACGGGCAAGGAAAGCCACAATAAAGCTGGCAATGGCCAAGATACCCATGTAGCTCAACACACAGTAGAAGAAGAAAGCTGACCCCTCATTGCATTGTAAAATCATTTTTTGGAGCTCTGAGTGCCTGTCCAACTCAGGGAATGGGGAAGATGTTGACAACCAAAGAATACAAATACATACTTGTAAGAGAGAGCATAAGAGGACAATAGAAAAGGCCAATCTCTTCCCCACCCATTTCCTCATGTGAGATCCTGGTTTAGTGGCCATGAAAGCCACAACCACAGTGATGGTTTTGGCCAGGACACTAGAAATGGCTATTGAGAAGGTGATGCCAAAAGCTGATTGTCGGAGAAGGCAGGTCACTTTGCCAGGTTGACTGAGGAAGAGCAAAGAGGAGAGAAAACAGAGCAGAAGAGAAACAAGGAGGGTGTAGGTGAGGGACCGGTTGTTGGCTTTGACAATGGGAGTATCCCTGTGCTTAATAAAAGCCCCAAGTACCCACATTGTGAGCAAGAAGAAAGAAAGAGACGTTGAGGCTAAACCAATTCCTAGGGTTTCTTCAATATTTAGAAAGACCACTGGTTTCACAATGCATTCTATTTTTTCCTTATTTGGATAGTGATCTTCTGAACATTCAGAACAGTCATCCATATCTGGAAGGAAAATAAAGGAATATGTCATCTAGGCATTCCCTAGTTTTATTTCACAGTGGGAGCCACGTCTTAATTGAGTTGTTTCCAATAGTTCTCAGTTTGATCGTGTTTCTATGTAAGCACAGTTTTAATTCTATTGAATCATTTAAGAATGGCATAAAGGAGTGGTGCTGTGGCCTTGAGGTGGAGCTCTCACCTCACAATCAGAAAGCTGTGAGTTTGATCCTAGGTGGAGGCAGATATTTCTCTCTCTGGGCACAATGAGAACATATCTGCTGAACAAATTTCCGCATTGGCGTCAGGAAGGGCATCCAGCCAGTAAACACTCTTGCTAGCTCCATTCAGTTGCCCAGACTCCACTCGGCAAGGGATTATGGGGTTGTTAAATGAAGATGATGATGATGATTTTATATTGGCATGGCTCAATGCATGTGTTTGTATAGGAAACAGGACCTGTAGGCATCTCAATGGCAAATTGAGTTTGATCCACAGGTAAAGAAATGAATATTTGCTCTGAAATATTCATAAATCTAATAATTATATACATTTTAAATGTGTTACAGTTTGCTTAAACATATCTAATGAAAACTTGCTGTAATGTCTAACCTACCCATTTGATTTGAAAATTTCCCTTCCGGACATCAAACACAGTCATAGCAACAGAATTTTTTTTCTTCATCTCCTTTCTTCCAAAATCCAGGGGAACAATGGTCATTACACCGAGAAAGTGGAAGAACCTGGTGATAAACATAAAAGGTTTTGAAAAGGGAGATCTTTAAAGCAGTTTCTGATTTTTTTTCCTTTATGGAGGCAGATAATCTTTTACTTCCTAATGAGCTGCTGAATTTTATCATCTTGGATTTATACTGTGCTTTATAGAGGGGTTGAAATTAGAAGGATGTGTAAGAGGACTTGAAGAGGGGCAAAGCGATTAAATAAATCGGCACAATGGCAATCTTATGGAAATGATACTATCCTTGTAATTTCAAATGGAATTGTAACCCACATATGTAAACTTTGTTAGAATATTCATGACAGGGAGAGCCATGTTAACACTTCTGAGTCTGTGCAGAGAATCGAAACTGAAAAGCTTAAGCTTAAGGCTGGGTGTTGCTCCAGGTCTCCACTCTGCTCTCTTGTCCACTCTGTGCTTGTCTGCTGTTGAAATGAAACTAACTGTTCTCTGCTACCTGATTGAAGAAGAATTCTACTTGTGGTATTGCAAATATATAATTATTATTATTATTATTATTATTATTATTATTATTATTATTATTATTATTATTATTATTATTATTATTATTATTATTATTATTATTATTGTTATTGTTGTTGTTGTTGTTGTTGTTGTTGTTATGTTTATGTTTATGTTTATGTTTATGTTTATGTTTATGTTTATGTTTATGTTTATGTTTATGTTTATGTTTATGTTTATGTTTATGTTTATGTTTATGTTTATGTTTATGTTTATGTTTATGTTTATGTTTATGTTTATGTTTATAAAGAAGTTATTGAATCCAGCTGAATCAGTCATCTGTGGGTGCTTTTGGTTCTGATTTTGCAACAAATTTTAATAAACTTGGTTTTTTAATCATAATGCCAGTTTGTCAATTTGGTAAATGGACATTTGTAGAGAACATGCCTCCCCTCTCCTTTCAACAACAGAAATCAGATTTGGAAAGTGACTATCTTCGGTATGGTTTAAAAGACAAAGATCAACAGATCATAATGGATCAAGATGCAATCTGTGCAGGTTTTTACACAATAATGATTACCTACCTGGTTAAATCCAGGGTGCCAAAGGATTGTGTTCCTCTCAATGACAAATTCTTTTCCTTCTGGAGCATTGGACCTTAACTCTCCAACTTTGATTCTCTGAAAAGATCTGTTCGGAAAAGTGATCATGTTGATGATGTCAAAGCCACCTGGACCTTCCCTTTTGTCTTTAAAGAAGACTCTTTCTCCAGCTGAGTTGTTAAAAGAAATCCCTTGAAGAAATTTGTGGAGCTACTTGAAGAAGGATAAGAAAAAGGGAGTCCAAAAGAAAGCAATTTATTAGGGATAAAAGAATTAAAACTTCCCTTTATTTTACTCTGACGTTCCAGGAAATGGGAAAAAAAGTATTCCTAACTTGAAATATAGAAGAATAAAATGTCAACTCACAATGAATGATCAAGAAATGAGATTTGGAAGTCACTTTGATCATATTAGTAAATGACGACAAATATTTTAAAGCAATAAACTCAACAATTTCCCTGGTAGTTTACTTTAACTCTGAAAACTAACATCACTTCATGATGTTATGAACATGCCTACAGTCCCTCTCCTAATGCCCCTTTTTATTCATAAACCTTTCATGTATTCAAAATCATGTTTATACTTTTATCTGTTATCTTATACAGTATATGCTTGACAAAATAAAATAAAAAGTAAAAAAGTAAAAATGTAAAGTTTTAAGTTTCTTGGTGTTATCATAAAAGAGGACCTGACATTTCAGCACTGGTCCAAAGGGCCCAGCAGAGATTATACTATCTGAGACTTCTCAGGAAACAACAACTGGATGAAAAACTGCTGGTAACCTTCTACTACTGCACCATAGAGAGTATTTTAACTTACTGCAACTGTGTAGGGTTTGCTAATTGCACAGTGGCAGATAGGACAGCGCTCCAGAGGATCAACGTCATTGCCCAGAGGATCATTGGTTGCCCTCTCCCATCTTTGGAAGAGCTTTATAGCTCCCGCTGCCTTAAGAAAGTTCAAAACATTCTTAAAGATCCATCTCATCCTGGGCACCCATTTTTTTTGAACCATTACCGGTAGACGGTACAGGACCAAAAAAAAAGGACAAATAGGCTGAAAAACAGCCTCAATCCCAGAGCAGTAGCCATATTGAATTCTATTGTATAGTGCAATATTAATGCAATATCAGGGGTTTTCAATTCAATTGTATAAAATGTGAAGGATGTGTGTTTTGTTTTATGTATAATGTACACTGAAGATTAATTTCATTGTACGAGGTGCAATGACAATAAAGTAAACTAAAATAGTGCACCTCTACTGATAAAAAAACCAATTGTCATAGTCTCTGAGTTCACAGTGTAATAACCCTGTCTTGACTAAATTGCAAAATACTAATCAGAAAAATGAAATCTCCACATTTTAGAAAAGCATATTGGGCACAAAATTTTTCTTGAACTGGGCTGGATACATTTACAAGACAGGCCAATTCTATATGGAAATTAAATGGTTATTGATGGAACCAAGAATGATATATAAACCTCATTGACTAGACTGAAATTTGCAAAGGCATGGGTTATTTTCATCTTCTTGTATTCTGTAACTTAAAATCATTTATTTATTTATTTATTTATTTATTTATTTTGGAATTCTTATATGCCGCCCAACTCCCTAAGGACTCAGGGCGGCGTATAACAGTGAAAAATACAAGAATAACCAAAATATAAAATGTTAATTAAAAACAGTATAAAAATTAAAACACAATATAAAAAAATCATCAACAACCATTCAACATCATACATACTTGGGGGGTATCTTCTATATCATCAGCTATGTTGCGTCAATATTTCTATTGATATGTGAGTATAGTCCAGAGCAAACAAGCAATAATTAGTAGTGGAGGGGAATGACTATTCACTAAATCAAAAGATAGGTAAAGCATCTTTTGAGACATTACCTGCAAAGGGCTGAAGATCTGAAAATTCAACCCTTTGAATATCTCTCTTTTGGGATCTTGAACTCACTGCTCCGTGCAAAGAATGTGCCACTGCATAGACAGCATTGTAGATACTGTAGCTTTGGCCAGTCATCGGAAACTCAAACAGAGGAGTAGGCAGATTCTCCAAACTCTCTTCCCCACTACAAATGTCTTCATACATTAATGATAATTCTTTTGAAAATGAACAGTCAAACAATTGCTCCCACACGTCTTGAAAAAATGCATTTTTGTGGGTTGAAGGCTTGATGACTTGAAGAAATTCTTTGAAGCCTTGAACTTCTCTTGAGTGCACTGTAAAGGAAAGAGCCCCATGGAACAACTGGAGATCCAAACCTCTTTGAAATGCTGTCAGTATGAAATCAATTGGGTCCATCAGGATCCAAACCTTTCTAAGCGATGTGCTCTCTTCATCCTCCAGCTCACACAGAAACACAACAATTCTGAGCCACAAAATTGTGAACGATGCTCCATAGACAAGAAAAGCATTTGCTTTCTGATCAATCAGTTTTTTACAGATAATTGAGTTTCCCTGAAGTAATTCAGACACATGTTCCAAATTAACTAATTGTGGAATATTTTGTGAGAAATCTATGCAGATGCCATTCTGGGGAAGCAATGACTGTAGTTTCTGGAAGAAACGTTCTCCTTTATTAGTATCAAGAGTGAAGACTCCAATCCACGTCCATCCAAAATGAAGAAGTAGTTGTATAACTCCAGTGTACTAATGATCCTCATTTGGGACCATGCAATAAAGTGAAGATAACTTAGTAGTCTGGAACTCTTCTTGGGCAAAAGAGCCATAAGTCAACTAAACTAAAAAAAAGAGAGAGACATTATTTATGAGAAGCAAGGGGGAAAATGGGGGGAAATGATTGCTTGCTGGATGTAAATTGAATGAAGGTGTCCATACCCTAAAAATTTCTCCAATTATACATAGATTATGGAAGATGAACAATATAAGCAATAAAGTTTCAAAATAAAATGTTTTCTCACCTATGGAATACAACTGGATTATGAACCAAAATTAGCATCCTGATATAGAGTTCTCATGAACACCTGGAATGTAGCTAAATCTGGACAGAAGCAAGCTGGAAACAACCAAGGAGAGAAGCAACCTAGAACTAGGGAGGAATTTCCTAAATCAACCAATGGAAGAGCTTGCCTTCAAAAATTGTGGGTTCTCCATTCCTGAAGACTTTCAAAAAGAGACTGGACAATCATTTATCTGAAATGCTATATGGTCTCCTGCTCAAGCAGGGGGTTGGATTAGAAGACCTTCAAGGTCCCTTCCACCTCTAGAGTATTATTCTATATCCTATGGTCTTCAGAGCTAAATGTGGAAAGAAGCAATCTAGAAGCAACCAAGGAGTGAAGAAACCTAGAACCAGGGAGAAATTTCCTAAATCATCCAATGGAAGAGCTTGCCTTCAAAAGTTGTGGGTTCTCCATCACTGAAGACTTTCAAAAAGAGACTGAAATGGTATATGATCTCCTGCTCGAGCCGGGGTTGGATTAGAAGACCTTTCAAGGTCACTTCCAACTCTATTATTCTATATTCTATGTTCTTTAGAGCTAGACTTATTGAACTACCTTCTGCTCTTCTTTGTAGCTGGCAGAATAAAATATTTAAGCATGAAGGACTATCCATGAGAATCTGGAGAATATCTAATATCTAGCATTCATTACAAAAGAAGTCAAATTTTCTCTCTCATCCACTGCCCAAACTACCTGTGGAATTTTGTAGACATTTACACTTTCTGCCATATAAGATGATGTATCCGAGCCTAATCCTCCTATGATGGCCATGAGATTCTTCTGGCTGTCACATTTGAAGTTAGGGACAAATTCCTGGGATTTGAAAAGCAGGTCCAGAGTGGTGCGATAGGTCATCCTTGAATTGTAGTAACTGTCATAGATGTGGAACCCGAGAGTGATGTTAGGTAGGATCTGGGAATCCTCATTGATCTCCTTCACAGCAAAGGCCAAGGCAAGGATGTGCTGGTAGAATTTGGTTATTACACTGCAAATAGGTTAAATACTCCCATTGAAAAAAATGATTCTACAATTCTTGCAACATTTCTATATGAAGAAGAAGCAATTCTGCCTCTTACTGAAGTAGATAGATGACCGGTTTTCTAAAACACTCAATAATTTGTGGAGAATTTAAATATACTTTTTACAAAGTATTTCTATGAGTTGCAACAGATATGTACTACAAGGATATAGTAGCTATTTTCAAGCTACAACTTTTATTTTCCATCCACACAACACAAAACTGAATATGAATAGATAATGTAGACCTTTTTAAAAGTACCTTAATCTCACTAAATGGTCCTCAAAAGACTTCTTGCAGCAAAACTTCATACATTTTACAAGGAAGACTTCAACATAATATAAAGGAAATTATTCCTTCTCCCACACCTAAATACATTTGAAAGACAAACAAGGTTAGATAACGTACAAAACCCAGCATTTATGCTCAAACAGCTTTTTTTTACGGTATATAAGAAAGTTTTGGATTTGGTTAAGATTAGCAACTGCATGGAAAGAAAAGAAAACCCTTACAGTGGTAAGCCGTAACCTTTTAAAGATGGATGCTCCTTAAATTTAATTTCATAAAAGTGGTAAACAATGTGAGACACCATCCCACCAAAGATAAGGCCACCAGGCTGGTACCACTCATGTGGAACAATGAAAGCATCACTTGCAGGACAGCTCAGAGTAACTGCTTTGTTTATCAGGAACACCAGAAGGAATAACTTCATGACTCTCTACTTATGGGGAAAATATCTGGGTCTATCATTCAAAGAGAAGTTTTGGCAGATAAGACAGGAGATAGAGAATGTGTGGAAGTGAAGCTCAGAGAGTCAGCATTAGACCTTCCTGCCTCCCTATGGCTCTTGAAATATTTATGTGGATTGTTTCTCACTTCCTATTCCCTTCTGCCCAGAACCTTTGTTGTTTTGGCCTACTAGAATAACGGAGTGATTTCAATAATTCACAAGGGACATAATTACCATTGAACTGTAGGCAACCTGGCAATTTTCGTTATATAGCTGATCATTCTTTTAGATGACATAATGCATGACTAAGATTGAACCTGTTTTGAAAAGACCTGGAGAAATCGAATTGGACGGTTAGACTTAGAATAACTTTATTGTTACTTTGAATGTGCACTAATCGGCATACATTAAAAGCAAATTTTGTTGCATACAGCACTCAAAGGGTCTCCACCTCCAATATACACTACATAAACATGACAAAATAAATAAATACAAAATTATGCAAATACTCACATATATTATATGACACAGAGAAACAACACAGTCTCGTTTGGATGTATATCCCCAAATTTAGTCAAAATGGTCTAAATTTTAATAAATCTAACACTTTATTAGGACTGCATTTCAGTGAATAATTGCCCTTCCCATTGTACTTCTTTTATGGTGGTCCCAGCGGATACAATGATGGGAAAATTGCATTTCCATAGAAACATGATCCAACCGGTAGACAAAAAAACGTGAGAGGGATAATGGTTGGCACCCATAAAGAATATTATTTTCAAAAATATGGAATGTAAAGAAACGTGCCTTGACTTTTGTTTCAGATATGGATGACTGTTTTGAATATTCAGAAGATCATTATCCAAATAAAGGAAAGAAAGGATGCATATTGAAACTGCTGGTCTTTCTAAGTTTTGAAGAAGCCTTAGGAATTAGTTTATCCTCAGCAGCTCTTTGTTTCTTCTTCTTGACATCTTGGGTACTTGGAACATTTATTAAGACAGGAATACTCCCATTGTCAAAGCCAACAACAGGTCCCTCACCTACACCCTGCTTGTCTCTCTTTTGTTCTGTTTTGTCTCCTCTTTGTTCTTCCTAAGTCAACCTGGCAAAGTGACCTGCCTTCTTTGACAATCAACTTTTGGCATCACCTTCTCAGTGGCCATTTCTAGTGTCCAGGCCAAAACCATCACTGTGGTTGTGGCTTTCATGGCCACTAAACCGGGATCTCAGAAGAGGAAGTGGGTGGGGAAAAGATTGGCCTTTTCTATTGTCCTTTCCTGTTCTCTTATCCAAATATGTATTTGTATTATTTGGTTGTCAACATCTCCCCCATTCCCTGAGTTAGACATGCACTCAGTGTACCAAGAAATGATTTTACAATGCAATGAGGGGGTCAGCCTCCTTCTTCTACTGTGTTTTAGGCTACATGGGAATCTTGGCCATTGCCAGCTTTATTGTGGCTTTCCTTGCCCGTAAATTACCTGACAGCTTTAACGAAGCCAAGTTCATCACCTTCAGCATGTTGGCCTTTTGCAGTGTGTGGATCTCCTTCTTTCCAGCCTATCTGAGCACAAAAGGCAAAGCCATGGTAGCTGTGGAGATCTGCTCCATCTTGTCATCCAGCGCTGCATTACTGGGATGCATATTCTTGCCAAAGTGCTACATCATTGTTTTGTGGCCAGACCTCAACCACAGGGAACAACTCACAAAGAGGAAATAGCACATCGTGTAATATTTCTGGCTTTGAGAAATTGCTGACAAAAAAAGAAGGAGAGAAGGATTGTTTGTTATCCATAGAAGACATATAGAAGTCATTAATTCTGACAACAGAGGATTGATGGAAGATTATTCTGATCACTAAGATTAATATTACATCATTGTTTTGCCACCTGAGATAAACCACAAAGAGCAAGTCATAAAGAGGACTTAATACACAATGTAATGTTTCTTGTATGAGAAACTGTTGAGAGAAAAGTGTGGAAAAACAGGCAACATATTTTTTTACTTCTGTGGAGTAAAAAAATATGTGGAGAATTATTATGATTATTAAGATTTGAGCCAATTACAACTTTAAAAAAGCCAACTATGATATCATAGAAGCCGACCTCTCATCTCTTGATTGGCATACACTATTCTCTGGCTGTAATACTGCCGAAGACTACTACAATATATTTTTGCTCGAAATCCAAAGAGTCATTAAATTACATGTACCACTAATAATCACCAAAACCAAGAAAAATAAATTACCCATAAAAATAAGGAAGCTCCAATCCAAAAAAAGATCTCTTTGGCGAAAAAATAAAACAGGCCATGTTGCAAACTTTAAAAGCCGCTACAAAAATCTGTGTCACCAAATAAAGACTGAATGAACCAATTATCACATCAACCAAGAAGAAAACCTTCTACGTACGAAGTCCACACGTGCCTTCTATAACTTTGTAAACAACAAACTCAAAGACTCAAGATCCATCCCACCCCTTAAAGGACCGAATGGTAAAGACTATAATGATGAAACAGTTAAAGCCAACCTCTTTAACACATTCTTCGGCTCAGTCTTTGTAAACAGCAATGGCTCATGCCCAATATTTCCTAGTCGTACCACAATTAACTGCAACGATCTAACACAAATCGATTTTACAGAAGATAACGTTAGAAAGGCATTACGCAACCAAAAACCATCTCTATCTATTGGACCTGATGGACTATGTGCATACTTCTTAAAAAAGCTCTCCACAACCTTGGCTGAACCTCTAAGCATAATTTTTAAAAAATCCTTCAGAACTAGCTCCTTACCCAACCTATGGTCACTAGCCACGGTCATCCCTATCTTCAAAAAAGGAGATCCAAGTAACGTTGAAAATTACAGACCAATCTCTTTGGGCTGGGTCACCTGCAAAGTCATGGAATCAATCATAAACCAATCCATTACGCTCCACTTAGAAACTAACAACCTACTCTCCAACAAACAATTTGGTTTCAGAAAAAAATTATCCTGTAATCTGCAACTCTTGCACTGCAAAAACATATGGACCACTCAACTTGATCAAGGTAAAACAATAGATGCAATTTACATAAACTTTTGTAAAGCCTTTGATTCAGTTGTACACGACAAACTACTTCTGAAACTAAAATCCTATGGCATTTCTGGACCCCTACATAATTGGATAACTGTGTTCCTGTCTAACAGACAACAAGTGGTCAAAATAGGAAGTGCCATATCAAATCCTGCTCCTGTCAACAGCGGTGTCCCTCAAGGCAGTGTTCTAGGACCAACACTCTTCATACTCTACATAAACAATCTTTGTGATCATATTATAAGCAACTGCGTTCTCTTTGCTGATGATGTTAAACTATTTAACACCACCGACAATGTTGCTACCCTTCAAAAAGACCTTGACCATGTAGCAGAATGGTCAAACAACTGGCAACTTCAAATCTCAACCAACAAATGCTCTGTCTTACACATTGGCAAAAAAAATCAGAATACAAAATACAAACTTGGAGGAAACGAACTTGTAGATGACCCTCACTCTGTCAAAGACCTTGGAGTACTCATATCCAATGACCTAAGTGCTAGAGCCCATTGTAACAACATTGCCAAAAAGGCACTAAGAGTTGTTAATCTAATCTTGCGTAGCTTCTTCTCTGGCAACATTACATTACTAACCAGAGCATACAAAACATTTGTTAGACCAATTCTGGAATACAGCTCACCTGTCTGGAACCCGCACTGCATATCAGACATAAATACAATCGAGAGAGTCCAGAAATATTTCACAAGAAGAGTCCTTCACTCCTCCACTCACAACAAAATACCTTATTCCACCAGACTTGAAATACTGGGATTAGACAATTTACAACTACGTCGCCTCCGATCTGATCTAAATGTAGTTCATAAAATCATATACCAAAATGTCCTTCCTGTTAATGACTACTTCAGCTTCAACCGTAACAATACACAAGCACGTAATAGATTCAAACTAAATGTAAAACGCTCCAAACTCGACTGCAGAAAATATGACTTCAGCAACAGAGTGATCAATGCCTGGAATGCACTACCTGACTCTGTGGTTTCTTCCCCAAACCCCAAAAACTTTAACCTTAGACTGACTACAGTCGACCTCTCCTCGTTTCTAAGAGGTCTGTAAGGGGCGTGCATAAGCGCACCAGCGTGCCTACCGTCCCTGTCCTACTGTCCAATTGTCCTCTTTTATCGTTACTTTTTACTTATGTTTATACAAATTACTACTATACATGTTTGACAAATAAATAAAATAAATAAATAAATAAATAGAGGTGGAGCTCTCACCTCACGATCAGGAGGCTGTGGGTTCGATTCTAGGTAGTGGTAGATATTTCTCTCTCTGGGCGCAATGAGTAATTGTCTGCTGTGAACTCCATGTAGATATCAGTGAGGAAATCTGGTCAGTAAACATTCAGCTCCATTCAGTTGCCCCAACTGAAGAGTTTACAGTGCAAGAGTTTACAGAATCATTCAAAGAAAATTTGAAAAAAATATGATTATTAAGATTTATTAATGTCACCCATTCCAACAGAAGTATTCATGCTCATTTTCAATAATTTTCCAAAATTCTTTTGCCTGATCCTTTCTCTCTTTCAACATTCCAATGGAAACAAGGCTATGAGAATCCAGCTTCCTTGGTTAATCTTAACATACTATAGATATTATCTCAAACAATGTCCAAATTTTGCAGCTGCCTCTTGTTTGGTTTTTATACTTTCAATTCTTAAACCACTTGATAAATGTAGTAAAAAGTTAATTACCTTTGATTAGCATGTGTTTAACATGGTATCACGTGGTATTCATTTTGTATTGGTTGGGGATTTTTTGAAATGTGAAAATTATAGTTTCTGAAATATAAATGTATTTTCAAAAAAAAAATTTCATACCTGGTCATAACTATTGACTTTCTATCCATCTTTCTATTTCCACTGTAACCTTTTATCAGATTGTAATAATATGAAAAAATAGTGAAAAGAAATTTATTGTTCTTTCTGCCACATGCTTTATTAGATGTGTATTGTAGTCAATTACCATAATAAAGAGTGATTTGATTTACTGCTCTTTTAGTTCAGTTTTTATAGTTTTAATATATTTAAAATCATTATTATACAATGGATTTAACTAATCTTCATGATCTTTATTTAATTCTTCTTTTGGATTTTTGCATGCTACCCAAAGTAATTTTCTCTGAGGTGAATAGCAGTATAAAATTGATAAATAAATTAATACATATCATGTTAGAAGTTGTTAAAGACAATATGTGGCATTTGCCATGAAAAGCAAAGGTGAAATCTTGAAATAAATTTGCAGACTCCAATTTGCAGTCTTATACAGGGAGGGACCCCAAAGATGAAAGTATATGTCAAAAATATTGTGAATGTTCTATTGCAGATGATAGATGATAGATGATAGATGGTAGATGATGGTAGATGGTAGATGGTAGATGGTAGATGATGGTAGATGGTAGATGGATGATAGATGATAGTGTTGTAAGGAATATCCTTCTGGGTTCAGTTCCAAGTGGGAAAAAGACACTGGATTCATGGAAATTGCTTGGAAAGAAGGTTTAATGGTGGACAGGAGCACATGGCTTGAGCTCCTGAACAGAAAAGGTGGATCACATGCTTCCAGATGTTGGGTGAAGAGAAAAAGGGAGGAAAAGATGCTGAGTCCCTTGGTTTTATAACCTCTGTTGGGGCCCACCTCTTAGTTTCCTGTTCCTGTGTATGGAATGCACTCCGATTGTTGGTCAGACCCCCCCTAGGGGTGGGGGTGATAGCTAACCTTTTAGGCTGTCTCCCAGGCTTGTTTGAGTGCTGGTAATCTTCCAGGTGCCATGTGGTAGAGGGCTAATCCTATCATGTCCTAAGGGTGAAGGTCTTAATCCCCACACCCTGTAGCTGAAGGGGGGGACAGGGAGCTTCTTTGTCTTTAGAACATGTTTCTTCTCATCCAGGGAAACATATTCTTCCTTTTCAATATTTCCTAGGATATTTCATTTTTCTAGGAGATTGGTGGGTGCTAACTTCCTTCAATAGATGATAGACTATAGATGATGGATGATAGATAGATAGATAGATAGATAGAGAGAGAGAGAGAGAGAGAGAGAGAGAGAGAGAGAGAGAGAGAGAGAGAGAGAGAGAGAGAGAGAGAGAGAGAGAGAGAGAGAGAGAGAGAGAGAGAGAGAGAGATTGAGAGAGATTGATTTAGGTAGATGATAGGTAGTTGATAGGTAGATGATAGGTAGGTAGATGGATGGATGGATGATAAGTAGATGGTATGTAGCTAAGTAGATAGTAGATAGATGACAGATAGGTAGATAGGTAGATAGATACATAGGTAGATGATAGGTAGATGATGGGTAGATAGATATATAGGTAGATGATAGGTAGATAGATGGATGGATGGATGGATGGATGGATGGATGGATGGATGGATGGATGGATGATAGGTAGGTAGGTAGATAGATGGATGGATGGATGATTGGTAGGAGATAGGTAGGTGGTAGATAGGTAGGTAGGTAGTAGAGCTGAAGTGGTGCAGTGGTTAAATGCTGCGACTGCAGGCTGACTGCTAGTTCAGCAGTTCAGCTGTTCAAATCTCACTAGGCTCAAGGTTGACTCAGCCTTCCATCCTTCCGAGGTGGGTAAAATGAGGACCCAGATTGTTGGGGGCAATATGCTGAACTCTGTAAACCGCTTAGAGAGGGCTGTAAAGCACTATGAAGCGGTATATAAGTAAAGTGCTATTGCTATTGCTATAGATAGATGACAGGTAGATAGGTAGATAGATACATACATACATAGGTAGAAGATAGGTAGATGATGGGTAGATAGATAGATACATAGGTAGATGATAGCTAGATAGCTAGATATAAAGATAGATAGATAGATAGATAGATAGATAGATAGATAGATAGATAGATAGATAGATAGATAGATAGATAGATAGATAGATAGATAGATAGATAGATAGATACAGTGGTGGGTTCCTCCTGGTTTGGACCAGTCCGCCCGAACCGGTAGCGACCCGCTGGTGATGTCACAATGATGTCACAGAACCGGTGGAAGGATGGACTTCTGCCACAGATAGATTTTTACTATGATCATGTATGCTTAATCTATTCTTTCAAGTTTCCAATGATGTATTCATGGCTTGACACAGTGGTTAATGCTGTTTGTCCACTTTTTCTCTTTCCTTCCATCTTTCCCAGCATTAGGGCCTTTTCCTGAGACCTCGGTTTTCATATGAGGTGTCCAAATAGAATGATTTGTGCCTGGTCATTTGTGTTTCGAGTAAAAATTCTGGATTGATTTGTTTCATGATCAATTTCTTTTCTTGGCTACTAATGGAAATCCCAGGAGTCTTCCCCAACAGCAATGTTCAAAAGCATCAATACTTCTTTAAAATCCCACCTTTGCTTCTGTAAAGTCACTGGAAATACCATGGCAAGCATGATTTGGATCTGGAACTTTTATCCAGTTTCCAAAGGATTTTCAAATCAAGACCATCTAATCTGTACCAGATACTTGATGTTTGACCATTTCATCCAACATTTTGCAGGGAAATGGATTCCATGATCCCTTGATCAAATTAAGTCTTCATCCTGATTTTTAGAATTAGAGCAATGTTGCAGCTTCAAACTTCCCAATTCTATTTCTCCACTATTTTCAAAACAGAGTAAGTATCAGTCACTCATTATGTCATTCCAAAGAAGGAAAGTTGTTGATCAGACATACTAAGAAAATATTGCCAGGTTCCCAATGGTTCCATGGCAATTATGTCCCTTAGGAATGACTGCAATCATTCTATTATTCCAGAAGGCCACAATATCAAACGTTCTGCATAGAAGGGAATAGAAAGTGAGAAAGGATCCATATGAATACTTCAAGAGCCATGCGGAGGAAGGAAGTGGTCATGCTGACTCTGTGAGATTCATTTCCACAAAGTTCTCTTCCTTATGTTTTATCTGCCAGAAGTTCTCCTTGAAGATAGATTCAGGCTTTTTCTCCATACACAGAGAATCATAAAATCGATCCTCCTGGTGTCCTGATGCACAAAGCAGTTACTCCGAGCTGTTCTGGAAGTGATGCTTTCCCTGTTCCACATGAGTGGTATCAACCTGGTGACCTCGTCATCGGTGGGATGATGTCTCACTTGATTTACTATTTCTATCAAGCTCTATTCAAAGAACACCCTTTTCTCAACCTTTATGATTCACCAATGTAAAGGTTTTCCTTTGAATCTTTTGACCTTACATACATACCAAAGAATCACTTATATGACTAATAGCTGTTTGTACAGAAAATGTAAATTTTTCAGGTAAATGTAAGAATTCTTTGTGTTTTGAAAGTGGTGAGAGAAGAGGGGACTTTCTTTGTGTTTGATTCATTAAGAACGTTCTCGTAAGCAAAGCACATTTGATTGCATGGAAATTATCAAAAAGAAGAATGCTAAAAAAAAATCAGCTCTGCCACATGTCACAACACAAAAATAAAGGTTGTCTTTCCAAAAGGCAACTGGACATTCCCGGTATTATTATTTTTTTGAAAACATTTTGCTTCTCATCCAAGAAAATTCTTGTTCTGTCTCAGTTCTGGTTTATTTCCAGAAGCTTCTTGGATGAGAAGCGAAATATTTTCAAAGAAAAAAAAAACCAAGAAAGTCCAATTGCCTTTTGGAAAAGCACTTTTGGGACAACCATGAACTGCATCACTGAGAATCTCCATAGACATAAATATTGGAATTTAGTTAAATCTATTGGCATTCTATTTTACTAAACAGGTAAGGAATGATAGGATAGAGTAAAGTTTTTTTAATATTTCTACTTGTTGCAGACTATAGTGGAGAGACATCATTGATATTGACTCTGGGAGAATTTAGAATTATGAGCACTCCTGGGATATTTCCTCATAACTGAAAAGATTAAGATAAACTAGATATATGGGTTTAGAGAGAATCTCACCCTGAATCTATCATTCTTTCTAATTCAGTAAAGTTCCTAGAGAACTAAATCAACAGAGAAAACAAACCACAGCATTCTAGCTTAAACTGAATGCTGAAGTTAAAACTTCAGATATTAACATAGTATGTCTTATGATGAGTAACTTTCAGGAAAAATAATATAGGGAATAAGTTTGTGTGAAGTATATTTGAACTGATTACAAAATTATTTAATACTTCAGTCAGAAACAAGTTTTCCTGTAGTCAGTTACAAACAATAACACACAAAAATAATTTGCAAAATTATTGATGATGATGATGATAATGATGATGATGATGATGATGATGATGATGATGATGATGATGAAAAGGTGTGCTTAATCTATTTGCAGTGTAACGACCAAATTCTACCAGCACGTCCTTGCCTTGGCCTTTGCTGTGAAGAAGATCAATGAGGACCCCCAGATCTTACCTAACATCACTCTTGGGTTCCACATCTATGACAGTTACTACAATCCAAGGATGACCTATCGCACCACTCTGGACCTGCTCTTCAAATCCCAGGAATTTGTCCCTAACTACAAATGTGATAGCGAGAAGAATCTGATGGCTATCATTGGAGGATTAGATTCTGATACATCAACTAATATAGCTGAAGTTGTGGGTTTTTACAAGATTCCACAGGTAAGTATGGAGGAGATGAGCAGAAAATTTCTGTACATTATTGTTATCACACAATTACTGAGAATCACATATTAGACTTAGATTTGTATTAGACCTTAAGGTATAATACTTATCATTCTTTTAGGAGGCTACAATGCCAATCATAGAAGTGATTATCTAGAGTCATTCCATTACAGAGGGAAGATTTGAATGTAGCACACCCTGGTCCTGTTCAACCAAATGAAGTATTACAATGTATTTGAAATAATTCATAGAAATTAGATTCTATATTAATGTTATAAAGGAAATAGAGGGGGGGAAATCCTTCCTTGGATACTTTTTACCAGAAAACTAGATCCAGAAAGATCAGATTTGAGCTAACAACTCAACATAATATTATTCTGCTTTCTTTTAGCTGACATATGGTTCATTAGCCCAAGAGGAGTTTCAGACCAGTAAGTGATCTTCACTTTATTTCATGGTCCCAAAAGAGGACCATCAGTACACTGGGATTGTCCAACTGCTTCGTCATTTCAGATGGACATGGATTGCGATTTTTATTATGGATAACCACAACGGAGAACGTTTCTTGCAGAAAATGCAGCCCATACTTTCACAAAATGGAATCTGTTCATCATTCATACGAAGGCTTCCACAACTAATCCATGTAGAAGACTTTGCAGAAAGTTATCACGTAGTCTCAAGTATTTTCATTAATTTGAAGAATAGCAACACCACCACATTTCTCGTCTATGGAATATCAGGGACAATTATATGGCTCAGAGCTAGATCCTGAAAACAAGCAAACTGCATTATTTAGAAAGGTGTGGATCATGACTGCACAGATTGATTTTGTGCTGTCCGGCTTTCAAGTCACATGGGATCTCCAGATGTTCCATGGGGCTATTTCCTTCACTGTTCGTTCAAGAGCAGTTGTAGGTTTCAAGGAGTTTCTTCAGACCATCAAACCTCATTCAGGCTCCAGAGATGGGTTTCTGCAAGACGTTTGGGAACAATCATTTGATTGTTCATTCTCGAAATCAGAATCAAAAGAAATGTCCAATAGGCAGTGCCTGGGAGAGGAGAAACTGGAGGATCTTCCTGGGCCTCTGTTTGAAATGGAAATGACTGGCCAAAGCTACAGCATCTACAATGCTGTTTATGCTGTGGCTCATGCTTTGCAAGCACTACTCATGTCGGGGTTCAATAAGAAAAAAACAATGATGGGTATAAAAACTGACCTTCCAACTCTGCAGCCTTGGCAGGTATTCTCTCTGCATTTGACATTTCTTTTATTTCAATGAGCAATTTGATCTAGAATTACCATTTGAACCTATAGGGGGGAAAGTCTTAATATTTTCTGCTTATAAAATCCAGTTAGGTATGAACACCAAGAAACTACTATATTGTTAAGTAATACAGTTATTAAGGAAACATGGCTTCCCCCTTGAATATGCTTATCAGAAGGTGGCAAAGGTCATAAATGTGAAAAACGTTCATTTTTTCATTCCATAGTAACTTTGAATGGCCACTAAACAAACTGTAGTAAATAGAGGACTACCTGTATTATCCTTCCAACTCACTCTCTCTTTTATTTCTCTCTCACGTAGCTCCATCCGTTTCTACATGGCATTTCTTTTAACAATTCGGCTGAAGAGAAAGTTTCCCTGAATGGAAAAGGGGAAGTAATGGGTGGATTTGATATCATCAACCTCATCACATTTCCAAATCGGTCTTTTCAAAGAGTTCGAGTCGGAAAATTAGATCCGAGTTCTCCAACAGGCAAAGAATTATTGATTGATGAAGATTTGATTGTCTGGCACCCAGCTTTTAATCATGTATGATCTCATTTATGGACTGTATCTTGAGCCATTATGATCCCAGATAGAGGCCTATTGAGAAAAGCCTGTTTAGAAATCTAATTTCTATGTTTGTAAGAAAAAATGGAATACTATGAACAAATATGGCCCAGGATCAAGCATTGATCAAATTGACAAAATGATTTTACAATGTAAAAGACAGGTTTTCTTTTTGGTTGCAATTATCTTTCAAATTATGGACGTTGCTTTATTTCCATAACATTGTAAATCTTGCATATTTATTTACTCACCTTGCCTTTTTCAAAGAGGCCCTTTTCCTCATCATTGTAATTTCAACAACTTTTAATGTATAATATAAATCCAGCTAGGTAATATTCACTAGCCCTTTGGGAAGTAAAGGATTCTTTCCCCCAATAAAAGAGAACAATTAATAACTCACAAATGAAGATGTCCCAGGATAATGTTGAAGAATCTACTCTGTGTCGGTCACTGGTCAACCTTTGGTCCCAGTGACTGTCCCAGATTGGATCCTGCGGGATTAATAAATGTTTTTTTAATCTCCTTTTCCAAAAACCTTTTGTGTTTATCACCAGGTTCTTCCAATTTCTCTGTGTAATGACCATTGCTTCCCTGGATATTGGAAAAAGGAAGCGGAAGGAAAGCATTTCTGTTGCTATGACTGTGTTCCATGTCTAGAAGGGAAGATTTCAAATCAACAGGGTAGGTTGCACATTCCAGGAAGTTTTCATTAGATTGATTTAAGCAAACAAAGAGGAGCAGTGGTTCAATGGCTTAATGATGCTGGAGAAGATATTTGCTTCAGCGGTTTGAGTTCTAGCCCTGCGTGGTGTGGTGTGGTGAGCTTCCGTCCCTCGCGTCAGATTCTTCCCACCTAGCAGTTCGAAAGCATGTTATATGCAAGTAGATAAATATGTACCACTTTGGTAGGAAGACAAGCTGACACTTCGTGTGGACTGTTAGAATCCTGCTGGCATGGCACTTCCCAATTGCAATGCCCATTTTCGAGGCAGCTTTGGTGGAGGGACAGGACCCCATAAAATGCTGCAGGAAAGCCATTCAACTTCCTTTCCGATACAGAGCTAGCTCATTCCCTATGGTGCATTTTGGAAACATACGAGTGTGAACCAAATGGCTAGGAGTCTTAGGCAGCCAAACTGATAGTTCTATTAGCATTATAGTCTCCTGGCTAATGTAACATCACCATACACTAAATAAATAAGTAAATTTAAGCAAACTGTAATACACTACCTTAGCGTGAATAACTAATACTCTTACTTCTTCTTCAAGATGAGTATTCATTTTTAGAGCTGTTATTCATAATCTTGTTGTTCAGGCCAATACACTCTGTTACTAGAGACTTACATATATCCTCATGGTTTTCTTTTCCATATTTTAGAACAAATGGGAAAAGTCCAAATGATCTACATTGTAATACATTTCAAAATGAAACAAAGGGTTGGATTTCAAAGAATAATTGTCCGTCCATATCTGCTTGCTGTTATGCCACTCCTAAATTTTCCATTTGAGGAAAAAAGGAATTTTCTTTTCTTTTCTTTTTTTAAATTTTTTATTGAATACATATTACAATACAACATTAAACACAAACAACATTAAACAGACATTTGAGGCTTTTCTATTTAGCCCCTATTTAAGATAAGCTTTCATCGGATATTATCAGAAGTTTGGTTTTTTCCATAAATCAATATATTAGTATATACATATATCTATGTAATCTTTACATCTATAGTCTTTACATATATACATTGTTGTATTTACTTTCACGAATACATCCTTTGAGCATTGTTTTCTTATATTCTTCAGGGTTAGAGTATTCTATGTCTTATTTTGTTTATTCCTTCTCTCTCTTAACCAGTCGTAAAATTTATTCCATATTTTATAATAGTCCGTTTCTTGTTTATCCCTTAGTTCATTTGTTAACTTATCTCCATCTCTGCACAGTTCATTATCTTTCTAATAATATCATCCTCTTTGGGTGTGTCGGTGTTTCTCCAGAATTGAGCATAGGTGATTCTAGCTGCTGACAATATGTGTATGATAAGGTATTGAGTATCTTTGCTAAATCTTGAGTCAATAATACCTAATAAAAATAATTCGGGTTTGCAAACAATAACTTCTTGTGTTATTTCTTTAATCCAATGTGTTATATTATTCCAGTATAGGAAAAACTGAATTTTCATAGAAAGATGATCCATCTGGTAACCAGTGGAAAGAACTGAAAAGGAATAACAACTGTCAATGTGTTCAGAAAGTAATTTGAATAATATGGAATGCCTAGATGACATATTCCTTTATTTTCCTTCCAGATATGGATGATTGTTTTGAATGTTCAGAAGATCATTATCCAAATGAAGGAAAGAATGGATGTATCCTGAAACTGCTGGTCTTTTTAAATTTCGAAGAAACCTTAGGAATCGGTTTAGCCTCAGCAGCTCTTTGTTTCTTCTTCTTGACCTTTTGGGTACTTGGAACTTTTATTAAGCACAGGGATACTCCCATTGTCAGAGCTAACAACCGGTCCCTCACCTACACCCTCCTTGTCTCTCTTCTGCTCTGTTTTCTTTCCTCTTTGCTCTTCCTTAGTCAACCTGGCAAGGTGACCTGCCTTCTCCGGCAACCAACTTTTGGCATCACTTTCTCAATGGCCATTTCTAGTGTACTGGCCAAAACCATCACAGTGGTTGTGGCTTTCATGGCCACTAAACCAGGATCTCAGATGAGGAAATGGGTGGGGAAAAGATTGGCCTTTTCTATTGTCCTTTCCTGCTCTCTCTTGCAAGTGTGTATCTGTATTCTTTGGTTGTCGACATCTCCCCCGTTCCCTGAGTTGGACATGCACTCAGTGCTCCAAGAAATGATTTTACAGTGCAATGAGGGGTCAGCTTTTTTCTTCTACTGTGTCTTGGGCTACATGGGTATCCTGGCCTTTGCCAGCTTTATTGTGGCTTTCCTTGCCCGTAAATTACCTGACCGCTTTAACGAAGCCAAGTTCATCACCTTCAGCATGTTGGCCTTTTGCAGTGTTTGGATCTCCTTCTTTCCATCCTATCTGAGCACAAAAGGAAAAGCCATAGTAGCCGTGGAGATCTTCTCCATCTTGTCCTCCAGCGCTGCATTACTGGGATGCATATTCCTGCCCAAATGCTACATCATTGTTTTGCAGCCACAGCTCAACCACAGGGAGCAACTGATAAAGAGGAATTAGACATCATGTAATATTTCTTGCTTTGAGAAATTGTTGACCAAAAAAGATGTTTGCTGTCCATAGGAGACATATAGAAGTCACTAATTCTGACAACAGAGGATTAATGGAGGATTATCCTGATCACTAAGATTTATTATAGTTGCCAATTGCAAAAGAAATTTCCACCTGCTTTATTTGCAATCATTCTCCAAGATTATTTAATTAAACACCTTCTGTCTTTCAATTACTGCAAGATAGCAAGACATTGAGAATCCAGTTGTCATATTAGAAGATTAGAGATATTGAATCAAATCATGTGCAATGTTTGCAGTTTCCTTATTTATTTATGTAGAAAATGTATATAGCCACCTACTTCCTCACAGTAACTCTAGGCAGCTTATAAGCAACAAAACACAATATAGACAAAAATAAGAATAAAAAATCATACCCCCCACCCTACTGTGACAAAACACAGTCAAGTAAGCCATTTGATGAGCTCTATCCCACTCTGGGTTCCCTATGCCTGCTGGCAAAACTAGGCCTTCAGGGCATTACGTAAGAGTGTCAAAATGGAGGACAGTCTAACTTCTGAGGGGAAAATGTTCCAGCGGGTGGAGCCACCATGGAGAAGGCCTCAGGGACCCACCAAATGTACATCCTTAGGGGACGGGACTTTGCCATTTTTATGGTTTTTATATTTTCTATTTATAAATGATTTCATAAATGTAGTAAAAAAGGGAGATACATTTTATGAAGTAGTGTTTAACACGATATCAGGGGGATAGCCTTTTTGGATAGGTCTGGGGACTTTGAAATGTGAATTTATAGAGTTTCTGAAATATAATTTTTTTAAATCATGCTCACTCTCTATTCATCTATCTATTTCCAATGTAACCTATTTCTTTAATAATACAAAAAGAATTAGTGAAGGGAAATGAAATAGAATAGAATAGAATAGAATTCTTTATTAGCCAAGTGTGATTGGACACACAAGGAATTTGTCTTTGCTGCATATGCTCTCAGTGTACATAAAAGAAAAGATACATTTGTCAAGAATCATGAGGTATAACACTTAATGATTGTCATAGGGTACAAATAAGCAATCAGGAAACAATCAATATTAATAAAAATCGTAAGGAAACAAGCAACAAGTTACAGTCATACAGTCATAAGTGGGAGGAGATGGGTGATAGGAACGATGAGAAGACTAATAGTAATAGTAATGCAGCCTTAGTGAATAGTTTGACAGTGGTGAGAGAATTGTTTGTTTAGCAGAGTGATGGCATTCAGGAAAAAACTGTTCTTGTGTCTAGTTGTCTTGGTTTGCAGTGCTCTATAGTGTCGTTTTGAGGGTAGGAGTTGAAACAGTTTATGTCCAGGATGCGAGGGGTCAGTAAATATTTTCACAGCCCTCTTTTTGACTCGTGCAGTATACAGGTCCTCAATGGAAGGCAGGTTGGCAGTAACTGTTTTTTCTGCAGTTCTGATTATCCTCTGAAGTCTGTGTCTGTCTTGTTGGGTTGCAGAACCGAACCAGACAGTTATAGAGGTGCAGATGACAGACTCAATAATTCCTCTGTAGAACTGTATCAGCAGCTCCTTGGGCAGTTCTTGCCCAAGGATACATTTGAAGAAATGTATTCTTCCTTCCATCTCACCCTTTACTAGAAGCTTATGCTGACTAATTTTTTATTTTTTAAAATAATTGTTATAGAGTAATGACAATCTCACATGTACTGAATTTTTGCATGCTTTCGAGAGTCGATTGCCACAAGATGCACAACCACATAAAGTCGCTAAATTAATAAATTTGTTATTAAAAGATGTTAGATATTATTGTGGCCTTTGGCAACTGCATGAAATAGAAACCTGGCAATATCTATTACCAATGGGGATATGATTAAACATAGTTTTATAAAATTGGATTAACATGCAGCAATCCTGGGCTTAGAAAGCTTAGAACTACGTCGCCTTCGGCACGACCTAAGCATAGCTCATAAAATTATCTGCTACAACGTCCTTCCTGTCAAAGACTACTTCAGCTTCAACCACAACAATACACGAGCACACAACAGATACAAACTCAAAGTGAACCCCTCCAAACTTGACTGTAGAAAATACGACTTTAGCAACAGAGTGGTAAATGCCTGGAACTCACTACGTGACTCTGTGGTTTCGTCACCAAACCCCCAAAACTTTACCCTTAGACTGTCCATTGTTGACCTCACCCGATTCCTAAGAGGTCAGTAAGGGGCGTGCATAAGTGCACCAGCATGTCTACCGTCCCTGTCCTAATGTTCCCTCTTATCAGTACCCATCTTATGTATATAAACAATGTTACATCTATGTATATTACCAACTCGTACTTGTCAAAAATAAATAAATAAAAATAAAATAAAATAAATAACCATCCTTAGAATTGATAAACAAGATTCTGATATTTATGTACATTTTGCACCTCAGGATCAACAACCAACAATAAATGTCTATGGAGATTCCTAGTCATCCAGGTCATGGTCGTCCCAAAGGTGATTTTTCAAAAGGCAACTGGACTTTCTTGGTTTTTCCTTGAAGACGTTTCACTTCCCATCCAAGAAGCTTCTTCAGTTCTGGCTCTGACCAAGAACTGAAGAAGCTTCTTGGATGAGAAGTAAAATGTCTTTGAGCAAAAACAAAGAAAGTCCAGTTGCCTTTTGGAAAATCACCTTTGGGACAACCAACAATGAGAGAACCTGCACTCAGGAAATATGTTGCAGACTATAATTTGGTAAGGTAGCAGTGAAAGTTTCAGAGAAGATCTTCAAATGTTCTTGTGTGACAACATACATGAAGATACGGATTACCTGAGGAACACACAACCTACTGAAACAGAGCCATGGAAATTGTGACAGCCACAGCCAGCAACCACCATTTTTCTTTTCTTTGAGTATCAGTTCAATATTTCCTACTCTGGTTTGGGGCTTTGGTGTTCCCTGCTCAAAAAAGATTGCTACATTCACTCATAAGTGAAATATTTGAGTTGAGAGCCAGTGTCAGGTTTGAGAGTCAGTTTGGTCTAGTGATTTAGGCACCAGGTTAGAAAGTGGGAGGTTATGAGTTCAAGTCCCATCTTAGCCATGCAAGCCACCTGGGTGACTTTGAGCCGGTCACACTCTCAATGCCCAACCCACTTCCTTGCTGTTGTCAGGAACATAGGAATAACAGAAAAACAGAGTTGGAAGGGACCTTGGAGGTCTTATAGTCCCACCCCCTGCTCAAGCACAAAATCCTATACCATTTCAGACAAAAGGTTGCCTAATCTCTTCTTGAATGATGGAGCACCAACAACTTCTGGAGGCAGGTTTTTCCACTGTTTGTTTTCGCTGTCAGGAAATTTATCCTTAGTTCTAGGTTGCTTCTCTCCTTGACTATTTTCCATCCGTTGCTTCTTCCTGTCTTCAGGTGCTTTGGAGAATAGATTGACCCCCTCTTCTTTGTGGCAGCCCCTTAGATATTGGAACACTTCTATAATATCTATTATAGAATTGGATCATACTTGGAGAAGGAGGCTCTACTCACGGTCACTCATGCCCTTGTCACCTCTAGACTGGATTACTGTAGCGCGCTCTACATGGGGCTACCCTTGAAGAGTATCTGGAGACTTCAATTGGTGCAAAATGCGGCTGCGCATGCTGTGGTGGGTGTTTCACGATAAACCCACGTAACACCGATACTCCGCCAGCTGCATTGGCTGCCCATTGGTCTCCAGGTGCAATTCAAGGTGTTGATCATCATCTTTAAAGCCCTACATGGATTAGGACCAGGTTACCTCCGGGACCGCATCCAACCACACACTTCCCTTCGACCGGTGAGGTCCCACAGAGTGGTCCTCCTCCGGGTCCTGTCAGCCAAACAATGCCAACTGGTGGGGCCTAGGGGAGGACCTTCTCTGTAGGGGCCCCTGTTCTCTGGAACCAACTCCCCTCGGAGATCCGGATTATCCCCACTTTGCTGGCCTTCCGAAAAGCCATTAAGACATGGCTCTTCCTGTAGGCGGGGTAATTTTGAGACAACATTACATCGGAATGCTCCCCCATGTATGTTTGTGTGTTATAGATGTTTTAAATTGTTTTTAAATTGCTTTTTAATGATTTGGTTGGTTGTTTTATTAAAATGTTGTACGTCGCCCTGAGTCCTCAGGGAGTAGGGCGGCATAGAAGATCCTCCAAATAAAATAAATAAATAAACCCACAAAGATGGATTTCTTCAAGAGGTTTGGGTTTCTTGGTGGATCAAACAAGGTTTCTTGTCTGGCTTTCTGGTGCCATAGAGAACAGCCTGACCCCCTCCTCTCTGTGGCATCCCCTCAAGTATTGGAACATTGCTATCATGTCACCCCTGGTCCTTCTCACACATTTTTTTTTGCAAAAACAGGGCATGCAGAGGGTTTGGGAAGCCTGAAGAGCACTCCTAGGGGTGGGGGAAGGCAAAAACGCCCCAATGTTTGCAAAAAATGGCCCATTTTTTTCAAAAATGGAATGCAGGGACAGGGCTTCAGAAGACCAAAAAAAATTGGCTGTGTTCGGTGTATAAGACGCACCAACATTTCCACCCTCTTTTTGGGGAAAAAGGGAACGTATTATACTCCAAAAAATATTATATATATATATATATATATATATATATATATATATATATATATATATATATATATATATACATATACATATATATATATATATATACATATATATATATATATATATATATATATATATATATATATATATATATATATATATATATATATATATATATATATATATATATATATATATATATATATATATATATATATATATATATATATATATATATATATATATATATATATATGTAGGTCTTTGGGTATTCTGGTTTTCTCCCGCGTGAAATTGGAAGTGTCTTTGCGACGTTTCGATGAAGTCTCATTCATCATCTTCAGGCTGGTGTCTTCTGCTTCCTGCTTCTAGGAGCAGGAAGCAGAAGATACCA
>JALIGW010000052.1:3373308-3449203 GCA_023053685.1 Diadophis punctatus similis | reverse complement strand
AGAGAGTATATGTATATGTATATGTATATGTATATGTATATGTATATGTATATGTATATGTATATGTATATGTATATGTATATGTATATGTATATGTATACATCAGCCAAACAATGTCGGTTGGCGGGGACCAAGGGGGAGAGCCTTCTCTGTGGGGGCTCCGGCTCTCTGGAACCAACTACCCCCAGAGATCCGAATTATTCCCACCTTACTGGCCTTCCAGAAAGCCATTAAGGCATGGGTCTTCCTGCAGGCAAGATGAGAGATTGCTGTTCTTGTGTATGCTGTACGCTGCCCTGAGTCCCTCTGGGAGTGTGTGTGTGTATGTGTGTGTGTGTATATATATATATATGTGTGTGTGTGTGTGTGTGTGTGTGTGTGTGTGTGTGTGTATGTATGTATGTATGTATGTATGTATGTATGTATGTATATATGTATATATGTATATATGTATATATGTATATATGTATATATGTATATATGTATATATGTCTGGTTATTCGGGTAACCAAAATAACCTCAGAAACACACACACACACACACACACCACACACACACACACACACACACACTGTGTATGTGTGTGTGTGTCTATATATATATGTATGTATGTATACATATATGTGTGTGTGTGTGTGTCGGTCTATCTATGCGTGTCACATACAGATTAACCTACCATTATCCAATATCACAAGAGCAAACACTTGTGTGTGGATGTGTAAGTGTGGCTGTGGCTGTGAGTGAGTGTAAAATCTGATTTTTAAAATTACTTTTTTTTCCAAAAGAGGAAGAAACAGTTTCTTGGATGGAGAATTAACCGTTTTCTGTTGTGTTTTTTTTAAAGCCAGCTATAGGGAAAATGTTTAGTAGATAATTAACTTTTCCTTGAAGAGTCCAAATTACTATAATGTGTTTATCTGCTTAAAGCTCCAGAGATTTTTCTGGAAAGCAGTGAAAACTAGAAAGCGTGAATGAAAGAAGTTATAAACTAATCCTGGTCCCATGAAGAACTTGGGGTGGTGGGAAGGGGGAAGAGCTAACATGACTATTAGGTTCATTTACTCCATCATCTGTTCTTTTTTTTTATCAGACCAATTTCAGATTTACATGGTAGAAATCTCAGTCATTATCCAAACAGAGGTCTGTAACTCCATGGAAGTTAAAGGTTAGATTGATGCTTTTCTCTTAGGAAGTGTGTTGAGAAAATCTAGTATGTCAAGTCAGATCCATTGGTGTGGGTTGATATGTTGGAGACCTGTTTTAGAAGATTTTTGGGCTGTTGAGGTATTATTCTTCCTGGTTTTCCCAGTGATCAAGGTGAATACACTCAACTGTCCAGAGGTCGATCCTTTTCCTATTCTACATGAATGGTACCAACCAGGTGACCTCCTTATTGGAGGCGTGGTTTCACAAAACCTCTATCCCTTCAATGAACATTTATTCCAAGGACATCCGTTTAAGGAGCTACATGGAATTTCAAAGTAAGCATGTCCTACACATTGTTCCCTGAAAAGATTACTTGTTTATTCTAAGCTTCTCTCAATGTCCACATCAGTTTCTTTGATTTACAATGGTCTTAAAGAATGCAGCTGAATTCTCTATATTATAATATTCTTCTATTATAATATAGACCAAGCATTTACTGAACTTTTTGAGATTTCAAATCCCATCTCTCTGTACTAATGAGAGAGTATTTATTTATTTTGAAATATTTATTCTATTTTTAAATATTTTTTCTATTAAAAAAAAGTCATGCAAACATGAATTTGAATGACCAAGGAATACTTAACTTCTAATAGAAGAGAACACATGAAGCTCAGATTCAATTGTGCAGTTCTTGGTGCTCTGTGACCTTGGTTGGTTGTTGTTGTTTTTTGCAGATATTTTGTTACTTGATTAGGTAATACCTTTAGTGTCCTGAAGAGCATTTCAAAGCACTACATATGTTACCTTCTTAGGTAGCAAAATATCTGAAAGGAAACACCAAAGAATTGAGTGGAGTAGAGTAGAGTAGAGTAGAGTAGAGTAGAGTAGAGTAGAGTAGAGTGGAGTGGAGTGGAGTGGAGTGGAGTGGAGTGGAGTGGAATGGAATGGAATGGAATGGAATGGAATGGAATGGAATAGAATAGAATAGAATAGAATAGAATAGAATAGAATAGAATAGAATAGAATAGAATAGAATAGCTGCTATTTAAGTGAATCAATCAGGTTTTGATCACCTAACAATGATGAGCAATACACAGTTCTTTCAGAGTCTGCAAACCCTACCAAGTGGATTGTGTCCATATTTCTCCTCAGCATCACACACTGTTGCTTTTCAGATTTATTTTTATTTATTTATTTATTTATTTTGTCAAGTACGTATTGGTAATATACATAGGTATGACATTGTTTATATACAAAAAATGGGTACTGATAAGAGGGAACATTAGGATAGGGACGGTAGGCAAGCTGGTACGCTTATGCATGCCCCTTACTGACATCTTAGGAATCGGGTGAGGTCAACAGTGGACAGTCTAAGACAATCTACATTGTAGGTTGACAACTTGTTCTGTGCATGGAATTTACAAATATGTAAGTGTTTAAGGAAAGAGTCAAAATGAATAGAATAGAATAGAATAGAATAGAATAGAATAGAATAGAATAGAATAGAATAGAATAGAATAGAATAGAATAGAATAGAATAGAATAGAATAGAATAGAATAACAGAGTTGGAAGGGACCTTGGAGGTCTTCTAGTCCAACCCCCTGCTTAGGCAGGAAACCCTACACCACTTCAGACAAATGGTTATCCAACATCTTCTTAGAAACTTCCAGTGTTGGAGCATTCACAACTTCTGGAGGCAGGCTGTTCCAGGGATTAATTGTTCTAACTGTCAGGAAATTTGTCCTTAGTTCTAAGTTCAGAGAGTTCAGAAAGCTCAAAGAGCACCTCAGGTTCCACAATACCTAGAATATAAATACATGGAAAGTGGGAAATTCATAATACAAGAAGAAAATGTTCAAAAATATGGGCTTCCTATTACATAAAATTAGTATAAAATTGGAAAAGCGTTCTTCCCAATTATCAGATTTCCAAAGAAGGAAGATGAAATGGAGGAAAAATATTGGTTAAAAGGAAGGTAAAATAAAGAAGTGGAATCAGTTTAGTTTTCTCTATATAAAACAGGACACATAATTTTTCTCATTGGTCATTAATAGAAATCCTAAAAATATTAAGTAGTGTACTTTTTAATGAATGACTTCCATGATATATTGCATTGTTGTTGTTAGTTGCGAAGTTGTGTCCGACCCATCATGACCCCATGGACAACATTCCTCCAGGCTTCCTGTTCTCTACCATCCTCTGGAGTCCATTTAAGCTCACGCCGACTGCTTCAGTGACCCCCATCCAGCCACCTCATACTGTGTCGTCCCCTTCTTCTTTTGCCCTCAATCTTTCTCAGCATTAGGCTCTTCTCCAGTGAGTCCTTCTTTCTCAATAGGTGGCCAAAGCATTTGAGTTTCATCTTCAGGATCTGGCCTTCTAAAGAGCAGTCAGGGTTGATCTCCTCGAGGACTGACCGGTTGGATTGACTTGCAGTCCAAGGGACTCACAGGAGTCTTCTCCAGCACCATAGTTCAAAGGCCTCAATTCTTTGGCACTCAGACTTCCTTATGGTCCAACTTTCACAGCCATAAATTGCAACTGGGAAAACCATAACCTTGACTATACACACTTTTATTGGCAGGGTAATACAGTGTATAATGCACAAGAAAATTTGAACCATCATATTTTGAAGCAGTATAAAAGGAATTTAACTTTATTTAATTTAATTCCAATCACAGGTACAAATGGTTATTCTTGATGATCCACTAATTTATTCACTGCAGAATTGTTTTCTAAAAGACTTTTTTATTTGCAGTCTAATCACAAAATTCTATCAACATGTCCTTTCCTTGGTCTTTGCTGTCAAGGAAATCAATGAGAATCCAGAAATCTTACCCAATATTAGTCTTGGGTTCCATATCTATGACAGCTACTATGATGCTAGGCTGACTTATCGGACTACCCTGGACCTTCTCTTCAAATCAGATAGATTTCTGCCCAACTATAGATGTGGACTGCAGAAAACTCTCATGGCCATCATCGGAGGACTTGGATCAGATACTTCATCCCATATGGCAGAAATTGTAGAGTTCTACAAAATTCCACAGGTGGGTCAAAAAGATGAAGGCATTTTTATTGTTCTTAATTAGTTAAAAAAAATAAGAGCCTTCTTAAATATACATTCTCGTGTGTTTATCCCCACAAAAACATTGATTGGAAGCAAAATCTGATTGCATACTTAACAAAAGATTGAAAATAAAATATTAGCTTGCACTGGTGAAGATGGATTTAAACCTGCTGGTATTTGATCATGTTCCAATTGGAAAAAATAGTGACAGCCGCTGAAATTTATCTGCATTCTCACAATTCTCACAATGTTGCATTGGAATTCTTTTAAAAATGGTAAGGTATATGGGCAGTCTAGAAACATGAGATATGAAATAATAAATAAATAAACTAAAATAAACTAAACTAAAATAATAAACTAAACTAAACTAAACTAAAATAATAAACTAAACTAAACTAAACTAAACTAAACTAAACTAAAATAATAAACTAAACTAAACTAAACTAATAAACTAAACTAAACTAAACTAAAATAAAATAAAATAAATAATAAAATAAAATAAAATAAACTAAAATAATAAACTAAACTAAACTAAACTAAAATAATAAAATAAAATAAAATAATAAAATAAAATAATAAAATAAAATAATAAACTAAACTAAACAAATGAAACAAATGAAACAAATGAAACAAATGAAACAAATGAAACAAATGAAACAAATGAAACAAATGAAACAAATTAAACAAATTAAACAAATTAAACAAATTAAACAAATTAAACAAATAAATTTGACCAGGTTTTAAAGTAATTCATGAAGAGCAACTGACAAAACAAAACAAAACAAAACACATCTTTATATAAATGGTAAGAGATATGGGCAATCTATTAAAAAATGAAATATAAATTAAATTAATGAAAAAATTCATTTGACCACATTTTTTAAAAAAAAAATTATTACGTTAAAACATACACAACATACAAACATATATTACTATCATTGTTACAGTTGAAGATTGGTCCTTCACAATTCATATACTGTATATATATTATTTATATGTCTATCTAATACATATAAATGTTTCTGCTTCCTGCTCTTCTATATATCCACATTTATTTTCTGCTCCTTGTTGATAGTTACACCTCTTATACTTTATTATCCTTGTTCTTTAGCCATTCGTACAATCTGTTCCATGTTAAATAGTGTTCGGATTCTTCTTTATCTTGTAGCTCCTTAGTCATTTTGTCCATCTCTGCGCAATCAAGAATTTTTTTTTTATGATTTCATTTTACCGCATTTTAAAATAATTCATGAAGATGAACACTCGGAAGAAAATCCAAATCCTCTGATGAATATTCCTTTGTTTTCTTTTAGCTGCCATATGGATCCTTTCCCCCAAAAGAATTCCGTATCAGTAGGTTATCCTCTTTTTATTTTATGGCACAAAATGAGGGTCCTGTATACATTGGGATTATCCGATTGCTTCAACATTTCGGATGGAAATGGATTGGGCTCTTTGCTGTTGAAAACGAGAGTGGAGAACATTTTTTGAAAAAGCTACAGGAGATGCTATCCCGGCATGGAATCTGTCCAGCCTTCGTAGAAAGAATCCCCCTGCTTCTTCCATTGGACAATATCCATACATTTGGCGATAAAATGAAAAGTTTGTATACACATCTCACAGATATTAAAGCAAATGTATTTATTCTCTATGGAGAGTCTTATACAGTTCTCTGGCTCATATCACCCATATTTCTAAGCGATCCCGAAGATGAATTAAAATTATCCCTTAGAAAAGTATGGGTCACAACAAGTCAAGTTGACTTCATACTCATAGGAAGTCTAAAGATGTGGAATCTCCAATTGTTCGATGGGGCCATTTCTTTTCAATTACATTCAAGTGAAGTTCTAGCATTCAAAGAATTTCTGAAGTCCATAAAACCTTTTTGGAGACAAAGAGATGGATTTCGAAAGAATTTTTGGGAACAAGCATTTGACTGTTTCTTGCCTAATTCAGAAACACCAGCAATGGACATGAAACAATGTACTGGGGAGGAGAATCTGGACAGTCTTCCTGGACCTCTCTTTGATATGCAAATGACAGGTCATAGTTATAGCATCTATAATGGTATCTATGTTGTGGCTCATTCCTTGCAAGCCTTACTATCAAAAGAATCCAGTCAGAGTAAAATATTGCTGGATAAAATCCCAGAACTTACAGATCTACCACCTTTTAAGGTAAAGTTGTCCAAAAACTCTGAAAATTTTACTAGAAAATGATTTGGATCACAAAATGACCACAACTAATTTCTTGGTAAGCTACAATTTGTAGTCCTCAACTGAACTTCATCTAGATGGATGGAAGGAAGCAGCGAGTACCCCAAGGTTCTGTTTTAGGCCCAGGGCAGCGTTCCAAATAGCATCCAAAATTAAATCAGAGTCCATGGCAAAGTATTCCTCAAAGTTCCAATTTATTAATAGAGCCATGTTGGCACAGCTGGGTGAAACCCGAATCTGAAGTCCTCCGGGTTTCACCACCCAGTTGGAAGTTCAAGCCCTTTCCCATAAATCCCACACCCATAAATCCATCATGTTGTCCAATCTTCAATTGCCATGCTGGCAGAGTCCATCCATCTCCTTCCGTGCAGGTGCAGATGTGCAGATACAAAGGATGACCTTGGCTTTCTAGAAAGAATTTGTTATGGTTACATACTAACAACCTCATACAATCCCCCCTCCCATTTTCCCACAGTAGAAAATGCATAGTAAAATAATATAAAATGTGGTAGGCCTAAGATCCCAAATAAAATGGCTTCGGCCTGACACCCAGTACTTTTCAATCTCTTCGTAAATAATTTAGATGAGGAAATAGAAGGGGAACTCATCAAATTTGCAGATCAGCGAACACTTCAAGATTCAAATGCATCTCGATAGACTTGTACATTTGGGCCTAAATTTCACTAAAATGAAATTCAGTGTAGAGAAAAGTAAGGTTTTACACTTAAGCAACAGGAAAAAATATCAAATATGTAGGTATACTGTAGATCGGGCTCATGCACAGTGCCAAAAGAATAAAAAAATTCCCTCCCTCAAAAAAAGCCAAAAGCAAGATGGCGATGCATGCGCAGTGCCAGAAACTTGGCTTTTGCACATGCTCAGAAGAAAAAAAAACGAAAAAAATTCCCCCCCAAAAAAAATTCAAAAAAAAAAAGATGGCGGTGTCCATGGAGTGGCACCGACTGAAATGGTTCCATGACATCATCGTGACATCACCAGCGAGTTGCTACCAGTTCAGGTGAACCGGTCTGAACCGGGAGGAACCCACCTCTTTCCTGAAGACAGGACAAGAAACAATGGATGGAAACTAATCAAGGAGAGAAGCAATCTAGAAGCAAAGATAAATGTCAACAATTAATCAGTGGGCCGGCTTGCCTTCAGATGTTATAGGTGCTCCATCCCTGAAGGCTTGTAAGAAGAGATTGGACAGCCTCTTGTCTGAAATGGTAAAGGGTCTCCTGCAATGTACAGGTTTTGTTATTCTGTTATTCAATTAAGATGAGTTCAGTCTTATTTCCAGACACAATATATCATTCAAATAGCTATGATTAAATCAATCAATAAATGGTAAACACATAAGGAAAATACTGTTCTTCTGTACTCAGTAAATCCTACCACTGGGTTACATTCAACTTTCTACCCAAGAAGAATATGTGAACAGTAATACATTTTTTTCTATCCATGAAAATGGAAAGCATCGTGCTCATTATTGTATATAATTATTATCTCCGTGATAATTCTTGACATTTATCATATCAAGCTGCATAAAGAAATTTGGAAAGAAGGGGGAAATGTCTCATAGAATGTTTTATCCCTCTATTCTTTAAACGACCTCTGTTTCTTCTTTTTTTTTTCAAGTAGCTGCACCCATTCCTTCAAGGCATTTCTTTCAACAACTCAGTAGGAGAAACAGTGTCCTTCAAAGGAAAGATGGAAATTGCTGGAGGATTTGACATCGTCAACACGGTCACTTTTTCAAACAATTCCATTCAGAGAGTGAAAGTTGGAAGATTAGATCCCAATGCTCCAGATGGAAACGAATTGATTATTAACGAAGATATGATTGAATGGCACAAAGGTTTTAACCAGGTATGGGTGTTCTTGAAAGGAAAAGATTTCAATTAAAATGTCTCCAACCAATCTGCTGCTGTGGCCTAGAGGTGGACCTCTTGCCTCACAATCAGGAGGTTGTGAATTCGATCCTAGATAGAGACAGATCTAAAGATCTCCTGCTTGGGCAGGGGGTTGGACTAGATGACCTGCAATGTCCAGAAGTGAGTTCCTCCTGGTTCGGACCGGTTCTATAGAACCAGTAGTAACTTGGCGGCTTGGGTCGCTGGAACCAGCAGCGACCCAGGCTGCCACGCCCCGAGCTGGTTCTCCCGGTGGCAACTATGGCACCACCATCTTGGTTTTTTTGCTTCTGCACATGCACAGAAGCTTTTTTAAGTACTGTGCATGCACACGTCCCTGCGCGGCACGTCCCTGAGCAAACTGGCAGTGGGAGAATTCAGAACCCACCTCCGGCAAGGTCCCTCCCAACTCTGTTAATCTGTTACAATCTCTGCCGGCCACAATTCTCTTTATAGGATGTTTAATTTGCTGTATTGTCAGTGGATGGAAAAGCTTAACAATTTACAAATTACCTCTGCATTTGTTTTTCATGTTATGAACAGGTTCTTCCAGTTTCTCTGTGTAACAAACACTGTCTCCTTGGATATTGGAAGAGAAAATCCGAAGAGAACATTTTTTGCTGCTATGACTGCGTTCTATGTCCATGGGGAAAGATTTCAAGCAAGATAGGTCAGTTATGAAGTCCTTCAATTTTTGGAGACACTGGCTGCAAAGAAATCATTTTGTCAAAAAAGTTAGAGTTTGGTCTGATGTATGTATCTATTTCTTTCCCAACCTGTAAAGCAAGGAACAAGCATAACCTCTACAAATCTCAGTTAATAATAATTTGTCAAATTATGAGACTTTGCAGAATCCTAGTATTCATACCAGGGGTGGGTTCTACTTACCTTCCCTACTGGTTTGCAATGCGATGGAAGTGCACGTTTACACGTTGGGAAAATGTCCGTCTGCGCATGCGCAGACTCCTTTGCACAAGCATAGAGGGTTCTTTGCAAGCCACTTTCCAGAAACGGTGACTAGAGAACCAGTTCGAGGGCTTGGACAGCTAGCCATTGCTGCCAGTTTGGTGAGAAGGGGGCAAATTTCCACTACCGGTACGGCTGAACTGGTCCGAACCGGCAGCAACCCACCACTGATTCATACATATAATCTCTTCTCTTACAATATTTTTATCTCAGATTTCAGAATACTAACTAGAACACAAAAGTGATTGTTTATGTGGCTTCCTGCAAATGTCATCTGTAAACCAAGGTATACATAGTGACTACAGTCAAATCATGGCCCAACCACATTTTTCATGATGGTCATTCAAGAGCATTACATGACAATATAAAAGATGGCAGTTGGCGGAAAATTGAAAGTTGCTTGCTTAATTGTTGTAACATTGGCTGGAGAAATGCAGTAATCAATACTGATGAGAGAGAAAAACATATTTTATTTATTTTATTTGTGAAAACGTGAACAAGATAACAGGTATGGTATAAACATAAACAAAAGCAAAGTAGGTATAGGTAAATTTGGACAATAGGACAGGGACGGTAGGCACGATGATGCACTTATGCACGTCCCTTACAGACCTCTTAGGAATGGGGTGAGGTCGACTGTAGACAGTCTAAGGTTAAAGTTTTTAGGGTTTGGGGAAGAAACTACAGAGTCAGATAGTGCATTCCAGGCATTGATCACTCTGTTGCTGAAGTCGTATTTTCTGCAGTCGAGTTTGGAGCGGTTTACATTGAGTTTGAATCTATTGTGTGCTCGTGTATTGTTGCAGTTGAAGCTGAAGTATTCATTGACAGGTAGGACATTGTGGCAGATGATTTTATGAACTACATTTAGATCAGATCAAAGGCGACGTAGCTCTAAGTTATCTAAGCCCTAAATTTCAAGTCTGGTGGAATAAGGTATTATATAGATGTGTATCAGTGGTGGGATTCCAAATCTTTTCCTACCGGTTCTATGAGAGTGTGCTATGCGCATGCATGTGTGCTTCGGTGTCAGCACTGGTGAGCTGAGCTGTTGTTTAGAGCAATCTGCTCTGCCATGAATCAGCTAAAAAAAATGGAATATTGGACGGGGAAGGGCTGGGGTGGAAGGGCGGGGCCAGCCAGAGGTGGTTTTTGCTGATCCTCCAAACTACTCAAAATTTCCACTACCAGTTCGCCTGAACCAGTCCGAACCAGCTGAATGCCACCTCTGATATGTATGTATACACACAAAGCTATATTGGGGAACATTTCTATCAGCTTGCTTAAACTTACAAAAAATTTATTCCTCTAAAATCCCTGAAAGGCAATCTAATGCAAACAGCGTAAGCGATCTATGGAAAAGAAAACACCTTACTGTAAGAATAATGGGAACGTATAGAATTGACATTCTTTCCACATTGCATTCAGCCATGTTTGAACACCAGGACTAAACTGTAAGAATTTCAAAGGGTTCATTTGTTGCCCAGTTCAAAACTCTACTATTTAGTAGACTAAATAGTCTAATAGATTTATGGAAGCTTTCTAAATAATCAGAGTTTACGAGGCTGCTGGAATAAATTTTCTGTGTCTGCCTAAATAAAGGGGGATGGGACAAAAAAATCCCTTTTGAATTGAGCAAATATTTAGAAGGGCGGTTCACAGTGGATAAATGAACAGGTGTGGGAAAGGCAATTTTTGAATAGGATAATTATGTAACCCACACACGCACACACAGAGTTTTCTCTTCTAAATCCAGATTTAGTAATTGGGATATTTCAAGGAATATTATGTTAGAATATTCATGATTGGGAGAGCCAGTGGTAACAAGGTCAGCCAATGAATAGGCATAGCAACTGAATCAGCCAATGGGAGCTAGCCACTTCTAAGTCTGTGCAGAGAATCGAAACTGGAACTTAAGCTTAAGACTGGGTGTGGCTCCAGTCTCCACTCTGTACTCTTCCACTCTGAACTTTGCTGAAATGAAACTAACTCTCTTGCTTGTGTTTTACTTTAACTGTTGCTGCATTGAAGAAGAACACTGCTAATGGTATTGTGTGTGTGTGTGTGTGTGTATATATATATATATATATATATATATATATATATATATATATATATATATATATATATATATATATATATATATATATATATATATATATATATATATATATATATATATATATATATATATAATGTTTATAAAGAAGTTATTGAATCCAGCTGAATCAGTCATCTGTGTGTGCTTCTGTTTTTTGATTTTGCAACGAACTTTAATATATTATTGATGGATCATTTTCAAAAACTATTTCTATCTTCAGCATTACGTGTTGCTTAACAGTAAAGAGAAACTCAACAAAGACTTGAAAGAGATTTGATGAAGAAGATTAGTTTCGCTTTAACGCTCCTAATTTTGTAAATTTCAGAAATTCTGCTCGGAACACAGGGCTATGGCCAAATCAGATTGGAAGGAATATCAGTTTTCAAACACTAGCAAAGAACATCTTGGAAAGAAATAGAAAGTAAATGACTTTCTTTTTTATCTTTTTATCCAGACACAGAAGATTGTTCCAAGTGTCCTGAGGATCAGTATCCAAGCAAGGATCAAGATCGATGTCTTAACAAAACAATGAGTTTCCTGTCCTTTGAAGAACCTTTAGGGATCAGTCTGGCCTCAGCTGCTTTTTTCTTCTCCCTTATGACAACCGGTGTGCTTGGAATTTTCCTTAAGCGTAGAGATACCCCTATCGTCAAGGCCAACAACCGGGAACTCACTTACACACTACTCATTGCTCTTCTGCTCTGCTTTCTCTCTTCCTTGTTATTTCTTGGTCAACCAAGGAAAGTAACCTGCCTTCTCCGGCAACCAGCATTCAGCATCATCTTCTCAGTTGCTGTTTCTTGTGTGTTGGCTAAAACTATTACTGTGGTTGTAGCTTTCATGGCTACTAAGCCAGGCTCTTCAATGAGAAAATGGGTGGGGAAAAAATTGGCCCTTTCCATTCTCCTTTCTTGTTCTCTTCTTCAAGCAGGTCTTTGCATTCTGTGGCTGACAACTTCTCCTCCATTCCCTGAGTTAGACATGAATTCCCTTATAGAAACCATGATTTTGCAATGCAATGAAGGCTCCATCTTCATGTACTATTGTGTCCTGGGCTATCTGGGCTTCTTGGCCATTGTCAGTTTCATTGTGGCTTTTCTTGCCCGTAAATTACCTGACAGCTTTAATGAAGCCAAGTTCATCACCTTTAGCATGTTGGCTTTCTGCAGTGTGTGGATCTCCTTTGTTCCAACCTATCTGAGTACCAATGGAAAAGCCATGGTGGCTGTGGAGATCTTCTCCATCTTGTCCTCCAGTGCTGGGTTATTGGCATGCATCTTTTTCCCCAAATGTTTCATCATTGTGCTGAAGCCAGAACTAAACACCAAGAAACAACTAACAAAATGAAGTTATTGAATCATGTGAAAGAGCAGCATGGTGGCCTTTTGATGAAGATGCATATCTCCCATTCATCAGGTTTTAAGTTCAATCTTAGGTAGTGGCAGATATTTCTTGCCTAAGGCGCAACGAAGAGAAATATCTGCTGTGAGCTCCATGTGATGTCAAGAAGGACATCTGGCTAATAAATAAGAGACGAGGTGGCACAGTGGTTAGAGTGGGGGACTGCAGGCCACTTTAACTGACTGTGAGCCGCAGGTCAGCAGTTCAAATCTCACCGGCTCAAGGTTGACTCAGCCTTCCATCCTTCTGAGGTCGGTAAAATGAGGACCCAGATTGTTGGGGGCAATATAAATATACATTGCTTACTGGTGTAAACCGCTTAGAGAGTGCTTGCACTGTGAGGCAGTATATAAATGTCACAAATAAATAAATAAATAAATAAATAAATAAATAAATAAATAAATAAATAAATAAATAAATAAATAAATAAATAAATAAATAAATAAATAATAAATGCTCAGTTCTATCCTGTTGCCCCAAGTCTAACTTGAAACATGCTATTTCAGGATCATAAAAAGGGAGGTTTTTTATTGTATCACATGAATGTTATTTTTTCTCGAGGATATTGAATTTAAATGGGATGGATATAATCAGTTAAGAGTTAATTAAATTATTAATTGGGGTTACTGTATCTTTTAGTTTTCATGATAAAAAGGATTACAAAACTATCTTAGAGAAAATGAATATCTTGTCTGTCATTTCCATATATGAAATTCCAATTTTCCTTAAATTAGAAAAAGAAATGAAATGAAAATGAAACCAATTTTAATTTAGGTTATTTGTAGTTCCACCAACTATTTGGTGTATAACATCAATCACATCACTGAAAATCACTTAAAGAATCTCTCTTCAAAAGGGCTTCTCTGTGTTGGCTTTCTTTCTGTGTCACGTGTTGTTGTTTATATGAGGTTGTATTTATCTACTTTTAAGAACTGCTAAGGGCCAGATAATTTTTTTTGCTATATACTGATGCTTAAAACCATAGAACTCAAAGATGGGATATTCTCTATGTCACATCATTGTACAACACATGAAACACCAAAAGAATGTATGAATATATGAGCTTCCAAGTCTGTCCAATACTTGAATTCATTCATTCAGGATTGAGATTTGGGGTAGCTATAGTGCCAGGGTCACCAACCTTTTGGACCTCAGGGACCACTAAATGCATAATTTTAAATCCCGTGGACCACTAATATGATCTGCCTAATGACCGGCTGGGTGGGTGTGGCTAAGTGGTCATGTGACTGGATGGGTGTGGCCAACTCAATGTCACTCACGTCGAAGGGCACCTCGCTGGCCTCTATTCACCCCTTCCCTCCCAGCCACTCCTTGCCTGCCTGCCCGGGCTCCTTAGGGCCCCAACAGGAAGCAGTTGTTGGAGCTAAGCAGCCACCATGAGAAAGAGTTGGCAAAACAGCTGGCTCAGTTCAAATTAGATCTGATCGAGAAGGAGGCTCAGCAGAAGCACCTCACTGAGGACTACGAGCATAGGCTTTCCAAGCAGAGGAAAGACCTGTAGGCGTGCAAGGCCAGGTACCAACGCCTGGAGACTCAGCAGGCTGAGATGGTCAGCCAGTTCCAGGCCATGATGCAGTCCCACTGGAACAAGGCCCTCCGGCTCTTCGCCACCAGTGGTGCTTCCCTCCAGCCTTCGCCCAAAGCCCCACACCAGGAGTTTGAAGCAGACCCCAAAATCAGAATTTCTGCCCCCTCCGACCCCCACAAAAAGACCCTGAAGGGAGAGACTCTCTGCAGCAACACAAACGTTCATTGTATCCGGCCCAGTGGCCATAGTTTGAGGAGCCCTGATTTAGTGCAATATAAAAAATGCAAACAATTTTTTGCAGACCACCAAAATGTTATCACAGACCACCAGTGGTCCAAGGACCACCAGTTGGTGACCACTGCTATAGTGTGTCATTGGTATGAAGATGACAAAGAGCTCCCAATCCCTGTCAGATCTGAGCAGTAATAGGTTTCACTTACCTTTGCTACCGGTTCGGAGATTTGCATGTGCTGCTTCTGCACATGTGCAGAAGCTTCTGCACATGCGCAGATCATCCGTGATGACGTCCGGGCGGGTGGGTGGAGCCTCCCGCTGTCGCTACCGGTTCGCCTGAACCAGGGTGAACTGGTAGTAACCCACCACTGGATCTGAGCCATAGATATTGTAAACACTTTAAGTCCCCTTCAACCCCTTTGAGTACACAGTGGATTGTACTGTTACAGATAGTGCAGAATCCCACAACTGTCTGTAAACAGAACCAAGAAATATTATACTCATCGTTAACGCATACAGTACTTTGACAAATGAAATTAATCTAATTGTTAATGTATTAGCAGAGTATTCCTTGTGTTACCAAGGTTGTGCATACAGAAACGTTTAGATTGAGATCAGTTGTGAATAAGTACTCAGCCACACACAGATACACTAACTTGAATTAAAGTTTACTTTAAGAAATAGCATGTTCCTATAAACAGTCCAAAGTCATACACTTAACAGTCATAATAACAATCCAAGTATTATCCAGTATGAATACATTTTAGCTATAATACATAACTACAACACAGAGAGAAATGCAGAGCATACATACTCTAGGCCTTGCTCTAATAAGTAGCAGAGACTACACTAAGTAGTAGAGACCAAAGACAAACAGAGAGGGACTCCCATAGAAATAAGCTGTGAACTCTAGCTCCCTCTTGTGGCAGTCTGCAACACCTAAGCTAAACAGACTTATAGCTGTTAAAAGCTAGACATATATTATCTATCCAATCAGTTATGGTCAGAGACCTAACATTCTCCCCTTTGGGTAGATCAATATATAATACCTTACATCTTTAAACCATAGTTTTCACAACACTCTTTGTGTTTAATTGCACCTTGCGCTTTAGTGAAATGATCTGCAATATTCTGTTCAGTCATGCAGTATTCCAACTTAACCATTTTATTATGAACACATTGTCTAACATTCAGATATCTCAAATCAGTATGTTTCGACCTTGTTTTCACAGCTAAACTATTAGCCATACTAATGGCAGATTGATTGTCTTCATACACAATAAATGGCTCCTGTACAGTAATTCCTATATCCTTTAACAATTGTTTATAATACACCAATTCTGTACACATTAATGATAAACTCGAGAATTCTGCTTCCATAGTGGATAAACTAATATGTTGTTGCCTAATAGATTTCCACCCTATTAAAGCATTACCCAACATTACCACTATACCTGATGTTGATTTGCGAGTCATTGCATCAGTAGCAAATCTTGCATCAGCATATGCAGTTAACACTAATTCATTTCTCGGTTCTAAATACAAAGAATAATGTATTGTGTGCTTTAGGTATCTAAGTATTCGTTTAGCTGCTTGCCAATGCCTTTCATTTGGTTCAGCATTATATCTAGCCAGTTGATTTATGCTATAAGATATATCTGGTCTAGACCAATTACTCAAATATGAGAGACTACCAATTAGAGACTGATATATCTCCTTATCAAACACAGGACATTTAGTATCACTATTTGTAAATCCCTGATCCATTGGTGTCTTAGCAGTTTTACAATTCTCCAGGTTATATCTTTTTAACAATTGGCTAATCTTCTTTGCTTGCGAAATTTTGAATCCTCTATTTGTCTTCATTATATCAAGACCCAAATAATGTTTAATTTCTCCTAAATTTCTAATCTTGAACTTTCTTTGTAATTCGGAAACAATATCATTTGCTTCTTGTTCAGTCTTTGTTATAATCGCTATATCATCTGTAAATAATAGCAACAGAGAACTCAAACCATCTTTCTCTCTCCTAAATAAACAAGGATCAGCTATACCAGCTTTAAAATCCATGGAAACTAATTCTTTTACAATGCATTTATTCCATTCATAACCTGATTGCTTTAAACCATAAAGACTTTTCTTTAATTTCCAATAATCATTTTTTCCATCATCTTTTAAACCTAATGGCTTTCTCATATAAATGGTATGTTGTAAAGGTGCATGTAGATATGCAGTTTCAACATCTACATGATTAATTATGCATTTATTTTTAGCTGCCCAAACTAATGCTCCTCTCAATGTATTTGCTCTCAGACTAGGTGCAAATACCTCATCATAATCCTTATCTGATTGAGCAAATCCCTGAGCAACTAATCTTGCTTTATGGGTAACAGTGCCATCCACACCAGTCTTTAATTTATACACCCATCTGCAACCTATTGCACGCTCACCTGGTGGTAACCTTACATCTTCATATACCTCAAGATCCTTTAAAGATTTTAATTCCTTATTCATAGCTTCCTGCCAAGCTACCTGTTCCTTTGTTGGATACAGCTTAAGTTCATTATAATTAGACGGTTCCACATTAATCTGGCATACAATACTTGCCTGATATCTATCAGGTGGACGTCTCTCCCTAGTTGACCTCCTAGGCAATTTAGTACAAGTTGTTGGAATTTCCTCTTCCTTTTCCTCCCCTATCGAAGTATCTTCTACATCATCCATAGATGGTTCCTCTATTGAGGATTCTTTCACTATCCTATCATCAGTACTTTTCTTATCAGAATCATCAGGAAACAATGGATCCTCAACAACAATACTATCTTGTTCCTTGTATTCCTGTTCCAGTTTACTCCATCCAACATGCTCAAGGAATTTAGCACTTGCACTACAATATACTCTAGTAGTACCTGGCTCCCAGAATCTAAATGATCTATGATTAGATTCATACCCTACAAAACATAATTTCCGTGCTCTATGTTGTCCCTTTCGCCTTACTTGAGTGGGAATATGCACCCATGCTGGTGCACCAAATGTATGCAAATAACTAAGATTTGGTTTCCTACCATACCAGCGACTAAATGGCAATTCACCAGTTGTTGCATTCACTACATTGTTCAAAACATGGTTAGCACACATTATAGCTTCACCCCAGAGCCTCTCTGGTAAACCAGAATCTGAAATCATGGTTCTAGACATAACCTGTAATGTCTGACCTCTATGTTCAATATGCACATTATGTTGTGGCCGAAAAGGAGCAGAACACTTATGTTCAATACCAGCTCTCTTTAGCATATCTTCAAATCTCTTATTGGTAAACTCAGTACCATTATCTGTTACTAAACTAACCAGTTTCTTATTCATTTTTCGTTCAACAAACCTTAACCAGTTTACAAAATGCTGATATGTTTCTGTTTTTGTTTTCATCAGATAACAGAAACCATATCTAGAAAAATGATCAACTATGCTCAATATATAACAGGCTCCACCTAAACTGGGTTTCTTAGGGCCAATGAGATCAGCAAATACAACCTCTAATGGTTCCTTGGTTTTAAATCCATTTAACCTGTTTGCAGGAATTACCTTGCTCTTTTCCTGATTGCAAGCATTACAATTTAAATATCTTGCACAAGGTTTTAATTTTATACCATTAGATAACTCAACAGTTTTCTTTAAAATTTTGAAATTTAAATGTCCCATACGTCTATGGAGCAAATGTATACATTCGTCATGAGGCTTTCTATTTTCATAAACTGAATTGGCCTTATTTAATGGATTATCATGGATAATGTATAAGCCATCATGCAATCTTGCAGTAACTCTTTTACCTTGCTTTTCAATTAAACATTTATCTCCCTGAAAAGTTACCACAAACCCTGCTTTTACCAATTCTCTCACAGATAGTAAGTTATATATAAGGTTAGGTACATACAACATTGGTAAACTTTCATTAATACATGAACAATATGCATTACCTTCTCCAGATACTCTCAATTTCCAGCCATTTGCTAATGATACATGCTGGTTACTTTTAGTCATATTTACAAATCTCTCTTTACTTTTAGTTATACACTGAGATGCTCCACTGTCTATTATCCAGATATCATGGCTTACAGTTTTATTTGTACTAGATATAGCTACACTAACATCATTATAAGCTCTCTGCATATTACTAGCATTCTGCTTTTTACCCTTTTTACAGAATCTGGCTATATGACCTTTAGCCCCACAAGAATAACATTTCCTAACAATATAGGCAGTTGAAGTCCGTTTTTCTTCCTGTGGTGGTTTCTCTCTCAGTTGTTTTCTATCTTGCCTTCTTCTAGACTCTTCTAACAGTCTTCCTATTATGCCAGTCAATGTCAGTTCATATCTGGTCAAAACTTCCAGTGAAGACACATAATCATCATAAGAGTCATCCAAAGAAGAAAGAATAATATAAACTTGATGAAACTCTGAGAAAATCAGTTCTTTTTCATGTAGCTCTTGTAATGTTCTCTTCATAAACTCCAAATGAGCTAACATGTCACCACCTTTTAACAAACGTGCTCTGAACAGTTTACGTGTAAGGTGTATGTGCGCACCAACACTATCTCGAACATAAAGTCTCTTTAAGGTACTCCAACACTTGGCAGCAGAATCTTCACAATGAATATGGACCAGTTGCCGATCACTCAGTGTCAGTCCAATAATACTAAGAGCCTTTTCATTATCCCGGTTAAAGTCAGCTATTTTCTTCTTATCTTCATCATTTGTTGGATCCCAAGCTGTTATATCAGGTGGATTATTAACCACAGTCCATAATCCTTCTTTACGCAAAAGTAAGCTGCACTTCATAGACCAGGAAACATAGTTAGTTCCATCTAACCTGGTTATCAGGGATAAGCTACTTGACTGTTCTTGTGCCATTGTTAATTTAACAGTAAACCACAAGTTAGCTGTCTGAGTATGAAACTGAATATTCACACTAACTCTCAATATCTCTCTGGGCCCATAACCAGTGTTAATGTATTAGCAGAGTATTCCTTGTGTTACCAAGGTTGTGCATACAGAAACGTTTAGATTGAGATCAGTTGTGAATAAGTACTCAGCCACACACAGATACACTAACTTGAATTAAAGTTTACTTTAAGAAATAGCATGTTCCTATAAACAGTCCAAAGTCATACACTTAACAGTCATAATAACAATCCAAGTATTATCCAGTACAAATATATTTTAGCTATAATACATAACTACAACACAGAGAGAAATGCAGAGCATACATACTCTAGGCCTTGCTCTAATAAGTAGCAGAGACTACACTAAGTAGTAGAGACCAAAGACAAACAGAGAGGGACTCCCATAGAAATAAGCTGTGAACTCTAGCTCCCTCTTGTGGCAGTCTGCAACACCTAAGCTAAACAGACTTATAGCTGTTAAAAGCTAGACATATATTATCTATCCAATCAGTTATGGTCAGAGACCTAACACTAATTCCAATATATTTTGGAAGTGTTATAAATGAAATTGCTTTATCTATTGTAATCCCATTTAAATGATTGAATAGGACAGAGTGGTAGGTATAAAGGGAAATTATGTGGATTGATTGGTGTTCTCGGACACAAATCCATATGCTCAAATGACTTTGCATTTTGAACAAAGTAAAATAATTATTTTTATTTAATTATTCAAAGAAGTTTTCAATTGACTGGTACCTATTATTTGACAAAGATAAGAGGACATGCTACCAAGTAGATAAATTTACACTCAGTGTGAAAAGGTTGAATAGGTAATTAATTCTCCCTGGAATTGTCCAAATCAATATAATTTGTTTACCTGCTCAAAGCTCCAGAGATTTATTTAAAGATGAGAACAAACTCCCAAATATGTTATAAACTAACCCCAGTTCCATGGGGGTGTTTGGAGGAGACAAACAAGCTACTCAACTTTATTTCTTCTGGTATTTGTTTTTCATTTTATTAGAAAACTGCAAGATATGAGTTCTGGAAATCTCAGTCAGTCAGTACTCAAATTGTATCTCTGCCAAAGTAAAAATTTTGTTTGATAGTTTTCTCTTAAGAAACATGATGAGAAAAGGCACTTTGCTAAGTCAAGTAATCTGTCTTGGTTAATACAGAGAACACAACTTTTAGAAGAATTTTTTGCTGCTGCTATGTTGTTCCTTCTGATATTTTCATCGATCATATATCCAGGGAATACTCTAAAGTGTCATGCAAATCCTTTTATGGTTCCATACGAATGGTACCAGCCAGGTGATATTCTCATTGGTGGGATGACTTCTCAAATCATATACATTTTCAACAAACAGTTGTTTGAAGAATATCCATCTCAAAATCTGTTTGACATTCCAAAGTAAGCAAGTGTCTAATGTAAAATTGCTTCTTGTCATTTGCCCCGAGTACAACAAAAATAACAGATAACAAAAAGTTAACAAAGAACAGATAACAAATAACAGCTTGTGTATCTATGAATAACAAGAGGCTCAAAGAAGATGAATAAAGACCTTACACAACCTGATTATTTCCCAAAGTTTTCCTAGAATGTGTAACTCCAAAGTGAGATTTTGAACTTTTATTTTTATTTTTTAATTTTAAAAATGCACATAATGACTGTGTAGAGTTTAATTTGAGAAGTGTTTTAGAACTTCTACTTGGTAAACATGAAGAAATTTCATACTTAATGCATACAAGGGAAATTTGCAATAAGGTAAAGTATCTGTGCATTTTCTCTTTAACCTAGTCCTCTGCCTGATTTGTTTTAAATGATTTTTTATGAGACTTCAGGTTCTTCTTTTCCATCTTTGTTCCACAAATAAGCATCCACAAGAATAATGTCTTCTTGACTTTTCCCCCAGTAGGATATATGTTGTTAGAAACTATGCTTTCTTCCTATCTTATATATTTCTGTAACTAAGACTTACCATATTTTTCGGAGTATAAGACACACCTTTTCCCCCCTAAAAGAGGCTGAAAATTTGGGTGCATCTTATACTCTGAATGTAGCTTTTTTGAAGCTTTTCCCCCAGCCCTAATGAGGTGCTAATGATCTTCCCAGCTTGCAGGCTTGTTTTAATTGCTACTCCCTCCGAAAAAGGTTTTTTCAGCCCTAACGAGGTGCTACTGATCTTCCCGGCTTGCAGGATTTTTTCATTGCTACTCCCTCCCAAAACGTTTTTTTAGCCTTAACCAGGAGATAAAATAATGTGCTGAAGCTGACCAGACTAAGGACACTAGCTAGATGAATACCTGGTAGGCAGATTCCCCCCCACTCGCTATTTTCCTCCCCAAAAACTAAGGTGCGTCTTATACTCCAGTGCATCTTATACTCCAAAAAAATACGGTATGTTTTTTTTAAAGTTACCAACTCTGCTTCAATTGTCTTTTCAGATGCTGGTCATCACTATTCAAGTTGCCAACTATGAACATTTAAATATTATGTGCTACTGCATAATATAAAATATCAGGCTTTTAGAATTGCTAAAGATGAGTTAGGTCATGAAGAAATCAGGGATAGGTATTCGACGGATAGTGGGACACCTTGCCTTCAGAAGTTGTGGGTGCTTCATCACTGGAGGCTTTTAAGATAGCCACTTGTCTGGAATGGTATAGGGTTCCCTGCTTGAGCAGGGGATTGGACCTCTGGAGTCCCTTCCAACTCTATTATTCTGTATTCTGTATTCTATTCTGCATTGTGATTCATATTACTAGAAGGATAAAAAATAGCCATAATGTTTCAGCGAGATTCTGCTTCCCAAGTCAGGAAAAAAGACCACAAAGAGTAGGAGAACTCAGGTTTATTGCGCAAAAGGTTCAGAGCATTTGCATGACAAATTCTGAACCCCGGGCCAATGCCCAAGGGGTTGCTTTTATTCCTTCTTACAACTCTCTCCTCTTCCTGAGGCGTTACTTTGGACAACCAATAATAAATCACAGCATTTCATTATATCCTTATATAGAAATGGAGAAGTATGCACACGTGTTTATAATATCAAATGTGATTATAATATCAAAACTATGGGTCACAACATTTGTCTTACATCCTCTGCTACTTTCAGTAGCCTCTTGCAAAATGTTCCAGTGCATTGGGCAAGTTCTCAGGACTTTCCATTAACAAACAAGTTAACTTCTGCAAATACATTTAGAGTGAAAAACAGGAAATATGTGAAATATGTTTAAAGCATACTAATACATTTAGATATTATTTTATAGCAAATTCCCCTCTGCCTCAATAATATCCTTCTACATTACAAAATTACAAGATGGAAAACCAATTTTAGCCAACCCAATTTTTAGAAAGAGAATGAAAAATATGTAGGAATTGGCACAAAATTCCAATTTTAAATAACATTTCTTTGAAAACAAATATGCATATGTTCCCTGGGAACAGAAAATCTTCACATCTATCTGTCTCACAGAGTTATATCTTTTCCACTGATCTTGTCCTTAAAACCCAATTCTTTATAAAACATGTATGTATTTAATTTGCTGAAGATAATGAAGTGTATAACAAGAAGCTTATTTTCATTAAACTATTTGGACTATTGTTAAGAGTGATGCTTATTATGAAATATAAAAAAATGGTTTTCTGAATCAAATTAAAATTACAAGGGGAAATGAGGCTTCAACCAATTTTCTTACTGAAGGGTTGCTTTTCCAAACATTTTCTTTCCTTGCAGCATGATCACAAAGTTCTACCAGCATGTCCTTTCTTTGGTCTTTGCTATAAAGGAGATCAATGAGAATCCACAAATCTTGCCCAATGTTACCCTTGGCTTCCACATCTGTGACAGCTACTATAGTGCCAGAATGACCTATCGGACCACCTTGGACTTACTTTTCAAATCAAATAGATTTCTCCCAAACTATAAATGTGGCTCTTCTAAAAATCTCATAGCCATCCTTGGAGGACTTGAGTCTGATACTTCATCCCATATATCGGACATTATAGAATTCTACAAGATACCTCAGGTTGGTTGAGAAACAGGGAGGATTTTTTTCTTCCTTTGTAAATAATCAAAGCTCAAGCAATGTACATGGGATCCCAAATCCTAAATTTACTCCCCAAAATAACAACCTCATAAGCAAGTTTCAGCTAAGACTTGAGCGTTTGAAAATTCATTAGTTTCTATAATTTAAAAATAGAATATCTTCCATCTTCGGGCACCTTGTTTGACCTCCAGAAATTATATCATATGATCATAAATCAAGAAATTGATATTACAGGAACAATTTATTTAACTTTACATTCTGCTGGCCAGTTCCTTCAATTGTTCCAACAGGCATAAAGAATAGCAATAATATATCTGTATCACATCATAGAAGATAGAATAATAGAGTTGGAAGGAACCTTGGAGGTCTTGTAGTCCAACTCCCTGCTCAAGCAGGAGATCCTATACTATTTCAGACAAATTGTTGTCCAGTCTGTTTTTGAAAGCATCCAGTGATGGAGCACCCACAACTTCTGAAGGCAAGCTATTGCATTGGTTGATTGCTCTCGCTGTTAGGACATTTCTCCTAAGCTCTAGGTTGCTTCTCTCCTTGGCTAGTTTCCATCCATTGTTTCTTGTCTTGCCTTCGGATGCTTTGGAAAATAGTTTGACCCCCGTTTGTAGGAGCCTCTCAAATATGGAATCTTTATACTTTCTTTTAGCTCATATATGGTTCGTATCCCTCAGAAAGCTTTTCTAGAAATAAGGTACCTTCACTTTACTTTATGGCCCCAAATGAGGGTCCCCTATATATTGGGATTATCCAATTGCTTAAATATTTTGGATGGAAGTGGATTGGACTCTTTGCTTCTCTGAATGAGAGTGGCGAACAATTTTTGCAGAAACTACAATGGCTGCTTTCCCAGAATGGAATCTGTCCAGCCTTCATACAACAAATCCCTGGAATACCCCATCTGGATAACTTGGATAATTTTTTTGATACAATGTCCAGCATTTATAGACACTTCACCAATCGTAAAACAAGGACCTTTATTATGTATGGAGATACTCTGACTCTTGTGTGGTTCACCTTTCTCATATTTTTTAGAGATCCCCAAAATAAAGAAAATGCATCCTTGAGAAAGGTATGGATTATGACAAGCCAAACGGATTTTATCTTAACAGGAATTCAAAAGAGTTTTGATCTCCGTTTGTTTGATGGAGCCATTTCCTTTCAAATTCAGTCAAAGGAGCTTCTGGGGTTCAGGACATTTCTTCAGATCATAAAACCTCATTGGAGGCACCGAGATGGATTCATCAAAGAGTTTTGGGAGCAAGCATTTGACTGTTTCTTTCCTAATTCAGGATCGCTAACAATGGATAATGAAAAATGCTCTGGGGAGGAGAGCCTGGACAGTCTTCCTGGACCTCTCTTTGAGATGCAAATGACTGGTCATAGTTACAGTGTCTATAATGGTATCTATGCCGTGGCTTATTCTTTACATACCCTACTATCAAGGAGATCCAGATGGCAAAAAATGACACCGGATAAAATCATTCATAAAATCCAGGATCTCCAGTCTTGGCAGGTAATATTGCTATGTAACACATTTTTTTTTCTTCATTGGAAAATGAAGTGCTGCTATTTAAGTGAATCCATCAGGTTTTGATCACCTAACAATGATACACAGTTCTTTCACAGTCTGCAAACCCTACCAAGTGGATTGTGTCCATATTTCTCCTCAGCATCACACACTGTTGCTTTACAGATTTATTTATTTATTTTTATTTATTTATTTATTTTTATTTATTTATTTATTTATTTATTTATTTATTTATTTATTTATTTATTTATTTATTTATTTATTTATTTATTTATTTTGTCAAGTACGTATCGGTAATATACATAGGTATGACATTGTTTATATACATAAGTTGGGTACTGATAAGAGGGAACATTAGGACAGGGACGGTAGGCACACTGGTGCACTTATGCACGCCCCTTAATGACCTCTTAGGAATCGGGTGAGGTCGACAGTGGACAGTCTAAGACAACCTACATTGTAGGTTGACAACTTGTTCTGTGCATGGAATTTACAAATATTTAAGTGTTTAAGGAAAGAGTCAATATGAATAGAATAGAATAACAGAGTTGGAAGGGACTTTGGAGGTCTTCTAGTCCAACCCCCTGCTTAGGCAGGAAAACTTACACCATTTCAGACAAATGGTTATCCAACATCTTCTTAAAAACTTCCAGTGTTGGAGCATTCACAACTTCTGGAGGCAAGTTGTTCCACGGATTAATTGTTCTAACTGTCAGGAAATTTCTCCTTAGTTCTAAGTTGCTTCTCTCCTTGTTTAGTTTCCACCCATTGCTTCTTGTTCTACCCTCAGGTGCTTTGGAGAATAGCTTGACTCCCTCTTCTTTGTAGCAACCCCTGAGATATTAGAACACTGCTATCATGTCTCCCCTGGTCCTTCTTTTCATTAAACTAGACATACCCAGTTCCTGCAACCGTTCTTCATATGTTTTAGCCTCCAGTCCCCTAATCATCTTTGTTGCTCTTCTCTGCACTCTTTCTAGAGTCTCAACATCCTTTACCATATGGTGTAATTATTAGGACACCAAGCTAAAAAAAACCAGGAGTTCGAGTCCCAGTTTAGGCACAAAGCCAGCTGTGTCTGCCAATGATTTTCTCTCAGGCCTAGGAGAGCAAATTGTGTCCAAAAAGCTTGTCAAAGCTGACTTGAAGGCACATACCTCCCTCTCAAAAAATTAAGTCATGTTACATATTGTCCCTTTTGGTATATCAACCTGATTAATCTTTCATAGACAAATGTTTGTTTATCTATCTATCTATCTATCTATCTATCTATCTGTCTGTCTGTCTGTCTGTCTGTCTGTCTGTCTGTCTGTCTGTCTGTCTGTCTGTCTGTCTGTCTGTCTGTCTGTCTGTACGTCTGTCTGTCTGTCTATCTATCTATCTATCTATCTATCTATCTATCTATCTATCTATCTATCTATCTATCTATCTATCTATCTATCTATCTATCTATTTGTGAGATTTATATACTGCCTCACAGTGCAAGCACTCTCTAAGAGGTTTACACCAGTAAGCAATGTATATATTTTACATTGCCCCCAACAATCTGGGTCCTCATTTTACCTACCTTAGAAGGATGGAAGGATGAGTCAACCTTGAGCCAGTGAGATTTGAACTGCTGACCTGCGGATCACAGTCAGCTAAAGTGGCCTGCAGTACTGCCTCTAACCGTTGCGCCACCTCGGTTCTTTAATATTCTATTAAATATCTGGAAGCCTTAGTTCATTATCTATGGAGATTCTCAGTCATCCAGGTCATGGTTGTCTCAAAGGTGCTTTTTCAAAAGGCAACTGGAGTTTATTTTTTTCTTGAAGACATTTCACTTCTCATCCAAGAAAGTTCTTCAGTTCTTCTTCAGGGCCTCAATGACTCTCAGAGAGAGTGCTAATGACCAGATGACTGCAAGGAATGTAAATCCTTGCATTCCTCACCATTCAATCAGAACTGAAGAAGCTTCTTGGATGAGAAACAAAATGTCTTCAAGGAGAAACAAAATCCAGTTGCCTTTTGAAAAAGTATCTTTGGGATGACTCAGTTCATTGGTTTCCACATCACTATTCTTTTAATCCCCTGTTTCTTTACTATTTTTAAAACAGCTCCATCCATTTCTTCAAGACATATCATTTAACAACTCAACTGAAGAGTTTATTTTAATGACAAAAGGCAAGTAACAGGAGGATTTGACATCATCAACATGATCACTTTCCCAAACAAATCATTCAAGAAAGTGAAAGTTGGAAGATTAGATCCCAATGCTCCAGATGGACACCAATTGATTATTAATAAAAATAGAATTGAATGGCACAAAAGCTTTAACCAGGTAGGATCAATAACATACTTTGAAAAGATGTTGTCACTTTGTTCATTTGAGACCTGAAATTTCTAATTTTTCTATGCAATGTAATCTCATTAGCATTCAGCAGAATTAATACAGACTTAGTATAGGAAATGACTAGGCTGAGTTTGAGGGAGAGGTCAAATGCATCATAAGTCATGAATCCCTATGTGCCCACAAGAGAAATAAGTCCAACCTGACTTGAATGCCTTTCTTATCTCCCGCTCATTTCTCCTGACTGTTAGTTGGTCAGATGCTTGTAGAGAGCTTTGAACTGCCTGAATATCTTGATTTCCTCAATGCTTGACACCTAGTACAACGTTATGTTTCTGTTCTGAAAATAAAATGATCTAAAACTATGCATGCAGAATTTGTGTATACCGTATTTTTTGGAGTATAAGATGCACCTTTTTACCCTCAAAAAGAGGGTGAAAACTTGGGTGCATACACCAAATGTAGGCCCACCCAGCCACCTTCACCTTTGGCCTCTGCCTGCCAGCAATTTACCTCTTTGCAGCAAACAGGGCAAAGCACAAGAAGAGCACAAGAAGAGATGATCTTGCCTCCCGACCTACAGCTGACTGAGGCTTACAAGCCACGTGGTAAAATGAAACTGAAACTACGGTGGCTGTGATGAGACATATTGCTGGGAGATAAACTGCTGGCAATATTATATTGCTGAAATTGCAAACAGGCAAGCTAGAGCTGCTGTGGCTCAAGAGATAGAGCTCTTGCCTCACAATCAGGAGGTTGTGAGTTCTATCCTAGGTACAGGCAGATTCTGTTAATATGTTATTTTGTTAAATGTTTGTAGAGTGTTCAAATTATTAGACTTATTTTTTAAAGACTGCTTTATTATTGTTCTAGACAACTTAACAAAATGAAGAAGCTTTTTAAAATAAATGCTTGCTCTGAAGAGGCCCAGTGCTATTGTATCTTCTTTTAAATAGCAGAGAATACTTCTAGAAAGCCACATCAATTTTAAAGATCTGTAAAAGTATAATCTGAAATGTCCTGTTTTAGTATTAAGTATTAGTATTAAGTATTAGTATTAAAATAAGCCAGCTCAGAAACCCTGACTTAGTCATGTTTGGAGTAGATGTATTTAAATAATTAGGAGGAGTTAGTGTGATTACATTTAAGAAAACTTTCTGGGATTAATATACTGCCATAATGTACATTTCTCCAATTCTTTGCCATTTCTATGGGTCAGGCACACATGCACAGAAATACACAGCAAACGGTGTATATCATCTGTGCTTTTTGCTGTTTGCTGTTTGGCAAATTGCTGGGAGGCAGAGGCCTTTTTTCTTTGTTTTCCTCCCCCAAAACTAAGGTGCATCTTATACTGCGGTGCGTCTTATACTCCGAAAAATACGGTATGTACAATACAGTGGTGGGTTTCAATTTTTTTTACTGCTGGTTTGATGGGTGTGGCTTGGTGCGCATGCTGTGACTTGATGGGTGTGGCTTGGTGGGCATGACAGGGGAAGGATACTGTAAAAACCTCCCTCCTCACTCCAGGAGGTTACATTTCCTCCTGATCAGCTAGGATTTGAGAGGCAGAGAATAGATGGGGGCGGGGCCAGTCAGAGCTGGTATTTACCGGTTCTCCAAACTACTCAAATTTTTTGCTCTGGGTTCTCTAGAACTGTCAGAACCTGCTGAAACCCACCTCTAGTACAAGAACTTCATAGACTTTTTAAAGGGATATGTAGTTTATTTTGTTTACAGATGAATAATGGAATGAAAGCCTGTCCTTTTCTTATTAAATCATGTTCATGTCATTTGTAGGCTCTTCCCATTTCTCTTTGCAATGAGTATTGTCACCCAGGATATTGGAAAAGAAGAATGGAAGGGGGAAAATTCTGCTGCTATGACTGTGTTCCATGTCCAGAAGGAAAGATTTCAGACAAGATGGGTCAGTTGACTGATGTTTAAAACAAATGTGTGGATCAGAATTAGTAAATCATCATGCTGGGCATTTAGCTAGACTGGTGGTTCTCAACCTGTGGTCTGCGGATCCCTAGGGGGATCACAATGTCATCACAGAGGGTCCTCAAAAGCCTGAAGAAAAGTTATGATTTAAGTTAAGTGTTGGTGGTCTATGGCTATAGTCCATGGCACAAAAGGAAACCCACGGTGAAGAAAAGGTTGAGACCCATTGATCTAGAGTCTAGACTACTCTAGACATAGTCTAGATTCTAGACTATGGCTAAGAGCGATCTTTCCCAGTCTGAAGCTCAGGAATGTTTTCATGTTCTTTTTTAAAAAAAATTTAAAGTCATAGGAATAGCTCTTTTGATGTTTAATTTATTTATTTATTAGTGAGATTTACATACCGCCTCAAAGTGCAAGCACTCTCTAAGTGGTTTACACCAGTAAGCAATGTATATATTTACATTGGCCCAAACAATCTGGGTCCTCATTTTACCTACCTCAGAAGGATGGAAGGCTGAGTCAACCCTGAGCCTGTGAGATTTGAACAGCTGAACTCAAATGATCACAGTCAGCTAAAGTAGCCTGCAGTACTGCTCTCTAACCGCTGTGCCACCTCGGCTCCTCTTCAAATTCAAATAACATGCATGTAGGCAAATATAAGTGTTCCTAGAGAGGCTAGAGGGAAGGCTAGAGAGAAGGCTAGAGAGAAGGTCCCTGAAGATGGGCACCGGCATGACTCCAAAGTTTGGAAGACAAAACCTCTGGTACTGGTGACCAAACGAGATTGGATCCTGCAACAGACATGTAGTTTTCCACTAATGACCATAACTGGGACCAGAATCTTGATTATGGAGCAAAGCATTTAAGCAAGAGACCCTGTGATCACTTTGCTCAATGGCCGCAATAATAGCTCTCCCAATTGCAGTTGTTAAGTGATTACATGTGCCATTTAAACAGATGGAATGAAAGAGCTACCCATTGAAGGAGGCAGGTAGCTTCTGTTTGTTGTTTAAGGAATTCCTGTGTTGAAGTGCAAGAACAAAGTTGATCTTCAAAATTTCTGCTTTGTTTCTCCAGGGGGTTGGCCCCCCACCCCCTTCAGGTGGGCATGGCTTGGTAGTCAGGTGACTGGGTGGGCATGGCCAACTTGTAAAATGTGGTGAAACTCCCTTAACAATGCTCTTGCTTAGCAACCAAAATTTTAGGCTCAATTGTGGTCATAAGTCTTTCTTTCTTTCTTTCTTTCTTTCTTTCTTTCTTTCCTTCCTTCCTTCCTTCCTCCCTCCCTCCCTCCCTCTCTCCCTTCCAGCACAAGGGTTTGCCTTTTTATCTTTGTTATTAAAAGAACCACAAATGGTTAAATGTAAAATTTGTATGGCCACCCAGTCACTCTCTTGGTAAGTCTGAGTAGCTTACAAAAATTTAATTTAATTTAATTTAATTTATTGTATTTCTATGCTGCCCAACTCCCAAAGGACTTGTTTCAATAAATTAAAAAAACCTTATACAAATAATAAAAACAATAAATCAATTTCTCATAATATTGGAATACAGTACAGGTCATACAGTACAGGACATACAGTATATACAGCACAGTACAGTAATTCAGGACATACACAGGGGTGGGTTCCACTTACCTTTGCCACCCGTTCACATTGCGACATTTTGCACGCTTTCCCTCATGCAATTTGGCTTCCACGCATGCTCAGTAGCTGGAATCAGCCCGAAACACAGCCGATCCAATTCAGTGACATCACCAGCGGGTTGCTACTGGTTCGGGTGATCCAGTCCGAACCAGGAGGAACCCACCCCTCGACATACAGTATATAACTCAACCCTGATGAAGCAGATAAATACTAGATAACAGAAGAACAGAGTTGGAAGGGACCTTAAAGGTCCCTTCTCAAGCAGGAAACACTATACCATTTCAGACAAATGTCCAACATCTTCTTTAAAAACTTCCAGTGTTGGAGTATTCACAACGTCTGGAGGCAAGTTGTTCCACTGATTAATTGTTCTAACTCAGAAAATTTCTCCTTAGTTCTAGGTTGCTTCTCTCCTTGATTAGTTTCCATCCATTGCTTCTTGTCCTGCCTTCAGGTGCTTTGGAGAATAGTTTGATCTTCTCTTCTTTGTGGCAACCCTGAGATATTGGAACACTGCTATCATGTGACCCATAGTTCTTCTTTTCCAGTCCCCCAATCCTCTTTGTTGCTCTTCTCTGCAGTCTTTTTAGAGTCTCAACATCTTTTTTCTATTGTGGCGACCAAAACCGGATGCAATATTCCAAGTGTGATCTTATCAACGCAACCACCCAGTGATGAGACAGCTTTCTCTGTATTCCCAGAAGTAAATAATAATCAAGAAATCTGACTTTTGTTTTTTTTACTTTTACTCTAGAGATGGAAGATTGTTTCAAATGTCCTGAAAATCAGTATCCAAGCAAGGAGCAAGATCGATGCCTGAACAAAACAATGAGTTTCCTCTCCTTTGAAGAAACGTTAGGGATTTCTTTGGCCTCAGCTGCTGTTGCTTTTGCTGTGATAACAGCCTGGATTCTTGGAACTTTTATGAAGTACAAAGATACCCCCATAGTTAAAGCCAACAATCGGGACCTCACTTACATTCTCCTGGTGACACTTCTGCTCTGCTTTCTTTCTTCCTTGTTATTTCTTGGTCAACCAGGGAAAGTCACCTGTTGTCTTCGGCAACCAACTTTTGTCATTGTCTTTTCAGTGGCTGTTTCTTGTATTTTGGCCAAAACCCTCACTGTGGTTATGGCTTTCATGGCTACCAAGCCAGGCTCCAAGATGAGAAAATGGGTAGGAAAAAGGTTGGCCCTTGCCATTGTCCTTTCCTGCTCTCTTTTCCAAGCCAGCATCTGTATGGCATGGTTGGCAAAATTTCCTCCATTCCCTGAGTTAGACATGCATTCCCTTACGAAAACCATGATTTTGCAATGCAATGAAGGTTTCATTGTCATGTTTTATTGTGTCCTGGGCTACCTGGGCTTCTTGGCTACTGCCAGCTTTGTTGTGGCATTCCTTGCCCATAATTTACCTGACAACTTTAACGAAGCCAAATTTATTACTTTCAGTATGTTGGCTTTTTGTAGTGTCTGGGTCTCCTTTGTGGCAACCTACCAGAGCACTAGAGGGAAAGCCATGGTGGCTGTGGAGATCTTCTCCATCTTGTCTTCCAGTGCTGCCTTATTGGGATGTATCTTCTTCCCAAAGTGCTTCATCATTGTGCGGAGGCCAGAATTGAACAACAGAGAACAATTGATTAATAAAAAGAAATTAAATCATGTAAATATCATTTACCAATAACATTGTCAGGTTTAAATGTAGAATATGAGTATCGAAGTAATACATGCAAAATTATTTTAATTTAACTGAACTTTGAAGATTATACATATTATTATACATATTATTATTATACAGATTATATATATGTTTCCTAATGTACAAGATATCCCATTCTTCTGAACTATGAAATTTATTTGTTTGTTTGTTTGTTTGTTTGTTTGTTTGTTTGTTTGTTTATTCATTCATTTATTTATTTATTTATTTATTTTTCAAATTTATTGTGCTGCCCAACTTTCTAGGGACTCTGCATGCATGATTTGAAGAGAAAGCAGCATATACATTTGAGTAAAATCAGTAAACATTTAGTTTCTGTCTTAACTCCACCACCTAAGGAATACAACCCCCAGCATTAAACTGGGAAACTAAAGCTTTAAAATAGAATAGAATCCATTGAATCATTTCAATATCTCCTTTCTCCTTTTCTCTGTTCTAAGGATGCTGTCAGGTGCATACCAGGAAGGTATTAACAGAGAAAAGACAACTATAGGATCAGTCTGGCCTGCAGAACTTGGATAATAGAAAGTTAAAAGGCGGCATGTCAAAGAGTGACTCTACATTGCATGTATCTTCTAGTGCCAGGTTACAGACATGACTTGATGAATAAATGTATCAAACTTATTCATCAAATTTATATAAATATTCATCTCGCAAAAGAGTGATTCTGAGTGCAATACAATAAAAGGTAAAGTTTTTCCTGTCTGATCATGTCCGACTGTAGGACACAGTGCTCATCTCTATTTCTTGGCTGAAGACATTTTCCATGGTCATGTGGACAGCATGGCTATACACCAAAGGTGCATGGAACCCTGTTACCTTTCCACCAAAGTGGTACCTATTAATCTACTCACATTGGTATGCTTTCAAACTACTAGGTGGGCAGGAGCTGGAGCAAGGAACAGGAGCTCATCCCACTGTGTGGTCCGGTTTTGAACTGTTCTGTCCCCAGTTATGAACGTATCAAAAACCACACCATTTGAATTAACTTAGTTTAATTAATGAACCACTGCTAATAACTGGCTTAGCAGTGGTGTCACACACAAATCAAAAGAAGCAATCCTTTCTTGTAGAAAGTCAGCTGCTAATTAGTCTTCATTAGCAGCCGGCGTAAGTTCAGTCAGTCTTATCTGAAAACAGTGCAGTTAGTTCTGGTTATCTCACATAATGTCTGAAGGCTTGACAATATGCCCAGGAGTCTTTCTTGATAAGAAATCCAAAGCAGAGAAACACGAACTCACAAGAGGATGAACGACAGATATCCGAGTCTGAACTATTGTTTCCTGCAGCCTTCCAGCTGCCTCTACTGTTCTTAAATAGAGTAGGGGAGTGGCCAATTAGCCCCAAGTCTTACTCCCAAGGAGACCTCCTCCAGAGTAACCATCCCTGTCTCTTAGCAGCTCTGCGAGCCCTTGCATTCAGAAGAGGAGAAGCCTCTTCTCCCTCATTACTGCTATAAGTGCTGGAGGTTCCGAAGGCCCTGGCTGAACCTCTGCCTCTGGCACCGAGTCCTCATAAGCCTCCTCACTGTCTGACTCAGGGACCAGCTGCACAGACCGCTGGCGCAACACCAAGTTGGTCTCCTCTTGACTGGGATCCGCTATCAGCTGCACGGGCTGCTGGCGGGCCACAACATGAACCTGGGCTGTCAACCAGAGGTGGTATTCACTTAGCTTCACTACCGGTTCGCAAATGTGAGTGTGCGTGCATGCGTCCGGCTTCCCACGCATGTGCTTTACTTGTATGCATGCCTTCTGAAAATGTGGCTAAATAGGATGGCATTACGTCCGGGCGGGTGGGCGGGTGGGCGGGGCCACCCTCAGTTGCCACTACCGATTCATCCAAACCGGTCCAAACCGGCTGAATACCACCTCTGCTGCCAACTCTCCAGATGACAAGCTCAGCATCTTTAACCACTAAACCATTGCACATCATCATCATCATCATCATCATCATCATCATCATCATCATCATCATCATCATCATCATCATCATCAGAGTTAAAACTATGTAAAAAAACCAATTTCTATCCAGAAAATTTTTAAAAATCATGATCAAAGGCTTAGAGAGCTGGTAAGTGTCAAGAACAATGGAGCCACCTTGATACTTTACCGGTTCCTTGGGTCCCCCAGACCTGATGACAAAAGATCTTGTTTTGAGAGACTTCTGGAAAATCAACAAGGATAGAACCAGCCTCACTTGGGTGTCGGGGTGGGGATGTTCCCACCATAGATGGCTATCATGACACAAAAGGCCCACCTGCCAAATGTAGCTTCCTAGCAGATGGAACTGGTAGACTATCTGTTATTGCAGAGGTGATGGAATAAACAGATATGAATGGATGGAGGCAGTCCCTTAAATAACTTTAAAATTTAAACTTTAAACTTTAATGTCTTTAAAGGTCAAAACCAGCACCTTGAATAAGGCCAAGAAGCAAATGGGCAACCAACACAGTAGTAGTGGGTTTCACTTACCTTTGCTACTGATTCGGGAGTGGGAGCGTGCCAGCGCCTGTTCGCCCGAACCGGTCTGAACAGCTAAATACCACCTCTGCTGTCAACTCTCCAGCTGACAAGCTCAGAATCTTTAACCACTAAACCATTGCACCCCTTCTTCTTTATCATCATCAGAGCATTTTTTATGAAGTCTGGGCGTGTGGGTAGAGCCTCTCACCACCACCGCTACTGGTTCACCGAACCAGTGTGAACCAGAAGCAACCCACCACTGCAATACAGGTGACAGAGCAGAGGTGTAATGAGTGCCTTTCTAGGGGTGTGCCTAGCTACACATACCACTGCATTGTACACCACATGCTACACATATCACTGCATTGTACACAAGCTGAGCATTCCAGATGATCTTCAATGGCAGGTCCTTGTGTGAACATACTGCAGTAGTTCAGATGGAGGCTCATTAGGGCATGAGTTACAGTGAGCAGAGTTTCTCAGTCCAGGAATGAACACAAATGGTACATTACTGAAAATGTGCAAAGGCTCTTCTGGCCATGGATGCCATCTGTTCTTCCAGAAGGCTCTAAGCATATAAAACTCTCAGATGGTATGCTGGGTCTGTCTGGGCCAGTGCCACACAGCAGTGAAATCTACTTAACTTCTCTACCGGTTCGGAAGCACATGTTTTGCTTTGCGCATGCGCAGAGGGTTAAAAAAATGGTGAAGTCCGGGTGGGTGGGTGGAGCCACATGCTGACACCGCTACCAGTTCTCTGAACCACTGGTGGCCGCCGCTACTGGTACGCCCGAATCGGGCTGAACTGGTAACATTTCACCCCTGGTGCCACATACCGTATTTTTCAGAGTATAAGATGCACCTTTTTGCCCCCAAAAGAGGGTGGAAATGTCGGTGCATCTTATACACTGAATATAGCCATTTTTGGCCTCCCAAAGCCCCACCCCTGCATCCCATTTTTGCAAAAAACGGGCTGTTTTTTGCAAAAACGAGGGCATTTTTGCCTTCCCCCACTCCCTAGGAGTGCTCTGCAGGCTTCCCAAACCCTCTGCATGCCTCGTTTTTGCAAAAAAATGGGCAAAAAATGGGCCATTTTTCACAAAAACTGTGTTTTTGCCTTCCCCCACCCCCTAGGAGGCTTCTGTATTCTGCTATACTACAGGCTTCCCAAACCCTCTGCATGCCTCATTTTTGCAAAAAAAAATTAAAATAAATAAAGGCTGAAAAACGGGCCGTTTTTTTGCAAAAACGGGGGTGGTTTTGCCTTCTAATTACCCCATTTAGCATGACTGGAAGAGGAATTCTGGGAATTGAAGTCCACTAGTCTTAAAGCTGTCAGGTTTGAAGACCCCTGGGTTAGGGGTTAGGGTTGCAAGGGTCTTCAAACTTGGCAAGTTTAAGACTTGTGGACTTCAACGCCCATTCCTGAGCTAGCATGACTGGAGGAGGAATTCTGGGAGTTGAAGTCCACCAGTCTTAAAGCTGTCAAGTTTGAAGTTTGTAAAAAGTGTACATGGTTGTAAAAAGTGTACATAATTGTAAAAAGTATACATGGTTGTAAAAAGTATTCTGCTATACTGGTATTTTATTAAATAATATACAGTATTACTACACCATTTGGTTCAGAATACTTTTTTCCTTGTTTTCCTCCTCTAAAATCTAGGTGCGTCTTATACTCCGGTGCGTCTTATACTCTGAAAAATACGGTATCGTATTATGCTGTTTATTAATTGTGTTGCTGAGAGGAGAGGAGAGGAGTGTTTGCTATCCAGGTATTCCAATATACTTAAAGGATTTCAAGATTGTTTAAAATCAAAAGCAGCTAAAACTTCCTTAGATAACTCAAATGCTGAACGGAATTCATATAACCCTATGGTCAAACAACCCAAATGTTTGCTAACTTTTGTTAGTATTGTTTTATTAAATCCATAACATTTTGTAGGAGAAATCTGAAGAAAACATCCTAACACACTAAAGATTAATCAGCGTGTAACAACAATTGCAGTCACTTTATTACTCGAAATATTTCTCATCTGAAAGTGATAAAATGATCCAAACACAGTGAAAAGAAAAAAAAGTAGAATTAATATATATTAATTTTAATAATGCTAGCTGAGGAAATAGCATAACTTGATACCCTCTCTCTTTTTTCCTCTCCCTTGTTTTATTTCTTTTTGGCAATGTCTGTTGATTCCACACTCACTTATTTATGAAGATGATTTGTGTTTGTTTATGATGTGTGTATGTGTTTGTATATAGACATACATACATATATCAGTTTTGTTTTGAGAACCGAAGATAAGAAACAATTTTATACAGGTAGTCCTCAACTTAGCCCAAAATTTCAGTTGCTAATCGAGACAGTTGTTCAGTTAATTTTGCCCCAGATTATGACCTTTCTTGCCACAGTTGTTAAGTGAAACACTGCAGTTGTTAAGTTAGTAATATGGTTATTAAGTGAATCTAGCTTCCCCATTGATTTTACCTGTCAGAAGTTCACAAAAGGTAAAATCACATGATCCCAGGAGACTGCAACTGTCATAAATAAGCCAGTTGCCAAGTGTCTGAATTTTAATCATATGACCATAGGGATGCTGCAATGGTCATAAGTGTGAATAATGGTCTTAAGTCACTTTTTTCAGTAGTGTTGTAAGTTTGAACAGTCACTAACAGAATGGTTGTTAAATTCAGGACTACCTTAGATGGACGTCTCAACCAAACCTGGTTTTCTTTAGAAGAAGCTACTCCTGAGCTACATCCTGTTTATTTATTTTATCTTTTTATTTATTTATTTTTGTCAAGTACGTATTGGTAATATACATAGATATAACATTGTTTATATACATAAGATGGGTACTGATAAGAGGGAACATTAGGACAGGGACGGTAGGCACGCTGGTGCGCTTATGTACGCCCCTTACTGACCTCTTAGGAATCGGGTGAGGTCAACAGTGGACAATCTTAGGGTAAAGTTTTGGGGGTTTGGTGACGAAACCACAGAGTCAGGTAGGGAGTTCCAGGCATTAACCACTCTGTTGCTAAAGTCGTATTTTCTATAGTCAAGTTTGGAGCAGTTCACTTTGAGTTTGTATCTGTTGTGTGCTCGTGTATTGTTGTGGTTGAAGCTGAAGTAGTCGTTGACAGGAAGGACGTTATAGCAGATGATTTTATGAGCTATGCTTAGGTCGTGCCGAAGGCGACGTAGTTCTAAGCTTTCTAAGCCCAGGATTTCAAGTCTGGTTGTGTAAGGTATTCTGTTGCGAGTAGAGGAGTGGAGGGCTCTTCTCGTAAAGTATCTCTGGACACTTTCTAATGTATTTATGTCTGATATGCAGTGTGGGTTCCAGACAGATGAGCTGTATTCAAGGATTCATCTGGCGAGTGTTTTGTATGCTCTGGTTAGTAGTGTGATATTACTGGAGAAGAAGCTACGTAAGATTAGGTTAACAACTCTTGAAGCCTTTTTGGCAATATTGTTGCAGTGGGCTTTGGCACTTAGGTCATTTGATATGAGCATTCCAAGGTCTTTGACAGAATGAGGGTTACCCATGTATGAAATCCTACAATCCCACCTAAAAAAGGCTCTGCTCTCTATATAAAATCCTGGGAAATAATTCTATCGAAGTATGAATTTTACTAGAGAAATAACAACTGCAAACATGTTTCTGCAATTTGGGGTTTGATTATTTTAAAAATAATTTTTTACAGAGACAATCCGTTTGCAAAGTTGACGATGGCTGTACTTCCAGTAGGAAAAGAGTGCTTCTGGGAGCAACTGGGAGAACAATTACATCTAACTTTTACAACTTCACTATTTATTACGTCATTTCTTTTAATGACAGATGACCTTCAGAGTGAAATTGATGCTCTCCACTGGAATTATTTTAGTGACTGTAATTTGTTCACTTGTAAACATCTGATGCAGAGACAAACAATCTGTTAATGAGAATGAAAAAGTACATAAAGGTTTTCTCCCCATAGAGAGTTGCAAGTAAGAGTAAGAATTGGAAAGGGTAGACTCTACATTTTCATTTGCTTCAAACTGTGGTTTTCAATAGTACCAGGGAGCTATCCTTTGATCAAAGTGATTGGTGGATTTGGCAAGTTTAATAAAGGACGTGTATCGAACTACATTCTTTCTTTATATTAGTAGTAGCAAAGTTCTTCAGAAATGCATTCAGCCAGGCTAATATTTGCTAATGCAGGGTTTTGATTGTAGTGAAATCAGATCCGTCCATATTGCAGAAGACTTTCTGCTACCCAGATGTTTCTTCTTCTTCTTTTAATGATCCCAATAGTCAGAGTGAATAGTTTAGCATGTCATGTGGGGGATCCAATACCTACTCGGTCTGAGTGGTACCAGCAAGGTGACATCATTCTCGGAGGGATGGTCTCTCTGATACATTACCATTTTAATGAACTTTCGTTTAAGAAGCATCCTTCTCAAGATTTTTTTGCATTTGAAGAGTATGGATTTTCTATCTTCTCCTCAATAGCAGTTAGGAAAGTTTCAAAGCACGGATGGAAAGAGGGAACAGTGGGCTCTTTTCTTAAATAATGGCAATTCTTTCTCTCGGATGGTGTTTCGACAGCTCTGGAATTCCAGACAGCTTTCAATGAGTGAAAATTCTGTCTGCCAAATGTACAAAACTAGATCAGGTTAACCTGGTTTATGTGGTCCAAGGTGCTAGAGAAAAATAACATGGGGTTTTTATCTAACATCAACCCTACTATCTCATTATAAGATTTTATTTTAAGTTGGTAGGAAAGAATGAAGAACAGTTTTAGGCTTTGAAATAGGAGGGCATTCTATTCATGAAAACTGAAGATACGTTGCTTCATTCTGCGACGATGCCAATCGCAGACAATATTTCATTATGACAGAATTGTCAATTGACATAAAATAGCCCTATCTAAAACATAGAGAGGGGGAGAGGCTATAGATGTATTTACCTCAGCTAAAGCAATGACTATTGTTCAGACATGAAATGTAACTAAGTTAATGTAAGTTAACGTCTGAAAAAGTGGATTTTTGTTAACACTCTGTAAATTTTATTTACAGGGTGTTAACAAAATTCTACCAACATGTCCTTTCCTTGGCCTTTGCTGTGAGGGAGATCAATGAGAATCCACAAATCCTGTCTAATGTCACCCTTGGTTTTCATATCCATGACAACTATTATCACCCAGTGATGACCTATCGGACTACCCTGGACTTACTCTTCAAATCTCAGCAATTTGTCCCTAACTACAAGTGTGACACTATGAAAAACTTTATGGCCATTATTGGGGGACTCACCTCTGAAACGTCATCCCATATGGCAGACTTTGTAGGTTTATACAAGATACCACAGGTAGGTGTTTGAAGAATAGACATAAGTGTCAAGATAGGATTTTCTCCTATCAGAGGCGATGTTGGATATTGTTCCCTTGAAGTCATTCTCATTAGAAAATAAAACCGAGATTCAAATCGAATTAACAAAATATTTATTTCAGTACAAAAGTAATAAAAAAGCCCTTAATAAGCTACATCTTTTCAGCTAATGAAGTCACATCTGCCTTCGGCAGAAATGGAGAAGAGAAAAGAAAGAGGAAGAAGAAGTGGGAGTTGACAAAAACTCTTGGAATGCACGCATGCGTAGTAAAATATATCACATGTCTGCTTGATCATAAATACAGGAAACCTTAGAAAGCATAGAGGTGCACAAACTGGCAATATTCACATCGTGACAATAAGAGAGTTACCTTTCATCTTCAAATGAACTTTCTAAAGGAGTTGAATGTGTTACTGTCAATATCTTTCCACAAAATGTGTTTTTTTTTCCCCTTTTAGCTGACTTATGGTTCATTTGCCCCTCGGAATAGTTATAACAATGAAATGTCATCTTCATACTCCATTGTCCCAAATGAATCTTCTCAGTACATTGGGATTATTCGACTGCTTCAACATTTTGGGTGGACCTGGATTGGGATCCTTACTACTGATAATATGAATGGAGAACGTTTCTTGCAGACCATGGAAACCCTCCTTTCCCAATATGGAATCTGCTCTGCTTCCATCCAAAGAATTCCGTATTTAACACAATGGGATAAATTGTATGACATGATTGGAAAAGCAACAATTATTTATAACGGCATAACTGATGAGAAGATCAATACCTTTATTGTGTGTGGAGACGCTTTGACAATTGCATGGGTGACCACTATTATATTCATGCTGGATCCCGGAGTTGGGCAGAGTTCCTTGGGGAAAGTGTGGATCATGACTGCCCAGATTGATTATGTCTTAACAGGAATGCAAAGAAAATGGGATCGGCAGTTCTTTGATGGTGCCATTTTTTTCACCATTCACTCAAAACAAATTCCAAGGTTCAAGGAATTCCTGAAGTTGATAAAACCTCCTTGGATTCAAGAAGATGGATTTTTTCCACTTTTCTGGGAACAAGTGTTTGATTGTTCATTGCCATCTCCTCGTTCAACCCAAGTGGACAACGATGCTTGTACTGGAGAGGAAAAGCTAGAGGATATTCCTGGGTCTCTGTTTGAGGTGCATCTTTCTGGGCACAGCTATAGTATCTATAATGCTGTCCATGTATTGGCCCAAGCTTTACATACTCTCTTTTTACTTCGATCTGATCACAGGCTTTTGAGGAGACATAAATTATTAGGATATGAAGATACACAGCCATGGCAGGTGATTTGTGTTGTATAAATAAATTATACGAAACAATGGTAAATACAAAGTTAGGCTATAGGTTTCAAACAGGGAAGAAGCAACTATTAAAATAGTTCATCCTTTGATACAATTGATATTTATTCCTTTATTTCCATACTTTAATATACTTTCCATTTTACTCCCTGAGCGACTTCAGAATGCAAGGATTAAAACTTACAGTACATGAAGTAAGAGCCAGGTCCTGGTTTTCAAATTCCTATAGCTTTTTTAGGCATTTCACCTACTGATATTATTGAAGACAATAGAGGGATTCTATTTAGTTGTGTCAGCTATCTTTCAGTCTTTACCATGTTCATAGCAGCCTTATGTCTGTGAGAATTGAATGAAATGAAAAATGGGTGGGAAGTCACAAGAAGATCAGTTATGTGAGGCTTACTTAGAAAATGAGGAAGAGATCAGAGAGGGAATGTGATTTTGGAAACTGTTTCTGTAGTTCCACATCATCTCCTAGGCCAGGGGTCGGCAACCTTAAACACTCAAAGAGCCACAAAGGTCCTAACCGGAAGCCCCCCATTCAATTCTGGAGCGGAACGGAAGTCCGGTTCCCCCACCATAGAGTCTCCTCCTAGCACAGCATCTTTTTTCCTCTACCAGTCGTAACCGAAAACCCTATCAATTGTGGAGCTGACTGGAAAACCCACCCCTTGCCATAGAGTCTGCTCCTGGCATGCCTTACTTCCCCCGCCACCAACCGGAAGCTCCTCTCAAAATTGTGGTGCCGAATGGAGACAGGGAGCCGCAGCAGAGGGATGAAAGAGCCACATGCGGCTCCAGAGCCACAGGTTGCTGACCCCTGTCATAGACTATGTTGGACTGGGAACAAACTTGTTGCAATTCATTTCTGTCATTAGATTATGACTCTGAAATATCTGACCCTTTGTAAGGTAAAGGTTTCCTCACACATATGTGCTAGTTGTTCCCAACTCTAGGGGGTGGTGCTCATCTCTGTTTCAAAGCCGAAGAGCCAGCGCTGTCTGAAGATGTCTCTGTGGTCATGTGGCCAGCATGACTAAATGCCGAAGGCACACGGAACGATGTTACCTTCCCACCAAAGGTGGTCCCTATTTTTCTACTTGCATTTTACATGCTTTCGAACTGCTAGGTTGGCAGAAGCTGGGACAAGTAACGGGAGCTCACCCCATTACACGGCACAAGGGATTTGAACTGCCGAACGGCCGACCTTTCTGATCGACAAGCTCAGTATCTTAGCCACTGACCCACTGTTTCCCTCCTTCGTATTATCGACCCTTTGTATTATCCCCCAAATGAAGAGGGAAGCAAACAGGTTTTCAAAAGGTTGGAGAAAACTTTCCATGTTTTCAGAGTTTCTCCCTCAAAAACTTACTACAAACTAAGACAAAATTACTGATCTCTTTCTATTTTTTGTTTTCTATTTTTTTTATTCCCAATAATATAGCTTCATCAATTTCTTAAAGGCATGAAATTCAACAATTCTCTTGGAGACATCATGACATTTTACAATCAAAAGAAGATGGAAGGTGGATTTGATATCATCAACATAGTCGCCTTTCCCAATTCCACTTTCCAGAGAAGTAAGATTGGAAAAGTGGATCCTGATGCTCTCAAAGGACAGGAATTAGTCATTAACGAGGACATGATTGTTTGGCATAGATCGTTTAACCAGGTATGGCTTCAAAGAGAGGTTATATGACCATTTTCATATGGATTCTTTTGGCTTGGAAATGTATTATTCACTTTCCAGGCAGATCCTGAGGAATAATTAGATCAAAAATACATTTTTCCACTTTAATGGTTGAAAACTAACTTCACTAATATTGTGTACATTATTTATTAGAGTTCCCTCAAAATAGCGAACTGAAAATGTGAAAGAAAATAAATGCATTTAAATGACTATACTTCCTTAGTTGAGAGAAACTTTGATGTGATTTAAAGCAAATTTGATTGACTCATTCCTTCTGATTAAATGGATGAATGCATCACATATTCAATTTCTGGTACCCTGTTTTCCCCAAAATAAGACATCCCCTGATAATAAGCCCAATCAGGATTTTGAGTGCATGGCAATATGGCCAAGCGCTTATTTCAGGGTTCAAAAAAATATAAGACAGGGTCTTATTTTCGGGGAAACACGATATGTTACACACTTGGAAATCCAGTTCTAGTATGCTCACAAATTCAAGCAGCAGATTTAAGGTTGATTTGAAATGCATTCTGAAATCCTATTTATTTCTTGATCCTTTTATACATATTATGGACATGACTTTTCTTTTTAGTGTAACAGTGAAACACAATTAACAACAACATCTTTGATATTGAAATCTAGGTGCTCCCCATCTCTCTGTGCAATGAATATTGTCAGCCTGGTTATCAGAAAAGGAAGGATGAAGGGAAAAAATTCTGCTGTTATGATTGTGTTCCATGCCCAGAGGGGAAAATCTCAAATACGATCGGTATGTTAACAACTTCTCTGATTTTGTTGCTATAGAGACGAACTTGAAATATCAGCCAGAGTGTCATTACAAATAAGTACACCATGTGGGTATTTATGTGAAGGTATTCTGCAGCATGCTTTCAGCTAATTAGTTTTCAGGTTGCTAATTCATTCGTTTTAATTTGGAAACAGCAAAGATATACAAAAGTGATTGTAAAATATATTTAAAAAATCTAGATATATTACAATATCTGAAAATCAGGAAGGTAAGGGAGGGATACCAAGCTCTAAAGAATTAGATCATCCTCAACTGAATGGAGCTGAGTGTTTACTGACCGGATGCCCTTCCTGTCACCAATGCGGAGTTATTTCAGCAGATACTGTATATTCTCATTGTGCTGAGAGAAACATATGCCTCTACCTAGGATCGAACTCACGCCATCCTGATTGTGAGGCGAGAGCTCCACTTCTACCCAAGCTCCAAATAATTAGATGATTTTATTTATTTATTTAGAAAATGTATATGGCTGCCCAACTCACTCATGGTGACTCTGGGAATTTACTCCAAAAATAAAACCCCAATACAAAAGCCAATAACTCCCAAAGTCCCTAGCGACAGCAATCAAACCAACCACTTAATGAGCTCTATGGTACACTGGAGACCTCAGGCTCATTGGTAAAACCAATGTTTTCAAGGCCTTTCTATAGAGTGTCACCAATCTTAATTCTACAGAGAAGATGTTCCATGGGGAAGGAGGCGCCATGGGAAAGACCTCCTTCTTGGTCCCACCAGATTGGTCTCTTCAGGTGGAGTTCCTTAAGAAAGCGAGCTCGTAACATATCCCACCACCTATCTCAGGTTGGGTATAACTGGGAAAAAACAATTTCTCTAATAACCTTGTCCCTAAGCTATGTCGGGCTTTAAAGGTGAAAAAACAACACATTGAAATGGCATCCAATGGAACTTCTGTAAAAGAGGTGAAACATATATAAATCTTGGCTTGCATAGAACCATGCATGTTGAAACAATTGAAGTTCCCAGATACATTGTAAGGGCAACCCCATGAAGAGCATAATGTAGTAGTCAAATTTGAATGCTAGTCTTTTAACCTCCATTGGTGAAAAAGAAGGAAGGAAGGAAGGAAGGAAGGAAGGAAGGAAGGAAGGAAGGAAGGAAGGAAGGAAGGAAGGAAGGAAGGAAGGAAGGATTGAGAACTTATGTTTTGTTATTAGACTAATGAAACATTTTTTCAGCTGTCCGACTGGTGAACAGAGGTGGGTTTCAGCAGGTTCTGACCAGTTCTGGAGAACCGGTAGCGGAAATTTTGAGTAGTTCAGAGAACTGGTAGCGGAAATTTTGAGTAGTTTGGAGAACCGGTAAATACCACCTCTGACTGTCCCTGCCCCCCTCTATTCTCTGCCTCCCAAATCCCAGCTGATTGGGAGGAAATGGGGATTTTGCAGTAACCTTCCCCTGGAGTGGGGAGGGAATGGAGATTTTGTAGTATCCTTCCCCTGGAGTGGGGTGGGCATGGAGATTTTACAGTATCCTTCCCCTGCCATGCCCACCAAGCCACGCCCACCAAACCACGCCCATAGAACTGATAGTAAAAAAATTTGAATTCCACCACTTCTAGTGAACCCAAAAAATGGAAACACTCTTGGGAGCTTTGAATTCCCAAAAGTAAAACTTTATTGGATACACCATTGTGGTACTGAAGAATCAAAACCAGCTCTGGTTTTCCTGTGTAAATGCTTGCTTAGTTAAACAGTACTTTCCCATTCTCCCCCCCCCCCCACCCCGAGTGATCACATTGTCCAATTATGACACATCCTTTTTTTATGAGAACAGTCCATCTCTTTCTCAAGCACCTGAAGTGGTGACCTCTCACAGTCCATGCACACATTTGAACATTCGATTTCCCCCTTTCCTCCCCCCAGTTCATTTGCAAGTTGAGAATGCCTTAGGGAGTAGGGCGCAAGTTGAGAATGCCTTAGGGAGTAGGGCGCAAGTTGAGAATGCCTTAGGGAGTAGGGCGGCATAGAAGAATTCCCAAATAAATAAATAAAATAAATAAATGTTAGGTTTGAAAGAAGTAAAGTGGTTCAATCTTAACACATTTTTTAAAAAATAATAACAACAATAATAACTTATTTCAAATGCTAATTATTTCCATTTTCCAATTACATGTATTAAGCTCCACAAAAATGAACTTTAAAAGGAAGTGAAGAAAGAAAAAAATAGATTTTTTAAAAAAATAAAAATGATGTCTTGTAGCATCAGAAAATTCTGTTTTAATGTAGTTTCTCCTTGAAATATGTGTAAAAATTGATCTTTTTGGAATTACATCCTTGATAGTTTGCTTTCCATTTTCACTTGAAAACATTTCATTTTCACACTCTTACATGCTTTCAATGTCCTGGAGATCTGTAAGCAAATTATAACAAAAAGGAATGCATAGTGAAAACAATTAGCTACTTGTCTTACACAGAACTTTTAGGAATCAGTTTAGCCATTGTTGCTACTCTTCATTTATTCACACCAGCATGGGTGTTTTCCCCCCAATTTCAGATATGGTAGCTTGTGTCCACTGTCCAGAAGATCAATATGCAAACCGAGAAAAAAATGGATGCCTCCTGAAAAGAATAAACTTTCTGTCTTATGAAGAATCTTTAGGGTATAGTTTAGCTTGTCTTGCTGCTGTGTTCTCCTTCATTACAACATGGGTGCTGGGAACTTTTATTAAGCACAAAGACAGCCCTATTGTGAAAGCCAACAACCGGGATCTCACCTACACTCTCCTCATCTCCCTTCTGTTCTGCTTCCTCTGCTCTTTGCTTTTTCTTGGACAACCTGGGAGAGTGACCTGTCTCCTCAGACAGTCTGCATTTGGTATAATTTTTTCATTGTCCATCTCTTGTGTGTTGGCCAAAACCATCCTTGTTTATCTTGCCTTCAAGGCCACCAAACCAGGATCTCGGATGAGGACATGGGTGGGGAAAAGACTGGCTGTTTCTATTGTCCTTCTCTGCTCTCTATTCCAGGCAAGCATCTGTATTGTGTGGTTGTCAACCTCTCCCCCATTCCCAGAATTAGACGTGCACTCAATCACTGAAGAAATGGTTCTACAATGCAATGAAGGGTCAGTTTTTATGTTTTATTGTGTCCTCAGCTATATGGCCCTCCTTTCGTTTGCCAGCTTCACTATGGCTTTCCAGGCTCGTAAACTGCCCGACAGCTTTAATGAAGCCAAGTTCATTACTTTCAGCATGTTGGCTTTCTGCAGTGTGTGGGTCTCCTTTGTGCCAACCTACCTGAGCACCAAAGGAAAAGCCATGGTAGCTGTGGAGATCTTCTCTATCTTGTGCTCTACTGCTGCACTCCTAGGATGCATCTTTTTCCCCAAGTGTTACATTATTGTGTTGAGGCCTGATTTAAACAACAAGGAACAGTTGATAAGAAGACATGCTTAACTATCTTAGTAAGATAGTTAATCTTAGTTAATAAGAGTAAGATTCATCAAAATTAGAAAATATTTTTAAGTTATCGATATTAATGGGTCTTTAACATTCTGATTTACTTGTAGCTCTGAAATCTACATTAGGAAAAAGTTAAGCTTTCCCCCAATGATAATATAGGATATCTCCCAAATGTAGTGTGGGAAGACTAATGATTTTTGAGAACCAGAGAGAAACTATTTTATAATCAAGCATTGATAATTTTCCAGCTATCCTCATATATTTTCTGGGCTGACACAATTACATTTCATGAACTACCCATTGCAAATGTGAGTATAATGATGAAGTTTAAAATGTGAAGGTGAATTCCCATTCTTCATTAGAAAGTTTCTTTTTTAAAAGTGAAAAATTAGCCGTGTCTACTATGTAGCCACAGAAGTAATGTAAGATAATGTAATGTATGTTCAATATATACATTTCTTCTATAATCAATCAATTACCTTTTTTTTGCACTTCCCCCTGAAAGAGGGTGAAAATTTGGGTGCATCTTATATACCAAATGTAGCCCACCCGCCGAAAATGGGGCACGTGTAGGCAGCAATTAGCTATGGCATTCCTTGCAGCCTGAAACAGCTGATTGTTGGGAGGCCGATCCAACCGATAATTAGCTGCTTGTGCTAATCAGGCTGTGCTGAAGCTGAAACGGGCTGTTTGCTATTTGCTGAAAGGAGGCAAATTGCTGGGAGGCAGATTTTTTTCTTGCTTTCCTCACCAAAAAAGGTAGGTGCATCTTATAGTCTGGAGTGTGTTATATTCCCAAAAATACGGGTATTTTTAGTAGTAAAGGAAACAAACAAAAGTTATCATCCTGAATTATTATTGGAAGGGTGATCTAACACATGTTTGATTGAGTTTGTTCCTTGTTGACTATCAGCAACAATCTGGATGTCACTTGTCTTATTTCATCTCCTTTAGTTCTTCCCTGAATCTCAGGGAGAGAAGAGATCCATGCAAGGTGAAAAATTACATAGGCATGATCCAATCCAAAGCCTATTCCAAGCATTGGCCCATGGTTCATATGGACTATGTAGCTAATCGGTTTAAATCATCCACTACATTTTTTTAAACCCATCTGGGTGCATTAACAATTAGCAATAGCACTTAGACTTATATACCGCTTTACAGTACTTTACAGCCAGTGGTGGGTTCTGAATTCATTTGCCATCGGTTTGCACACGCACTTGTACTTTTTTTTTTTTTTGCGGCCACTCCGTGGTAGTGGATCCAGGAGGGCTCCTTGGTTCACCGAGGAACTCTGGGAGATGAAGCGCCACAAGAGATGCCTAGAGCGACGATGGAGATCTAGTAAAGCTGAGTCTGACCGGACACTTTTAAGAACTTTCATTAAGTCTTACTTAGTGGCGATAAGTGTGGCAAAACGTTCGCATTTTTCCGCTCTTATTGCGTCCACTGACTCCCGCCCAGCCGCCCTGTTTAGGGTGACCCGCACCCTCCTGGCTAAGGAGGAAGGCGGAGACCCCTTGCAGGGCAGAGCTGAGGAATTTTCTCGGTTTCTGGCGGACAAAGTCATTCAGATTCGGACAGACCTGGACTCCGATTGGGCAGTACAGGCCGAGATGACTGGGGCAGGTCTTAGTCCGGTTATATGGGATAGGTTTGAACCGGTGACTCCTGAGGATGTGGACAAGGCCATAGGAGCTATAAGTTCCGCCACTTGTTTATTGGACCCGTGTCCCTCCTGGTTGGTTTCGGCCACCAGGGAGGTTTCACGCGGCTGGCTCCAGGCGTTGGTCAACACTTCTTTGAGAGAGGGGTCCGTCCCGCAGCCCTTAAAAGCTGCGGTGGTGAGACCCCTCCTCAAGAAGCCTTCCCTGGACCCGGCGGATTTAAAGAACTTCCGTCCAGTCTCCAACCTTCCCTTCGCGGGGAAGGTTGTTGAGAAAGTGGTGGCACTCCAGCTCCTACGACTGTTGGATGACACTGATTGTCTGGATCCCTTTCAATCTGGTTTCAGGCGCGGTTACAGTATGGAAACGGCTTGGGTCACCCTGATGGATGATCTCTGGTGGGCCCGGGATAGGGGCCATTCCTCTATCCTGGTGCTACTTGACCTCTCAGCGGCCTTCGATACCATTGACCATGGTATCCTTCTGCGTCGTCTCGGAGAGGTGGGGGTGGGCGGCACTGTTTTACAGTGGTTCTCCTCCTTCCTCTCTGACAGGACGCAGTCGGTGTTGACAGGGGGCAGAGATCGAGCCCTAGGCCCCTACTATGTGGGGTGCCGCAGGGCTCGGTCCTCTCGCCCATCCTGTTTAATATCTACATGAAGCCCCTGGGTGAGATCATACGACGACACGGGGTGAGGTATCAGCAATATGCTGATGATACCCAGTTGTACATCTCCACCCCGTCTCAGTTCGGGGAAGCCATAGACGTAATGGGCCGCTGCCTGGCCGATGTTAGGGTCTGGATGGGGAAGAACCGGCTAAAGCTTAACCCTGACAAGACTGAGTGGCTGTGGATATTACCTCCTAAGGACTCGACCAATTGTCCCTCCTTGGTTCTTGGGGGGGAGAAATTAGCCCCCTCAGAACGGGTCCGCAATTTGGGTGTCCTCCTAGACCCAGAGCTAAAATTGGAACATCTTTCAGCTGTGGCTAGGGGGACCTTTGCACAAGTACGTCTTGTGCACCAATTGCGGCCCTACTTGGAGAAGGAGGCACTTCTTACAGTCACTCATGCCCTTATCACCTCACGGCTGGATTACTGCAATGCGCTCTACATGGGGCTACCCTTGAAGAGTGTCCGGCGACTACAATTGGTGCAAAATGCAGCTGCGCGAGCTGTGGTGGGTGTACCTAGATGCACCCACGTAACACCTATCCTCCGCCAGCTGCATTGGTTGCCCATTAGTCTCCGGATCCAATTTAAGGTGTTGGTCGTTACCTTTAAAGCCCTACATGGCTCAGGGCCAGGTTATCTTCAGGACCGCATCCTGCCGCATACCTCCCTACGACCGGTTAGAGCCCACAGAGTCGGCCTCCTCCAGGTCCCGTCGACCAAACAATGTCGGCTGGCGGGACCAAGGGGGAGGGCCTTCTCTGTGGGAGCTCCCTCCCTGTGGAACCAACTCCCTCCAGAGATCAGGACCATCCTCACCCTGCTGGCCTTCCGGAAAGCGATAAAAACCTGGCTCTTCCGGCAGGCGGGGTAAATGAGATACTCTTTTAACTTTTGTAATTGTATTTTTAATTATTGCATTTGTATGTTTTTTATATTTTAATGATAGCTTTTATTTTGTAATGGATCGAATATGTTGTGAGCCGCCCTGAGTCCCTAGGGATTGGGCGGCATAGAAATCCAGCAAAATAAATAAATAAATAAATACTTGCGCTCGTGCGCAATGCTTCTGTGCATGCACAGAAGTGTCCTGGGCAGATGGGTGGAGCATCCCGCTGCCGCTAACAGTTCTAAGAACTGGTCTGAACCAGGAGCAACCCACCGCTGTTTACAGCTCTCTCTAAGCGGTTTACAGAGTCAGCATATTGCCCCCAACAATTTGGGTCCACATTTTACCCACCTTATAAGGATGGAAGGATGGAAGGCTGAGTCAATCTTGAGCCTGATGAGATTTGAACTGCCAAATTGCAGGCAGCTGGCAGTAAGCAGAAGTAGCCTGCAGTACTGCACTCTAACCACTGCGCCACCATGGCTCTTAGTCAACATTAGTCAACAATGAGCAAACTAATCTATTTGGTTTTGCCTCCATGCAGTTGATAGTGCTCAGAGAATCCGATGACAATACAGGCAATAGACAAGGAAAATACCAAGAGACCTCCCCCAAATTTAAAAGCACATTGCTACTGCTCCAACAGGAACACCGAATCAAGTATGGCACCACTGTCCTATGTCAAACTCGGAATGATAAGAGATAGGCCCATGACTACCATGGTAGCCATGAACTCCCATGCCACCTCAGAACCCTCTTCTAGGGAAAACAGATTAAAATCCCCCAAGACCATGAGGTTGAGCAACTCCACTGTCAACCCAAAAATGGAGTCAAGAAGGTCAGGTTGGGATGTTGCTACCTATGAGGGAGGCTGGTGTAGCAGCAATGATGCCAATTGATCCCTTGATCCCAACTTACTGAACAGGTTTCACATCCAAGAATCTGTGGTGGAGCACCTTTGAAGTCTTTAGAAACTCCTGGCTGGTGATCACTATACTGCCACACGTACCTTAAATTTTCCATTGATTCAGGTACAGATTAACAGAGTTGGAATGGATCTTGTAGGTCATCTAGTCCAAACCCCCTGCCCAAGCAGGAGACCCTACACCATTTCTGACAGATGGCAGTCCAGTCTCTTCTTGAAAGCTTCCAGTGATTAAACTCCCACAACTTCTGGAGGCAACTTCTGTTCCATGGGTTGATTGTTCTCACTGTCAGAAAAATTCCAGGTTGAATCTCTCCCTGTTCAGTTTCCATCCATTATTCCTTGTCTGGCCTTCAGGTGCTTTGGAAAATAGCTTGACCCTCTCCTCTATGTGGCAGCCCCTCAAATATTGGAACATTGCTATCATGTCTCCCCTGGTCCTTCTCTTCACTAGGCTAGTCATGCCCAGTTCCTGCAACAGTTCATCGTATGTTTTAGCCTCCTGTCAGATAGGAATTTTCCTACCAGAGGCGATCTTAGGATCTTGCTTCCTTGAAGTCATTCGTACTTAGAAAATAAAATCGAGATTCAAATCTAATTAACAAAATATTTATTTCGGTACAAAAGTAACAAAAATAAACCCTTAATAAGCTACATCTTCTCAGCTAATGGATTCACGTCTGCCTTTGGGCAGGCATCGAAGAAGAAGAGAAGTAGGAGTTGACAAAACTCCTGGAATGCACGCATGCGTAGTAAAACATATCACATGTCTGCTTGATTAGAAATTACAGTAACCTAGAAAACAGTAGAGTTGCACAACTGGCAATTATTCACATCGTGACACCTCCAGTCCTCTAATCATCCTGGTTGTTCTTCTCTGCACTCTTTCTAGAGTCTCAACATCTTTTTTAATATTGTGGTGACCAAAACTGGATGCTGTACTCTAGGTGTGGTCTTACTAAGGCTTTATAGAGTGGTATTATACTGCACGAGTCAAAAAGAGGGCTGTGAAAATATTTACAGACCCCTCACATCCTGGACATACATTGTTTTAACTTCTACTCTCAAAACAACGCTATAGAGCACTGCACATCAGAACAACTAGACACAAGGACAGTTTTTCCCCGAATGCCATCACTCTGCTTCACAACTAATTCCCACAACACTGTCAAATAATTTACTAAGACTTTATTACTATTATTCTTCTCTTCCTTACTAGTATCTATCTCTTTCCATTTATTACTATAACCATGTGCTTGTATCTTTCAATTTATATTGTTTTTACTTGTTTCCTAGTACGATTTGATAGCTTATTAGTAACCTTGACTATCACTAAGTGTTGTATCTTTTTATTCTTGATGAATGTATTTTATTCTCCTTATGTACACTGAGAGCATATACACCAAAGACAAATTCCTTATGTGTCCAATCACACTTGGCCAATAAAGAATTCTATTCTATTCTATTCTATTCCATTCCATTCCATTCCATTCCATTCCATTCCATTCCATTCCATTCCATTCCATTCGTACCTCCCTTGAGGTACGAATGGATTGTATCCCTCTGTTAATGCAACTTATAATTGCATTGACCTTCCTGTCCTGACCTCCTGCTGACTCATATTTAACTGGTTGTCCACTAAGACTCCAAGATCCCTCTCACAGTGACTGCTATTAAGCCTGGTTTCACCCAGTCTGTATGTGCACTTTTGGTTTTTCTTGCCTAAGTGTTAGACTTCACTTTTCTCTACATTGAATTTAATTTTGTTAGATAGGGCTCAGGGTTCCAGTCTGTCAAGATCCATTTGTATCTTGAGCCTATCATCTAGGGTGTTGGCTATTCCTGCCATTTTAGTATCATCTGCAAATTGTGTACTTTTGGTTAGTATCAACTGCAAATTGTGTACATTTGGTAAGTTCCCTTCTATTCCCTCATCTAAGTCATTTATGAAGATATTGAAGAGTACTGGACCTAGGACAGAACCTTGTGGTACCCCACTGCTTACTTCCCTCCATGTAGATGTAGTACTATTAAGGACTACTCATGAGTACGGTTTGTCAGCCAGTTACAAATGTCACACCTGAAGCTGGATATATCTCCTAAAGTTTCGTCCATACGTTTGAATACAGTGTGGTATAAATAATACATGTTTCAAGTGACTCAGTCCCTTCTTGGAGGAATAATACCTAAAGGGTTATTGCACATCTACTGGACAATGTCATTCAAATTAACTGTATGTTGGACTCCAACTTTAAAGCAGGATCTGTGAGGCGTGGGGGCTTACAAGATGACCTGGGAAGAGTTTAAACGCAGGGAACCTGAAGTACTGGGCAAGACCCTCTCAGCTGCTAGTTTGGCGACTTATTTATTAGATCCATTCCCCTCCTGGCTTAGTAAAGCTGTGTGGAAAGGGATGCAGAATTGGGTTTGGGTCTGGATGGGGTGAAACCAGCTCTGACTCAATCCTAGCAAGATGGAATGGCTGGGGGTATTTGGACCTTCTGGAGACAAGGTTCTTCCATCTCTAGTTTCTAGATGGGTGGCATACCCAGACAGACCCATTGCTTCTCCTAGATGCCGAGCTTCTACTTCAGGAGCAGATGGCAACTGTGGCTGGGAAATCTTTTATACATCTTCAGGAAGTGCACCAGTTGTGCTCATTGCTGGGCTAAGAGGCCTTGCTTACCGTCACCCAAGCCCTTGTAAGCTTCTTCTTAGATTACTGTAATATGTTTTATATGCGGCTACTCTCTGCCATCAACAGGCAATTAGCCAGCTTTCCCCCCCACATTCCTGATCCCATAGGGGATAGGCGTCCCAGTTAGTGAAGAATTACCACATGAACCACTACAGTAGGAGAAGTATTGTGGGAGGAGAAGTTGTCCAAATCCACATGGATGCTTGATAGACCATCGTCCATTACACCACCATGTTGGAGGAGTAATACCTCACTAAAAAATCTTGGTCCATCTGGCCCAGCTGGTAGCACCCCGTAAGGGCCCCTTTCCAGGGTTACAGGAGAAGACGGTTAACGGTTTTGAAGGCAGAAGAGGGCTCTACACCCCAACGGCAGATAAAGCGGCAAAACCATCTTCTAGGAGAAGGGAAACTCTGACTTCAAACCTCCACTGCCTTGTGGCTATATCCATCATTGGAAAAGGCTTCAGGAGTAAACCTTGAGGCAAAATCTGGAGCCGGAGTCCGGGAAGCAGTTCATAACTGTGTACAGCCATGTTCTGATAACTTCTGCGATGAAGCTGAACCAATCGTATCGGCTTTGCCGTTCCATTGGATTATTTCAGCAATGTGGAGAGAGGGCATCTGCTGCTTGGGTAACAGTCTATCCTCTATACTAACCTACCCAGGCCTATACTATAGTCTTTCGAGACTGAAGGTTGCCAATGATGCAGCTGCTCTTGAAGAGCATTCCCAAATCAACCTCTACTTTGTGAGTTGTACTACCTGCTGGTGTATTTCAACATACAATTCAAGATGGTGATTGTCATCTTTAAAGACCTATATAGCTTGGGACAGGGTTATCTGAAGAATCTTTTTTCAAGAGATTCCTATTCAAATCCAACAGATTAGGCATGCTGCAGATCCCATCAGCCACACAGTGTTGACTGGTGAATATAAGAAGACAGGTTTTTTTTCTGCTTTAGCCGCTGTCTTATTGAGTATTCTCCACTCAGATATTAAAATGGATCCATGTTGGCTTTTTGCAAAGCTTTTAAATATGAATATGTATCCTGGGTTTCAGAATGCGTTAAGGAACCCATTACTTAGCATTACTAGTAGTTGATTAATCCCCAGGGCTGCTATTTGTGCTTATTTATTTTGTGGATTTTTTATTATTATTTTAACTCTTTTAAAAATTGTTTAATTGTTATAGAATGAATGCATGAATAAATGAAAATAAAAATGAGATGATCTATCAAATCACTTGTTTTCATTAATCTCCACTACTCTTCCCTTAACTATTACTAGTTTAGAATTCTTGGCTGCAGAGCCTTCATACTCTATAATGTACCACATTCACACATTCATTTTTATAGTCTGCTAACTTTCCAAGTGCTTCTATTTTTTTAACCCTACAATAAGTTAAGCAAACAATAAAAATAAATCACACCTTCTAATTTATTTTAAACCAAGGGAGAGTCACCAACACAAAATCTATGTCTAGACTTTGTCCTTTTACCATTAAAAGAGGATCTAAAAAGAAGATCAGTGAATAATAAACAAAGAAAAAAATAATATTGTATTTCCTTTAATTAAATTTGTATTAAAATATGATTTTATAGAATAGAAATAGAACAACATAGCAAAAAAGGTTTAAGTTTCAGACATAAAAAAACATGTTTCAGGAATTTTATGTCTTTCTTTCTTTCTTTCTTTCTTTCTTTCTTTCTTTCTTTCTTTCTTTCTTTCTTTCTTTCGTTCGTTCTTTCTTTCTTTCTTTCTTTCTTTCTTTCTTTCTTTCTTTCTTTCTTTCTTTCTTTCTTTCTTTCTTTCTTTCTTTCATCATTCTTTATAAAATGACCTTTATAAAGGGCAAAATTAGTGCTAACATATTGTATAATGTAGGAACTTGGCAATACATAGAGAAAAATATATCATTAGAGTTAGATAACCTGACTTATCAGAAGCTGACAGATTATTTATAGGCAACAAAATCCATGATGAAGCTGCTGAAGGGCCTATATGTTGGCTTTTATCAACAAGAAATGGTAAAAATTGAAATTTGACCTTTGTCGCATTGTAGAAAATTGACCTTTTTTGCATTCTCTTCTTTAGTAACTGAGGGCACAACTAATTTAAGAAATGGAGGAGAGATTACAGCCACAAAAGACCAATCTTAACTTTTCCTTTGCTAATTTTCTTCTCATGTAAGTGATAAAAATATAGACCTAATTTAATTATTTCATTTGATTAGTTGGTGTCTTCTATTAAGTTCTGGCCTGAACACAATGATGAAGCATTTTGGGAAGAAGATGCATCCCAATAACCCAGCACTGGAGGACAAGATGGAGAAGATCTCCACAGCCACCATGGCTTTTCCTTTGGTGCTCTGATAGGTTGGAACAAAGGAGATCCACACACTGCAGAAGACCAACATACTGAAAGTGATGAATTTGGCTTCATTAAAGGTGTCAGGTAAATTACGGGCAAGGAAAGCCACAATGAAACTGGCAATGGCCAAGAAGCCCAGATAGCCCAGCACACAATAGAACATGAAGATGGAGCCTTCATTGCATTGCAAAATCATGGTTTCTATAAGGGAATTCATGTCTAACTCAGGGAATGGAGGAGAAGTTGCCAACCACACAATGCAAAGACCTGCTTGAAGAAGAGAACCAGAAAGGACAATGGAAAGGGCCAATCTTTTCCCCACCCATTTTCTCATTGAAGAGCCTGGCTTAGTAGCCATGAAAGCTACAACCACAGTAATAGTTTTAGCTAACACACAAGAAACAGCAACTGAGAAGATGATGCTGAATGTTGGTTGACGGAGAAGGCAGATTATTTTCCATGGCTGACCAAGGAATAACAAGGAACAGAAAAAGCAGAGGAGAAGGGCAATGAGTAGTATGTAAGTGAGTTCCCGATTGTTGGCCTTGACGATGGGGGTATCTCTACGCTTAAGGAAAATTCCAAGTACACTGGTTGTCATAAGTGAGAAGAAAAAAGCAGCTGAGGCCAGACTGATCCCTAAAGGTTCTTCAAAGGACAGGAAACTCATTGTTTTGTTAAGGCATCGATCTTGATCCTTGCTTGGATACTGATCCTCAGGACACTTGAAACAATCTTCTGTATCTGGATAAAGGAACAAAAGAAAACTCACCTATTTTCCTTCTTATCACTTTTTAATAAATATTTTATGTACTGTTTGAAGACTGATAATTCATTTTGTGACCTTTTCTATGTGTAGTTATATTCCAAAGTTATTCCAAAGTATTTACCAACTATATAAAAAAAATCAATTATGTACTCAGGTGTGGTATGAGAACATATAAAGTTGTAAACATTCATCACAATGAATAATTTAAATTTAGAAGGTGCAGAATTTGGTTGCTGTTTTCTGCTGGTTATCCGCTTGTTTTTATTATGAATATAATTTTATATTTCTCAAGCTACACAGAGTCTTTTGGGGTTGTGTGGTCTAGAAATGCATTTATTTTATTAATTAGTTAATAGATTGTGATCTATACTGTAGGTAATATTGATTGTGTGTTATTTTTCATTTAATTCAAAAAGGAACATACCAGCATTTCAAATGCTTTCTTAAATGTGTTTGTTTGCATTTTCACATAATTCTGTCCACAACTACCATATAACATGGGTCACCTTGTGGCAACCTAGGTGACAAACAAATTTAACAAATAGACAACTAAATAAACAAACAATTTTGCAATAGTGATGAATATCTGTAGCTCAGGTGTAGGATGAAGGTGAAGGTTTATTTTCCAAGCTTGTGGGTTAGTTTCCAAACATTTCATTACCAGACTAAGTAACATCTTCAGTGGAATTTAGGGAATGTCAGTGTGATTTAATTCCACTGAAAATGTTACCTAGTCTGGTATGAAATGTTTGGAAACCAACCCACAAGTTAGGAGAACAAACCTGTTGTGGCCTGCCAGCAGCCTGTGCAGCCAGGGCCTTTGGAACCTCCAGCACCTCTTGGCAGTGATGGGAAAGGAGGGGCTACTCCTTTCCTGAATGCAAGAGCACGCAGGGCTGCCAAGAGGAAGGAAGGTTTACTCCGGAGAAGGTCTCCTCAGGAGTAAGGTTGGGGGCTAATTGGCCACTCCCCTAGTCTATTTAAGAACAGTCGATACAGCTGGCAAGCTGCAGGAAACAACTCTTCGTAATCACCTCGTGTATCGGATTCAGAAAACCTCTCTTCGGCCCTGGTTTTCCTGCGTTATCTGTTCAGCTACTTGCTTCTGGGAGTCTTGCCAAGCCATAGTAAGAGTACTGATATCGGACAAGACTATTGCATCAAGAATTCAGTTATTGGACTTTGGACTTTTGTCAGGCTGTTAATGACTTTGAATTAACAGCCTTGGTTCCTTAAAGACTGATTGAAAACATATCTTTGTTTGAACAAACTACTAAGAAAGCTTACTAGTAGTCTTTATATAATTAAAATAAGATTTGCACGGACTTGATGTGTGCTGCGTTCTTCGTGGTTCGTAGCTGGGGCAGAACAATAGCAATAGCACTTAGACTAAAATACTGCTTTACAGTGCTTTACAGTCCTTTCTAAGCAGTTTACAGAGTCAGCATATTGCCCCCAACAATCTGGGTTCTCATTTTACCGACCTCAGAAGGATGGAAGGCTGAGTCAACCTTGAGCCTGGTGAGATTTGAACAGCTGAACTGCTGAACTAGCAGTCAGCTGGAGTAGCCTGCAGTAGCTGCATTTAACCACTGCGCCACCACAAAACTTTCACCCTTAAGCAAACAAGTCCCCAATTTCTCTACAGGGTATGTATATATAGTTTCCAAATGAAAACCCTATATCTAAAATGAATAAGAAATAATTATTTTCTTTCCTTTCTTTTAATACCCCAGTTTCAGCAGTGGTTTGCTCCCGGTTCGGACCGGTTCTTAGAACCGGTAGCGCTGGTGGAGGGAGGCTCCGCCCACCCACCTGGGATGCTTCTGCACATGCACAGAAGCTTCTGAGCATGCACAGAAGCATTGCGCATGCACGAGAGTGTGCACGCAAATCAGTAGTAAAAGGTTTTAGAACCCACTACTGCCCAGTTTATATTGGACTGAAATTTGGAGGAAGTGAACATCCAGCATTTCAAATGGTGCTCTCAAGATTTTGAAAGCTACTATGATATTTTCGAATTTGGGGAATATTAGTAAATAAGATTAACATTAGTTAGCAGCACTTCATGCATGACAGAATCATCCTTAATAATAAATAACTTTGATGAAACAATTTATTTGTAGACAGTGTCATAAAAAATTAAAGTATTTCATACAATATGCACTGGTTTAAAGTGTCCTCAATATAAAAACCTTTATCATGTTGAATACTGAACTTTTCCATTTAATTTTACAACAATTAATTAGATAATGTTCAATTTTTCTCTCCCTCCATGTGCATTATATCGCCACACAATACTTTGGATGACCATCATATAATATATATTGTTGGATCACTATCCCACTAGGCTCAAGGTTGACTCAGCCTTCCATCCTTCCAAGGTTGGTAAAACGAGGATCCAAGTTGTTGGGGGCAATATGCTGACTCTGTAAACTGCTTAGAAAGGACTGTAAAGCACTGTAAAGCAGTATCTTAGTCTAAGTGCTATTGCAATTCTGCAGGACATACCGTGTTTCTCCAAAAAGAAGGCCAGGTCTTATTTTCTTTTGATCCCCGAAAAAATTGCTAGGCCTTCTTTTTGGAGGGTTCTAATTATTGACTCATCTCGTGGCGGTGCACTGACAGCTCCATCCAGCAGGAGCCTGCTGCTGTCCCACTTATTCTGCGGCCACTTACCGCCACTCGCACACATCACCCCAGCCTCCATTTCGCCTTCAGATGCCTTCAGGAAAGCCCTCTGCAGCCGATAATAGAGCTCTGCAAATGCCCTCCGGAAAGTCCTCTGCAGCTGATAATAGAGCTTCAGACCGATCCGGAGCTCTATTATTGGCTGCAAATGTTTTCTGGAAAGCCCACTGCAGCCAATAATAGAGCTCCGGTTCGATCCAGAGCTCTGTTATCAGCTGCAGAGGGCTTTCCGGAAGGCATCTGAAGGCAAAATGGAGGCTGGGGCGATGCGTGCGAGTGGCAGCAAGTGGTCGCAGAAGAAGCGGACCAGCAGCGGGCTCCTGCTGGGCAGGGCTTTCGGTGCCACCACCACAAGCTGAGAAGGTGAAACAGAGGCCAGGGCAATGCGTGCGAATGGTGGTAAGCGGCCGCAGAAGAAGCAGCCGCAGAAGAAGGCAAGGCAGGTGTCGGGGTGTGTGAGTAGCTCCACCCCAGCATCCCCACCCTAGCCTATTTTTGACCTGTATGCCTCAGCCCACCCCCTGCACCCCAGGGTGGACAAGGTTTTAATCAGGGCTAATTTTGTGGGTGGTGCTTAATTTGATCGCATGCGTTCCGAAACATGATTGGGCTTATTTTCAAGGTGGATCGTCTTTTTGGAGAAACACAGTATTATTTAAAAAACTGGGTGATTATTACTAACTGAGATTATTTATAACTGAGATTTTTAGGGGTTACCCATATTCCTTGCTTTATAGGCTAGAAAACTTCAATTTTAGTAAGAAATAAATATGCGCAGCTGAACCAATTGTAACGTTTAATGAAACAATCCCTTTGCTGCCCAAAGTTTTCAAATATTTATAGAAGTTCATAACTGACCTAACTTGCTTGAAATCTTCCCCTTTTGACATGGAACACAATCATAGCAACAGAAGCTTTTCTTTTCAGATTTTCTCTTCCAATATCCAGGGCGACAGTATTCATTGCACAGAGAAATGGGAAGAACCTGCTCATAACATGAAAAAGTTTGCACAGGTAATTGCCAAGTTCATCTTTTTCATCAGCTGAAAATACAGTCAACTAGCCATCCTATAAACAGAATCATGACCAGCAGAGATCAGTTGGAGACATTTTAACTGAAATCTTTCCATTATTTAAAGAAGTTGTAAAAAAGAATACTCTACATTGATGCAGTTTCATACCTGATTAAAACCTTTGTGCCATTCTATCAGAGTTTCATTAATGATCAATTCATTTCCATGAGAGGCATCAGGATCTAGCTTTCCAACGTTCACACTCCGGATGGACCTGTTTGGAAAAGTGATCATATTGATGACACTAAATCCACCTGCAACTTCCTTCTTCTCACAAAAAGACACTGTATCTCCTGCTGAGTTGTTGAAAGAAATGCCTTGAAGAAATGGGTGGAGCTACTTGAAAAAGAAGACAAAAGCAATGAAGTTGAATTAACAATGATAAGAGAAATCAACACATTAGAAGTTCCATGATTTTGTTTCCAAACTCATTATAAAGTTTCATTGGACAAAATGCAAATACAAAAGCTTAACCCCGACAAGACTGAGTGGCTCAGGATATTGCCCCCTAAGGACTATGTCGACTGTCCCTCCTTGGTTCTTGGGGGAGAAAAACTAACTCCCTCGGAACAGGTTCACAATTTGTGAGTTCTCCTAGATCCACAGCTAAAATTAGACCAACATCTAACAGCTGTGGCTAGGGGAGCCTTTGCACAGGTCCGCCTGGTGCACCAATTGCGACCATACTTTGAGAAGGAGGCTCTACTCACAGTCACTCATGCCCTTGTCACCTCTCAATTGGACTACTGTAATGCATTCTACATGGGGCTACCCTTGAAGAGTATCTGGAGACTTCAACTGGTGCAAAATACGGCAACGCGTGCTGTGGTGGGTGTCTCAAGATACACCCACGTAACACCCATACTCTGCCAGCTGCACTGGTTGCCCATCGGTCTCTGGGTACAATTCAAGGTGTTGATCATCATCTTTAAAGCCCTATAGCTTAGGTCTAGGTTACTTCCAGGCCGCATCCTACCTCATACTTCCCTTCGACCGGTCAGGTCCCACAGAGTGGGTCTCCTCCAGGTCCCGTCAACCAAACAATGCCGGCTGGTGAGGCCTAGGGGGAGGGCCTTCTCTGTGGGGAACCGTGCTCTCTGGAACCAACTACCCCCAGAGACCCGATATCCAACAACAAGAGATAGGTGCCATGGGAGATGAAATACTAAGATTAAATAAATCTGATGTAAGGAGCTACAAGATCCCAAGGGAGAAACATGAAAGATTTACCAAAAAGCCAATAAGAATTAAAATTCTAAAAAGAACAAGAGATGATGGATAGATATAGAATACTTCTGAATAGGGTGGTTATTTTATTAAGAGGTAGAAAACAGAGGTAGAAGTTAGAAATTGGGAAAATTGTATTATGTATAATGATATAGAATAGAATATATTATAACTATTATGTATACACAAATGTTAGAAGTTGAAAAATTATGATTATGTATAGCTAAACAATATTACTATTATTACTACTGTGTGTAAAATATATTGACTTTGTCCACCAAGCATCTATGCATATTAAAGAAAAAAAATCTATTTAAAAATTACCTATACCTATACCTATGCCTATGCCTATGCCTATGCCTATGCCTATGCCTATGCCTATGCCTATGCCTATGCCTATGTCTACACCTATACCTATATCTATATCTATACACATACATACATACATACGTACGTATGTAAGTACATACATACGTACGTACGTTTGTGTGTGTGTGTGTGTGTTTCTGTCGAGTCACCTGGTATACCCAAATATGGCAGGGAGCATACTGCCTGGAATGAAAGCTTAGCTCATTTTGTGAGCTAAATTATTTTGAAAATAAGTTCTTCATTGAAAAGAAAAAAAACTTTGCTAGAGATATGTTACCCTAAAAGGCTGTAATTCTGGAGATTTAGCCATTTTATCTGCCAAGATTTTTTTCAGATTGGATCCCTTGGATACCATGCTATGCAAAGAATGAGCCACCGCATAAACCCCATTATAGATGCTGTAGCTGTGACCTGTCATCTGCAATTGAAATATAGATTCAGGTAGATTTCCCAGTTCTTCATTCCCAGTGCATTTTTGTCTGTCCATTGATGACAATTCCGAATTAGGAAGGAAACAATCGAATGCTTGCTCCCAAAAATGGTTTCGAAATCCATCTCCATGGATTGAATATGGCTTAATGGACTGCAGAAATTCCTTGAATTCCAGATTTTCTCTTGAATGGATTTGAAAGGCAATGGCCCCATCATAAAATTGGAGATTCCAATCCCTTTGGGATCCTGGTAGCATGAAATCAATTTGGCTGGTGGTGATCCATACTTTGCTTAAAAATGCATTTCCCTTATTTGCAGCATCCCATACAGATTTGAGTGCTGTGAGCCATGCAAGTGTAAAAGATTCTCCATAGATGATATATGTATTTGTTTTAACATCTGTGAAGTGTGTATGAAAGCTAAACATTATATCGTTAAATTTGCCCAAGTCACCCAAACAGAATAATTTTGGAAATCTTTGTGTGAAAGCTAAGCAGATTCCATATTCAGAAAACAAGGGCTCCAGTTTCTGCAAAAAATGTTCTCCACTCTCGGTGTCTGCAACAAAGAGCCCAATCCATTTCCATCCAAAACGCTGAAGCAATTGGGTAATCCCGATATATTGAGGAACCTCATTTGGGGCCATAAAGTAAAGTGAAGATGATTGACAGCTATCAATTTCTTCCAGGGGAAATGATCCATATGTGAGCTAAAAGAAAACATCAAGACATGGTACAGAGGAGTTATAGACAAATTGAATTATTGAATTGTCCTGTGGCGACAGAGAACAGAGCTCTTACAAAAATTACAAAATACTATTATCAAATACAAAGAGAAGGAGATTGTAGCATTGAAGCAAGAAAAGAGTTAGAGATTTAAGAAGAGATTACCAATTATTGACAAGAAAATTGATTGAAAAAGGCATCAACTTTAGATGGTTGATACCGGAAGGGATAATGGTGGTGTGGCACGAACAGAGATTTAGACTGGATGCAGTCGACAAAGCCGAAATATTTCACAGACAATATTTTGTACAAAGCGAGGAAGGAATAAGAGAGAAAGAGAGATGCGAGACTACAAAAAGAAGCAATAGATGAGATGCTACAACAACAAGCAATTCAAGATGAAGAGATACAAGAGAAAGAATTGGAAGGAGTGACGGCAATGGAGGTGAAAGAGGCAAGGGAAGGAAGGATGACGAGATCGGCCAGGGCCTTAAAGTAAAAAAGAAAAATTATGGAAGAGGAGATTAAGATGATTTCATTAAATATAAATGGATTAAATTCGAATATAAAAACAAATTGAAGAAATTAAATATGGATATAATTTGTTTACAAGAAGTACATATTAGAAGATAATGTAAGAAATTATTAGAATTTGTAAGATTGGGAGATTTGTATTCGGCATTAGCAGATCAAAGTAAAAAAGGAGTGGTATCAAAAAGAAAAAAATTGAAATGTATATATACAGATGAAGAAGGAAGAATACTGATGGTGAAAATAACAATGAACAATAAAAAATACTATTAGTTGCAATTTATGCACCAAATGAAAGTCAAGATATGTTTTAATCAAAATTACACAAGAAAATAAATGAACTAGACTATGAAAATATATGAAAGCTGAGAGACTTTAATGCTATTGTAGAGGTTGATTTGGACTATAAAATGACAAAAAAGAACAAGAGACAAAGGAAAAAAATTACCAAAATCTTTTTTCACTATGGTAGAGGAATTGAATATATTTGGAGAGAGAAATTTCCAAGAAAACAGCAATATACATTTTACTCTTCTAGACATATGTCGTGGTCAAGAATAGATATGTTATGGATGTCTTTGGATTTGAAACTGGCATATGGGCCGACCATAATCTGATAACAACTATTTGGAAAGGAAGAAAGAAAAGAACTAGATAATAACCAAAAGCCAATATGGGTTCGTCAAAAAAAGATCATGCCAGACTAATCTTATTGCATTCTTTGACAAAGTGACAAAATTAGTGGACCAGAGGAATGCTGTCGATGTGGTTTACTTGGACTTTAGTAAGGCATTTGATAAAGTAAACCATAACCTACTATTAGATAAAATAGAAAAATGTAGGATGGACAGCAACACCACCAGATGGATTCAAAACTGGCTAACCAACCGCACTCAATGTGTAGTCCTCAATGGAACTGCATCTACATGGAGGGAAGTATGCAGCGGAGTACCCCAAAGCTCTGTTTTAGGCCCAGTACTCTTCATCATCTTCATCAATGACTGGGACAAGGGGATAGATGGGGAACTCATCAAATTTGCAGATGACACCAAATTGGCAGGAATAGCCAACTCTCCAGAAGATAGGCTCAAGATACAGAAGGATCTTGACAGACTTGAACATTGGGCGCTATCAAACAAAATGAAATTCAATGGTGAAAAAAGTAAGGTCTACATTTAGGCAAAAAACCCAAAATGCACAGGTACAATATATGTGGTACCTTGCTCAACAGTAGTAACTGTGAGAGGGATCTTGAAGTCCTAGTGGACAACTATTTAAATATGAGCCAGCAGTGTGCAGCAGCTGCCAAAAAAGCCAACACAGTTCTAGGCTGCATTAACAGAGGGATAGAATCAAGATCATGTGAAGTGTTAATACCAGTTTATAATGCCTTGGTAAGGCCACACTTGGAAAAATGCATTCAGGTTTGGTTGCCACGATGTAAAAGGGATGTTGACTATCTGGAAAGAGTGCAGAGAAGAGCAACAAATATGATTAGGGGACTGGAGGCTAACACATATGAAGAACGGTTGCAGGAACTGGGTATGTCTAGTTTAATGAAAAGACAGTTAAAACAATTAATCAGTGGAACAGCTTGCCTCCAGAAGTTGTGAATACTCCAACACTGGAAGTTATTAAGTTATTAAGAAGATGTTGGATAATCATTTGTCTGAAGTAGTGTAGGGTTTCCTGCCTAAGCAGGGGGTTGGACTAGAAGACCTCCAAGGTCCCTTCCAACTCTGTTGTTGTTGTTGTTGGTGGTGGTAGTGGTGGTGGTGTCAGTAGTAGTAGTAGTAGTAGTAGTAGTAGTAGTAGTAGTAATAGTAATAGTAGTAGTAGTAGTATATGGACTTTAAATTAATAAATATTAAATGAAAAAGAGTTTAAACAATTTATAGAAAAAGAAATGAAAATTTTCTTTAAAGAAACAGAAAGAGGGATATTTCACTACAAATTGTATGGGATACAGCTAAAGCATATTTAAGAGGACCAGTTATGACATATACGAAGAAAAGAAAGAAGCAAAGAAGAGACGCTCAGAAAAAATTGGAAGAAGAAAATAAAGAATTAGAGAAGAAGCCTCAAGAAGTTATGCAAAATAAAAAGATTAAAACGATGATGGATTTGAAGAAACATAATTTGAACATGATCGAAAACGAAAATGTGGTAAGAAAGTTAAAAATATCTAAAAAAAAATTTTTGAACATGCAAATAAACCAGGAAGATGGTTAGCTTATAAGATGAAGAAGGAAAAGGAAAGAAAATGGATTGAGCAATTGGAAGATAATGATGGAGATATACAATATCAAGAGGAGGAAAAAAAGAAAATAGCATGGACATACTATAAAGATTTATATAAACAGGAAAAAATTGAGAATAAGAATATAGAACAATATTTGGAAGGAATAAAATTACCTAAAATACCAGAGAAATACAAGAACTTGTTGGAAGAAAAAATAACAATGATGGAACTAACAGAGGCAATTAAAAGACAAAAAAATGGCAAAGCGCCTGGACCAGATGGATTACCAGCAGAAGTTTATAAAACATTTGAAGAAACATTAGGAATTGTAATGTTGGAGCTTTACAATGAGTTAATTTTGGAAGCCAAGATTTCGGATTCCTGGACAGAAGCATTTATAACTCTGATTCCGAAAGAAGAGACTGATCTACAAAAAATTAAAAATTATAGACCGATTTCATTATTGAATGCAGACTATAAAATATTCGCTTCAATAATAGCGAACAGACTCAAAAGATTTCTTAGTGAATTTATACACTCAGACCAAAATGGATTCTTACCAAAAAGAGAGATTAAAGATAATATGCAAACAATTTTAAATACTTTAGAATACTATGAACAACATCCTGGAAAATAAGTGGCCTTAATGTTTTTGGATGCGCAGAAAGCATTTGATAATGTCAATTGGCAATTTATGATACAGCAACTTCAGAATATGGATTTTGGGGAAAGATTTATTGGAGTAATTAAAACAATTTATAGAAAACAAACTGCAAAAGTAATATTAAACGGTGATATGACTAACAAAGTGGATATTATGAAAGGAACCAGACAAGAATGACCGTTATCACCATTATTATTTGTTTTGACTTTGGAGGTTTAAAAAGAAATATAAGGCAAAATAAAGATATAAAAGGAATGAAAATTAAAAAAGAGGAATAGAAATTGCAAGCATTTGCAGATGAGTTGGTTTTTATATTAGAAAGCCATTAGAGATGGACCAAAATTAATGCATCAGATTGAATAATATGGAGGTTGCGGGATTAAAAATTAATAAGGACAAAACAAAGCTTTAGTTAAAAATATGACAGTAAAACAAAAGAGGGAATTAGTTGGAAAACTAAACATACACATTGCAAAAAAAGTAAGATACTTAGGAATTCAGTTGTCAGCCAGATGCGTAACAATTAAGGAAGATAACTATTTAAAATTAAAGAAACAAATTGAGATAGATTTGGAAAAATGGAAAAATCTTCAATTATCAATAATGGGAAGAATTGCACTAATTAAGATGAATATAGTGCCACATTTACTTTATATTGCCATGTTTCTATTCTCGACAATATCAATAAGAATAGAGAAAACAGGTCTCCTGCTCCGGGAATCCGGAAGCCTCCACCTTTGCGGAGCAAGATGCCGAGACCTCCGCTGCTTCCAGAATGGGATTTATAATACATTTTACGCTTGAAAGAAGCAGACAGAGAGAAAACAGGAGCTAAGCTGGGCAAGTATTGAATTTTTTTTTTCAACCCTCTGCTAACTTTTACTATGGAAAAGAAACAAAGTAGCACCTAATAAGCAACAATATGGCGTTTGAAGAAGAAGTGAAAGTGATCTGTGCTTTGCCTGCGGGTTTTTTTCTCATGGAAACTTTTGAATCTGGAAATGGGTTTTTCTTTCTCTGTTTCCCGATTTTGGATTATAACAACAATAGATAATTTCTTAAATTAAAAAGAAAGGAAAAAAAAACTTTCTGCCTTTGAAATTAAGAACTTTAATTAGAGATCTGGTTCTTTCTTTGTACTCCTCTGGAAATACAACAATGGCTTCAACTAGAAAGATTGTTTTTCCGTTTTGCCTGTGGTTTTTTCTTTCATGGAAAATTTGAAAATTGGTTTTTCTTTCTCTCTTGATTTTGGATTATAATAATAACTGATAACTTTCTTAAAAAAAAAATATATATATATATATATATATATAAAATTATTTGCTCTTGAAACTGGGAAGAACGTTTTAGAGATCTGGCACTTTCTGTGCATTCCTTTGGAATTACAATAATGGCTTCTAAGTCTGGAATGATTGTTCTGAACAAAAGAGCTGGCTATCCCTCTGTTTATACTTCTAAAATGAAACTTGTGACTGAGTCAACATCTCCACAGTCTTTGACATCTGAAAATTTATTAAGTACTTTAAAGATTATGAAACAGGATTTGATTTTGGAATTTAATCAAAAAATTAGTGAAATAGAAAAAAAATGCAGGATGCTTTAAAGAAGATGGAAAATCAGCTAAGGTTGGACATGTTAGAGGTTTGCAAAGGTTTAGCAACAAATATTGATGTTTTGGAGGATTGTATTGAAACAAATAAACAAGCCTTGGCAACTTCGGTGAAATATATAAATAAATTTCAAAAAGATATTGCAAATTTTGAAACAGAGGTGTTGATGACACAGTTCAGAAGAATGGAATTCGCTATAAGACTGAGAGGGTTGAAGGAAGGATTATATGATGATTTGAAAGGAAGAATAATTGATGCTTTGGAGCAGGTCTCTGGAATGTCTAAAGATGAATTAGCTACACAAATTGAATAGGGTCAACTCGTGGTATGCAAAACAAAAACATCTACCAAGGGACATTGTTATATATTTTACTACAAGAGCTTTACAGAACAGAATTATACAGGCGACGTTCAAGAATAATCTTCAGGTGAATGGTCAAGAACTTAGGATATGGAAAGAAATTCCCTCTAAAATGTTCAAAGCTAGAAAAGAATTTACTTTTTTGATTGATGAACTTAAAAGATTGAATTTACAATATAAATGGGAAGCACCAATAGGAGTAGCGGTGAAATTTTTGGGGAAAAGATATTGGCTGAACACGATAAAGAAAGCTACTCAATTTTATGTCAATGTTTTAAAGGCTGATATATCTAAAATTCCAGAAGAAAGACGTATGAATGTAGAAGAGGACAAGGAGGAAGAGCCAGCCTTATTGGATCAAAATGGAATAGTTTTAAAGAGTCAAAGCGAATGGCAGAGTCAGAAAGATCGGGAAAAGGAGATGGAGGATCGGGATCAGACAGGAGACGAGCTGATAAATTTAAAGTCATCAAGATATAAAATGAGGCAACCAATAAGATACAAAGAGATGTAGTGTTGATATGTACTAGATGTATGGAGATTAATATGATTGTATTTTCCTTTTCCTTTCTTTGTTTATTTTTTTTTTTGCTTTCCTTTTCCCTTTAATTTTTTTCTTTTAATATTTTTTTTTGAGGAATTGGAATTTTTAACTAAAATTATTAAGCCATAAAGTATTATAATTAAAGTTGATGTATAATAATATTATGTTATTATGATGAAATTTCAAAAGTTTTTTTTTAATATTTAATATTCAAATATTATTTATGTAATATGTGTTTAAGTTTTATTCAATTTTGGGATTATTATTATTATTATTATATTATTATTATTATTATTATTATTATTATTATTATTATTATTATTATTATTATTATTATTATTATTATTATTATTATTATTATTATTATTATTATTATTATTATGAAAAGTTTTTTAAATTAATATTTAGATATTATTTATGTAATATGTGTTTTAGTTTTATTCAATTTTGGGATTATTATTATTAATGTTTTTTAAAGATTAAGAATTATTAATACTTTTTAAAGATTTAGAATTTTGGGGAAGTGTAATAATTATTCAAATTTAATTTTGACTAGATGTTGTCTAGGATAGTTGACTGAAATGAGGAGGAAGAAATTGTTTTTTTTTCTTTGCATACTTCAGATTATTATTATTACTATCAATACCTCTTTAAGAATTATAATTTTTTGGAAGTATATAATTTGATGTATGGTAATATTATGCTATTATTATTATGATGAAGTCTAGGATTTTTTTTTAGGGTAGATAATTGAAAGGAGGAGGAAGAAATTGTTTTTTTTCTTTTGTATAACTTTTTTCTTTATTATTAATTTTGCTTTTTCTGTATTTTTTTTCTCTTTTGTATCTTTACTTCTATTTTTTCTTTATTTTTTCATTATTATTTTATATTTAGATGATTCAAAATATAGAAGTTTAATGATGTAATCTACCAATGTACAATGTGTAGTTGAGGGATTTTTGTGGTTTGTTTTTTTCTTTTTTTACCAAATTTATTTTACTGATATTATGCCCTGTGTTCTCTCTGGGAAGTCCAGAGGGGGGAACGGGGGGAGGGAAGGGGGTGGGGGGGGAAATTAAAAAAATGTTTGTACTCTGTACTAATAAAACTTTTTCAAAAAAAAAGAATAGAGAAAACATTTTTTAACGAGATAAATAAAATGATTTTGAAATTTGTTTGGCAAGGGAAAAAAGCGAGGATAAATATGAAAATGCTACAAGATGCTAGAACTAGAGGTGGATTTGGACTTCCGAATTGGGATTTATATTACTATGCAGAAGTATTGACATGGATGAGAGAATGGATTTTGTTAAGAAATGTGAATCTTCTGACTTTGGAAGGACATGATTTACAGATAGGATGGCACGCACTTATATGGTATGCAGCGGCGGGTTGCTCCCTTACCGGTGCCGGTGCGCTGTGCACACATCTCCACGCTTCGGGCGCATGCGTGCTCGCTACGCGTGCGTGCCCCCTCACATGATTTTGCTTCTGTGCATGTGCAGAAGCAAAATCATGCCAAAATCTTGTGATTTTGCAGAAGCAAAATCATGCCAAAATCTTGTGATCTCGTGTGTGCAAGATTTCGGCGCGATTTTGCTTCCATGCATGCACAGAAACAAAATCTCGCCAAAATCTCTCGCACGCGTGTGTCCCCTTGCGAGATTTCAGAGCGATTTTGCTTCTGTGCATGCACAGAAGCAAAATCGGCCAAAAATTCATGGGAAAAATGGCGACGCGTGCAGTGGATCGGCAAAGAGGGCTCTGGAGCGGTCGCACACAAATTGCGCAATCAGCCGCTCTCTACCGGAGCTGTGCACTGGGCAGCTCCAGCAGGAACCCACCTCTGATGGTATGAGAGAAATAAAATACATAGGTATTTCCAGAGATATTGTATCAGGAACTCTTTATACTTAGTATGGGAAAAGATAAAAGAGAAACATTATTCAAAAATACCATTTTGGATATCCATAACAGAAGCGTTAATGCACCCAAGTAGACTGAATTGGGGGAATATTCCAAGATATAAGGACATTTTGACAGATAAAGGGATATTGAAATCCACTCAAGAACTGGAGAAACAAGGGATAAAAATGGACTGGTATATGAGAAGGCAAATGCAGGCAAGACATGATAAAGACAGTAAAATGGAAGGTACTAATTTAGAGATGACAGAACTAGATGAAATACTCACAGGAACAGATGAAAAATTAATTAAGAAATTATATAATTATTTACCTGACATTGATTTAGAATTTGAACAGGTGAAAGAAACAATGATTAAATGGGCAAAGAATTTTGGTTATGCTATAGAATTAGATAAACGGCAGCAACTTTGGGAAAGAAACTACAAATTAACCAGGTCAACAGCATATAAAGAGAATATGTATAAAATGTTTTATATTTATCTATCTATCTATCTATCTATCTATCTATCTATCTATCTATCTATCTATCTATCTATCTATTTGTCAACAAGTGCAAGGAAACAGGACACATGAAAAAATGGCACAAATAAATGCATATAAAGAAGCAAAACATAGCCATAAACATAAAACGAGTACATACAAATGGGTACAGTAGGACAGGGACGGTAGGCATGTTGGTGCGTTTATGCACGCCCCCTTAGGGACCTCTTAAGAAAAGTGTAAGGTCCACGGCAGATAGTTTAAGGTAAAAGGTATGGGGGTTAGAGAAACTAACAACAGGATCAGGTAAAGTGTTCCAGACACTTTACAGATGGCACATGTCATTGGAAATGATAGCTAAAATGTTTAAAGATAAATCTATGAAATGTTGGAAATGTCATCAAATACCAGGCTCTTTTTCTCATATGTGGGGGACATGTGCAGAAGCCAAAGAATATTGGAGTCAGATTCAAATATGGACAGAAAAAATGGTGAAACAAAGCATAGAATGAAAGCCAGAGATATTCCTGGTGGGTATTCTACCTTAACAAAGAGGACAAATACCTGATTGTCCACGTGGTGAGGGCAGCTAGAATTGCATTTGCATTTGCATTTGCACAAAAATGGAAAGCAGCCAAAATGCCATCTGAAGGAGAAGTACTTAAGAAAATTTTGGACTGTGCAGAGATCAATAGATTGACAATGAAACTTAAAGACAAGGAAGATTCAGAATATTATAATGTATGGGTGAAATTTTATGATTGGATAGAAAATGAATATAATCATTATAAACTATAATGATCAAGAGAAAAGAAATTGGAGAATAAATGGGGGTAACCCAGATGACAAAACTAGATTTGGAGGAGGCAGCATTAGATTAATAGTATATACCTAAAATAAAGAGATATAAGTATAGATACTGTATGATATAAGAAACAATGTGTTTAAAAGTGTCACCGCTAAGTTAAAGATGTATGGAAATATGTTACCAGTTTGTTATATATATTATGTATTAGAATTAGAGTCACTCAGGGAAGGTTTAGAAGATGAAAGAGGAAGTAGAAAGGAGGGGTGAAGAGAAGGAGGAGAGGGAAGTTGGAAGTGGGAGAGAAGGAGTAAGAAGGTAGGTAGAGGAGGTGGAGATAGAGAGAGCAGAGTGTGAAGAAAAGAAGAAAAACAGACAAATAACAGCAAAGAATAGGTGCAAAAATAGGATATTGATTTTGATTGACTGGATAAAAACGTAAAAGTATGTATGTTATTGATATGTTTTAAGGCATATGTATTGATGTATATATATGGAAATTGTGGGGGGTGGGGAATAAAAAAGAATTAAAAAAAGAATTGTCCTGTGATGAGTTGTCCCGCTGCAGTTTGGCAATGGTGAGTAGCACTTAGCACTTATAGCAATAGCACTTAGACTTATATACCGCTTCATAGTGCTTTACAGCCCTCTCTAAGCGGTTTACAGAGTTCAGCATATTGCCCCCAACAATCTGGGTCCTCGGAAGGATGGAAGGCTGAGTCAACCTTGAGCATGGTGAGATTTGAACAGCTGAACTGCTGAACTAGCAATCAGCTGAAGGTCACAGTGCTGCTTTTAACCACTGTGCCACCTCGGCTCCTGAAGTAGCTATGATGAGTTGGCCACAGTGGGTTGTTCCATTCCGCACCAAGAAATCTAACTCTTTTTTTTTGAATCACTTGTTAAATCTTAGATGAAATGTATGAGAATAAAAGTTTAAGGATGCTCTTGGGCACGTTTAATCAATTGATTAAATTTAAATCAATTATCAGAATCAAGATAAACCCCCTCACCCCTGGACCCACCTGTGGAATTTTGTAGAACTCTAGAATTTCTGCCATATGGGATGAAGTATCTGATCCAAGTCCTCCGATGATGGCCAGAAGAATTTTCTGAAGTCCACATTTGTAGTTGGGGAGAAATCTATCTGATTTGAAAAGTAAGTCCAGGGTGGCCCGATAGGTCATTTTAGGATTGTTGTAGCTGTCATAGATGTGGAATCCAAGGGTAACATTGGCCAAGATTTGTAGGTTCTCATTGATCTCCTTGACAGCAAAGGCCAAGGAAAGAACATGCTGGTAGAATTTTGTAATCACACTGCAAATAAAGAAAGTCTTTCATGAAACAATTGTATAATGCATAGAAAAGTACTGAGAAGCATCTTCATTCATTCATTCATTCATTCATTCATTCATTCATTCATTCATTCATTTGTTTATTTACCGTATTTTTCAGAGTATAAGACACACCGGAGTATAAGACACACCTTAGTTTTTGGGGAGGAAAATAGGGGGGGGGGAATCTGCCTACCAGGTATTCATCTGGCTAGCGTCCTTAGTCTGGTCAGCTTCAGCACATTATTTTATCCCCTGGTTAGGACTTAAAAAAACCTTCTTCGGAGAGAGTAACAATGAAAGAGCCTGCAAGCCAGTAAGAGCTGGGAAGATAGTTAGCACCTGATTAGGGCTAGAAAAAAACTTTTTCGGAGCAAGTAGAGCAATGAAAAAAACCCTGCAAAGACTTAGGGCTGGAAAAACCTTCTTTGGAGAGAGTAACAATGAAAGAGCCTGCAAGGTAAGAGCTGGGAAGATCGTTAGCACCTAGTTAGGGCTGGAAAAAAGCTCCGAAAAGCTACATTCGGAGTATAAGACGCACCCAAATTTTCAGCCACTTTTAGGGAGGAAAAAGGTGCGTCTTATACTCCAAAAAATACGGTAAATATATCAATCTTACCATGAGCTAACTCTGCCTTGAACTCTCTAAATATATTTGTAATTCTGCATTTTATCTTTCAAATAAACTTATCTAAATTTGATGTTAATGCTCCGTCTTATGGATATATTTCTCTTCCTGGAAAAAATAAATAAATTAATTCTATTCTTTTATTTAATAAGGGGACCGTAAATTTTAAAGTATTTCTTCATTTTATTAAATCCCCTTTCTTAGGGATTTGCAATTTAGCCATCATGTTTAGCCTATATCACATTTTATTTAAAATAAAATTGATGGGAAACAAAATCTTATTTAACCTACAGCCAGAAATGCTCAGAAACTAAAGCGATTACTTGATCTGATAAAGCGTTCACCTGCTTTCTTTAGGCACCTTTTTTCATAGAAATAGATGTGGTCAGCTAG